>JAHFWJ010000776.1:1800000-2274933 GCA_028555115.1 Himalopsyche japonica
TATAACCCACACAGAACAGATTTTACAGAAGGCATAAACAACCGAATTTGAACCGAATTCAAAATGTTAAATATACACAAAGACAAGTAACTATGAAGTATACAAACTGGTGATTTATTTACCCAGTATAGAGTATAAATTTAATAGGTGGTTTGAGTCTTTTTTTTCAAACATAGAAACTAAATTTAAATACTAATTCGAAATTTGCAGTTGAGATCACTTTTATGAAACGTGTATTGAATTGTATACTCATAATAAACAACGGCTATTTATAAAAAAAACTGAGGTTTTTTCCTTTTGTCTTTCTAATGCTGTTAATGAAAAAAATGATATTGGAATATAGGTTATATGCGAACGACTTCGATATAGAATATGTAATCATTTTCAGGAGCACCGAAATTTTTCTCGAACGAAAAAAAAAGTAGTTCAGATTGCTGTAATAACATATTTGTAATAATCGAAAGGACAAAAATTATTTAGGGAGATAAGGTCGGACTAATTCGGATTAGAAGTTGGCTTGCAAATCTAGATTCGGATTAGAAGTGGATGCCTGTATCGCGAGGTTTTTCCAAGTTCTCCAGAACAAACAAGGGCGATGGAAATAAACTGCAAATTGATTGTGATCAGCGTATTAAACTGCTGGCATCAAAGGGTCTATCAATCATAACCGTCACGGGAACAGGGACGATTGTATCGCCGGCAAAAATAACGTTAACGGCCTAAAAGCTCGCGCACGATCGTTAACAATGATATTTTTTAGTGCTACGGCCGAAGCAAAATGCGTGCAGAGTTGTCGGGAACAATTTGTTGAATTGATAGGCAAATTCGACCATTTCGAATCGGATCGATAGCACCGTGAATAATCGACGATAGATTGCACTAAATATCACACGGTTAATAATATCAATGATTGTATACATTATATACACACTTGCGTGTAAATTGTGTAATTAACACAGCAAATTGTAGAACGAGATTGAAGGATTCTATAATATTATGCACAATTCCGGCACTATAAAAGTTGCCTAATACCTTAGTAATAACTTTTTGTAATAGACTCGCGATTGGGTCTCGTATTTTTTATATTGTAACTAATTTTCTTTTCCTCCGACACCATTTTCTAATTTTTAAATGTAACCAATTAATTGCATCAGGCCACAATTTATATATATATTTGCATTCTTGAAGGAGATTTGCTGGTGGAAGTTCTCTCTCATTTTTTTTTATTATGTACGAAATATTTGCCGTTTTAATCACATATAAATAGTCAAAGTTTAAATTATTTTATATGAAGATAGTTTCAGAATTAAAAAAAACTCATGGTTTCTTGTGATCAAGAACTTTCAAACACCAGTCGACATAAAAAAATGCAGATGAAATAATAGCATACAAAAATCGTGAATTTCTATTAACTATTACAGTGCAATTTATATTTAAACTTGGCACGAAAATTCATGTTAATACGGCACATATGCATTTTAAAGTATACGGAAAGATTTTAAAAATTAATATCGTGAGTCTGTAAAAAGTGCAATTCCCTTTAAATCAATCCAAAACGAGCTGAAACCAATCAATAAATTCCCACACGGCCGTGCATGTGAATTTTGATCGACAGGCCAAACTGAACGATAAAGCCGAAGTGATTGATTTTTTTCACTACCATAAGCAATATATTTCCATCGTAGATAAGATCAAGGTAACGCAACCGAGATAGCATACAGCAGATCTAGAAAGAATAATACTTAGTTAATTATTCTAGTAGAGTTGAGAGTATTGACGTGAAATCATTAGCTATTATTTCGCAACGACTGCGGTCCGAGAGTTGTTTATAAAAAATAGAATCATTACAATATTATGCAACAAATAAATAATATCAATTTCGAAGAAGAAGAAAAAAACCGATTATGCCTATTTCGTAAATTCATTCTCAAATGCGGTCGGTTGTATTGAGAAACGATAAGTACTGTGGAAACAATGAATCGGCCGCAGTTTTACAACTCGTATACTTTTTCAAATTGAATTTAGTGTAATACTAGTGGTTAAGTACTCATTTTTCAGTTCAAATAGACTTTTTCTCAGCTTAAACCAATTACGTATAATACCGCAATGTAAGTAAATGACCAAACTGAATAATTTATTTGTCACGCAGTCAGTCAACATTTCTTTCTATCCGAATCCAAATTTTGATCGTAGGCATTCGTATTTGACGAGCAGATATGATCAGTGAATTTACACTAACTTACTTTTTAATATAGATACAAGGAGAAAAAATAGGCACAGTGGAATACACGTATATATTTTGTATCTCAAGGAGGTGTGATAACGTAAATGAGACAGACAATGACGATTTCTTAGGTCAGGTATAGTGTGCGATGCACTTGAAAGACTGCTCAGAATTATACAGAACAAATGTTAGTTTAACTCTTATTTGTTAGAAAAATCCACATTTTAAAAAGCATCTATTCTTATCAACGTTGGGAAGAAAATTCATTCGATTGCAAAAGCACCGTTCAATTCTTGCTATTATTGCTTTGAACGTTCATGAAAAGCTTTATAGAGGCACGTGCAATGTCTACCTTGATGTGTACATCAATATATATACATCAGTTAATGTATTTAAAAAAAAATGTAGTAGGCATTTATAAAAATTATGATTGACAAGTCGAATATATTATAAAATACATATCAATATCAACCATTACGTTACATTTTAACTAAAATTATGAGGCAGCATAAATTTCGAATGTCAATCACTGCCCAAGAATCTCTGACGCTTTTTGATTTAAGTTGTTTTCTTTTTTATTTTAATTAAGCCTGGAATATAAACTAGGTTCACACGTATAGACTTTTGGCTGGCAAGTATGTTAAAGATTCTAGAAAAGATGGTCTGTCGTTTTATAGCGACGCAGACTGATGGCGTTATTGTTGATTGCAAAATAATTGAGGAAATGAATACATTATGAAATAAATGAGCGATACCAAAAGTCTGCTACAATAAAGTCACTTACACCAATGGATGGATTATGGAAAATTATGGAATTAAGAATTATTTATTGTAATCTTCGAATCGACTGATTCTTTCAAACAATTCAGATATATGAATCGTTTGGTAATTATATAAAAATGTGCACATATTATTTTGTTGAACGTTAAGATAAGACAAAAATCAAGAACATTTTTATGTTGTTGATTGTGCAATTGAGGGACGTTTCATTTACATGGGGCGGAAGAAATTTAGAAACATTTGTTACGTGTCGTTTTTTTTTTTACTAAATAACATCCGTTACAATGGATTAAACTGTCCTTAATTAATATTGATAATGAAGTTCTACAAATCGACCACTGAATCTGTCGAAAATATTTTCGTATAAAATAGTATGTATAAACGCATTTCATGGTCGGCATTCAGTAACTTGAAAAGGATTCGATAACTATACTCGACTCAAAAGAAAAACTTACTTAGAAGTAAATTCGTGATTCTCATAAAAACATTTTCTATATTATATACATAACGACTTTTATATTCCATGTAGCCAACAAATAAACTAACACTCCAGAAAACACTATATTTATATATATATATAGATCGTACGTCACACAAAACGTTCAATTAACTTCGAATTTAAAGAACTCACAAAGCAACTTTTAACATGGACGAAATAAAAATGCTATACAACAAGCCGGCAACCCTTCGTCCCTAGCTCGCGTCTCGGCCGACCACTTTACTCCGGAAAAGAATGCAATTTCCTTAATCTAATTTTAACGAGGCGCTTCGCTAACCGGGCGGTAAGTAGAATTCGCAGGGGGCCCATACCTAACGGACACAATATTTTACAAAGAAATCGCAGTCATCAAAAACACCCCAAAAAACTTTCACTAAAAAGAACACTTTCCTATCTTAAAAACATGATCTGTACGAGAGTGTTCCGATATAAATATTCAGGATATGGAATAATTTAATTTTAATTGGTGTTGATTATTAACACAATATTTTGTACAAAAAACCTTGTCTGTAATTTGTATTGTATCAGTAGATAATTCTCGCGATGAGCGAAACCGATCTTGGTTATAAAATACACTGTGAAATATTGCTAATAAATGTGTTTTTATCATTTAAAATAT
The DNA here is from genome assembly GCA_028555115.1 of Himalopsyche japonica. Taxonomy (NCBI): domain Eukaryota; kingdom Metazoa; phylum Arthropoda; class Insecta; order Trichoptera; family Rhyacophilidae; genus Himalopsyche; species Himalopsyche japonica. The sequence goes on from JAHFWJ010000776.1 coordinate 1,804,123, forward strand.
TACGCCTTTCCATCAAGTAGTGACAGTTAACACCTAAAGTGACTAACGGAGTATTTCAAATTATTGATTGAATTGGCATTCACTTGGTAGAACTCCATTATAACACGGTGAAAAAATAGCAATGTATTTTAGTTCTACAAAATTATTTTTAACAAATATAGTTGATAGCTATTTCGGCTCACGCCATCGTCAGAACTATAGTTCTTATGTATGTTATGTAGTTCTGACGATGGCGTGAGCCGAAATAGCTATCAACTATATTTGTTAAAAATAATTTTGTAGAACTAAAATACATTGCTATTTTTTCACCGTGTTATTTCAAATTAAATTTATTAAATTGAATCGATAAATAAGACCCGGTTAGACTGATAACTGTTTAACGGTTTTAATTTTTGTTAAAATCAAAATTTTTACGTCATAAATAGTATCTACAAATGGCGCTGATAAAATGTTTATTTTCTTTCCATTGTACTTATTTTTTATTGTTTATATTCTAAAATTAATGTTCTTTCCGTGATGTTTTGACGTCAACAAGCTCTTCATACAAATGCTTAAAATAACAAAATTGTCCGTAGCCTCTTCACAAGACATGATTACTAGGGTGATTTGATTATAACAATGCACAATAGGAATTGAATTTAAAAATTAAACAACGGTAATATCTTCAGAACTCCGTTCGTTGAAAAATATCTGCTTTAATATGAAAGACAATAAAATGACAATAAATCGCTGACTTTGTTTCATCAATAATTCAACATAACCAAAAGAAAATTTTTAATTTCTATTTGTAGGTCAATACAGTTCAGTTCAGCAGGAAAATTATTTAACAGAAAAGCTTTCGCGATGCATGTTCACGACAGGAATATAATTCACAAGGTATGAGTAATAATTGTTTGTGTATAAACACTAAACTTCTCTGCAGATTGATTAATATAACGAACATGCATTTCGTACATTTCAAAACGTGAGAAGATATCTATGAGCAAATACTCATACATAAATATGCAAACATGTGGCATAAAACATAATACAACTCAGTCAGTGGCTCAGAATGTATTTCTATACAATGGTCGGAGGTAAAACGGAGGATTTTAAATGAAAATAATTAATAAAGCGTGTATGAAAATAGTATGCCTGTCAAATAGCGACTGCCATATTTTAACGATCAATTTAAAATGTTTAATATATTCATAGAAAAATAACACAATGATTAAAATTCGTATATCCGAAGTTAAGAGGGCCTAAGTTGTGAGAAATTTGGTGGCAAGAGAGCGGACTAATTGACATCTTATTACCAGGACTGTGGAGTCATTTAAAAAAAAACATTGACCAACAACACGAATCCGACTAAAAAAAGTTTAATTTTGCCAGGTTTTTTTCTTATCCTTTCTCATGTATTCGCATTAAATTAACGATCGACCAATGAATCCGGCAAATTCATTCATAGATATATTTTTCAAAGTCGTCTAATCGAAAAAATAGTCGTTTTTTACAACTCCGACTCCGATTTCACAGCCTTGCTTATTACATAAATAATAAAATAGATACGATTGACCTGGCTCAGACATGTACTTTGGATACTTGAACCATTCACAGGAAGGCCGCTAAAAACTCTTGTACAATATTCACTCGGGAGGATCAAAGGAGACTGGTAAGCGAAAGGGAACCATTGAGGCAGAACGCGGTGGCCATATCCTCCGAGCAAGAAGCTGTGTAGTTTAAACAGTCCTCACAGCCAAAATGATGTGCTTTTGATATGTAACTACTATGCTCTATTAATATGAACTATTCCTATTTAAATATTATAGTAAAACAATCAATGATGAAATTTTTAAACGGATAATTTCAACATAATATACTAGCCACAATTTTCGACTGTTTATTGTTAACTTTCTAGTAACCGATATCAGATTACCACGATATGTAGGTAGTAAAATGGTGCCAGAGAATAATTCCAGGTGTTGTACAAGCAAGTTAGCATTAAAATCATAAAAACTAATGCGGCGCCCGTTGATTCAGTTTGCAGCGGCGGGCAGAGTTTATCGAGGTGACCCGCAGATGTGAACCCGAGGCAGCCGCATCGCCATACCGCGTATCCGCCACTCCACCTACCTTCACGTGTTAATGCTCACAATTACACCGGCATTACCTCGGTACGAAACAAGGCAACCGCCGACAACACAATATTGCGAGATCTCTGCAACTGCGGCGCGAGAGGATACAGTTCCGTATCGCACAGAACGTAGAATAAGAGATGACGATTTCAAAAAATTAAAAGAGGCAAATATCGTCAGTTATTCATGAATTCATAAATTTTGCTTTCAAAAATCTAATAAATAATCACGTAGAGATTATTTTGATATGGTTATAATAAGAAAGCATGTACAATAGAAAAAAAACATGATTGTTGATAGATACTTCAACTTACCATCTTCAAAACTACATCTTCAGTTTAAATATATTTCTATATAAACTGTTTAAGATATGATAGCCAATATATAGCGAAGCTTTTTTTAGTTCTGACAGTTGTGAAAACTGACAATAGCTGTAAACAATCATGGATTTTGTGGAATTAAACACGTTTTTATTATAACCATATTCCATATTAAAACGTACTTAGTAAATGATAATTCAATAAATATATATGTAACTTATTTTTATATCATTAGCAGTATTTCTAAGTGACAGCCAGCTGAACAACAATTAGTTATTACAAGAAATTAGTATTGAAATGGTAGGTGATTTGGTTGGTTGTTCGTTTTATGCTCGAAGTCCTAGATGATTTCATCGCACGGGTGATAATTGGTCAGCAGCCGCGAGCCACAGTTTTTACAATTGCTTCAGAGCGATGGAGCGTGCGCAGATCGGGTGTTTTTATCGCATGAGCAATACATTATGATAATCACCGAAGGGCGTTATTTGAAACGACTAGCAAAGCAATAGAGAAGAGTTACAAACATCATGGGAAAATCTCAACGAAAATGAAACCGAACGAAAAGTAACCAGATATGAATACAATCTGTTGATTACAACAAAATATGAATCGATTATTATTTTTTCATATAATTTAATAAGTCCGTATAAACGGGAGATATACATGAGACAATCACTATCACGTAGTATTTGAGACAATACGACTGTGACGATTTAGGTGCATGTAGCATGCATAGATGAATATAATAAGATCTGAAGCAAGAATGTTTGATAACTACATACACATATTACAAAACGAGATTATTTTTTTGCTATAATATGTAATATTGGGGTAAATAATAAAAAAGTGTTTTATTTCTACAATATTTTTTAAATTTTGATAACTATGTGGGTTTCGCGCCACACCGTCAGGACTGAGTTTTAACTTAATTTACACAAGTTATGAATACTGTATACAGATGAACAATAAGTCATTCCAAATTTGCATTGTCGAAATTTTATATGATTCCACATATTTTGTCACTGACGACCCAGAATTCCCCTTTCGGGCATTCTATTACACGGATGAAACAGAACTGACAACAATTTCAACTTGATGTTGAAATTCATAAATCGTCACGTATAAACATTATTTTAATTACGAATATTCAATGTAGAAAATATATTAATTAAATATAAAATTTTGTCATAAATAGTAATAAAGTATATAAAATTAACCAAAATTAAGTTTCGACAAAGTTCCGATACTAGAAAGAATCCGATATAATTATTTATCAACGATATATTTAATTCTAGAGCTCTAAATACCTTGTAATTTTAAATCATTGTAATGGATTTCTACCAAGTAATATCCTTTCAAAAAACTATAATTTCATCGTATTATCCAATAAAAACGATACCGAATGTTAAAAAACAAAATAAAAATAGATTTATATGATTGTGTTAAAATGAATGAGGCATTCGTTGAATTTTTTCTTTAGTAACTCGTAATCAGTATTGATTGCATTACCGTGCAAATATTTTTTTCTACAATAAAACGCGAGATATATGATTCCACACTACCGTTACAAGGCATACAAATTACAATAATTACCACTGTCGAGCAGATTATAATCTTATGCAAAAATGTTACGGCGATGGCTTTAAAGGTACCGGGGATAATGGCGTGTAATGGGACGAGTCGATAATAGAAAAACTGGCCGACGTCGAAGTGCATAGCTTATTATTAATGAGAATAAATAAATAATGATGATTGAAACGGGGTTAGGCGAATGGATGGGAGATAATTGCAGACATTGGTTGCGGTTCATCGCGCCGTGTGAAAATTATCCCATGATATTTTACTTATTGCATTATGAAAATTGTCTATAATACCAGTGAGAAACTTGTATAAGTACGTCCATATAATTATAAGACATGATAAGGTTATTTTATTTACAACGATGATTGCATAATTTATTTGATATTTAACAAAAAGTAAAATAAATTTTCAAGTTAAATAAAAACTGATTTTATATTCTGACAATGTATAAGGAAAATTGAATAAGAAATATGAAACTAAATGTCCCACAAAATTGAGAAGAACTAGTTGTCAACATTTTCTGGTGACATGTTACTGATTGAATTATTTCTCAAAGAGTATGGAAGATAATTTATTTATTTCTAATAAAGGTTATAACATATGTATGGTAATCCCCGTCTTGAACTGTATACATACTATTAAACCAAGTGACGTAATGACAGAAAATAAATATACCAAGAACGAAAAATATTGATAATTGAGTGAGTCATATTTCAAAACGTATATATATATATGTATATATATCAATTTTCAAAAAAGATTTGGTTCAGCTTTCAAATTAAGTAAGCGTATTACTAAAAGTTTTCTAAAACCCTTGACATTGAACCCTTGAAATGATAGTCAGTTTATAGCCAAAATGTTTCGTCAAAATCAACAAGCTGAAATTTCTCAGATATTTTCTAGTCAGTATTTTTTTCCATATATCTAATCAAATCTAAAATAAACGCCGGACGAAAAAAAAACATAACCAGTTTTTCGGCAGTTGTAGTATCAATTTTAATGAAGAATAATTAATTGCTTGCGAAAGTGTCTAATATTTAAATAGCTATTTTAAGATGTCTCATAGCGGATTATTTATGGGATTTTTTTATTATTGCACGGCACACCTGGTGAAGACGACCAGGAGTAGTCAAAGAGTTGATTGGTAAAGAGAAAAATGTAGTTAAATTAACATAAAATAATAAAATTAGCACACTAAAAACGAGCGCCAATAAAATTAGCCGAATTTAACTAAGATTAAATTCAAAAAAAAAAAAAAAAACCTTAATTCAGTTTTACTTACACATCATTGTTCGTCACCCTCGGAAATAATTTTATTTTTTCAATACATACATACATATATTTCAAAAAAATAATTTTTCACTGACAGCGATATATAGGCATTAAAACCTATTCATCATGCAATCAATAATAATTCAAAAAAAATAAATGAAATGGTAGTCGATTACTATAGATGTATTATCCCAACCAAGGCCAACTTTGATGCATTCGATGAATTTGCAGCATCAGATGGGGAACGATAGATTCCCAATTTCTCTGCATAGAAAAATTAATATTACTTGAACTATGTTGCTGAGGAGTATTATTTTTTGTCTTTTTCTTTTTTAATGCGTGGTAAATTATTGGTCCCGTGAAATTCTGTATCGGGTCATGAAAATGAGATATATTTTTCCTTCTTTTCTTTCTTATCTTTAAAACTGTGTTATAAAAGGTGGCCGTTAAACAGCGACTGCATATGCATTAATACTGAAGATGTGACTATGTTTCGTATAAAAAATCGTGTCACCAAACAATTAATAACATCCCTGACGAATACAATTCTTATTTTGGTTCTAGTGAGAATTTGTTTTGCTGGTTTACGTTTATTATAAAAATAAATAAAATTTTGAAGACGTTTTTTAAAAGAGAGCGACACGTATCACTTTCAGCAGGAAAAACGGACAAGACAGACACCATACGTTTTTCGGCATAGAAACTGATTTTTCCGTTCAAGCTGAACAATTAAAAAGTCTACACTGTGAGATTTATTATGTATTTTCCGAAGCTTAGAATGCCAGTACATACATCCAAATGCGAAATGATAAAAAAAGTTTATTTAACAGTCGAAATTAGAACCAGTCAAAAAGTATGAACATTAATTCAATTATCACACCAAATGTATTAACAGTCAATTCTTGGAAAGAATAAATTGTGTTTCACTAAATACTTGATAATGTATAATGAAAAAGATAAAATCCTTTTTCGCTTGGCACCCGATTCGACCTGTAGAGATTTCTCGCGGAATGTCCAATCTGTTTAACTCAGTTAATGTGGCGTTTTGAATTCGAATCATTAATCTTGGGCGATTACACCTTGATGACTTGGAGACATGCGCCACGTACATGTAGAAAAAAAAACAAAATTATTTCACGAAACTCTGACGCCGCCGTTCAATTAAAAACAGCATTGCTAGCCAGAAAAAAAAACTTATAGTGTGCGATTTATTGCATCAAGGAACTGGAATGTAATAATAACTGTTGCAAATTTCTTTCAAATTCTCACTCATATCTTATTGCAGCTTGTGAATTTTAAAACATTTTTTTATGACTATATTATGGCGATAAATATATTGCGTTCACCGCGTGGTTACCGAATATCGATACATTGCTAATTCAAGCCCCAAGTCAATGCAATATATTGTAGAATTGCCCTCGGACAGAAACTGAACATTAATAGTACTTGATATTATATGAAAACAAATGCAACGAAATTTAATGTGTATCCATAATAAAGTGAGATCCTTGCTATGGTTTAAGTAAGGGTAATAAGTTAACACTCGTTCAGTTATGTAAAGGATTATTTTATTGATCGCATCTATTACTATTTACTTTCGTAGAACAAATCTTTACACAATACCATATTTAACATTAAAAACATACAATTTATGATGTTAGAATGAGTGACACGACTTATTGTCTATTTCTACTCAATATTCTTGCTGCTAACGTCTCCACTGTTGAGACGGTTGATGGTAGTGTGTTGATAGTTGGCACTTAAAAATATAAGAAAGTTTAGAGTGTCAAACCTTTCGTGCAAGAGCTATTTTTTTTCAAAATATAGACTCGATTTTTCCTGATAATCTTCATAAGTTAGGTTACAAAAACAGTACTGAATAAATGTTTGAAATATTCGAATCTGGAATATGATTTATGTAGCTCAGCGGAGAACGGGTTATACAGTATATAAAACTAAGCTTAAATTTAGTTAATCATGATCTGCTGTGGAAAACATGTGGAATCGTTAAAAGTTTCAAAAATTCTATTTTCATATTCAACATGTGGTAATCTATTTTTTTCTGTAATTTTTATCACTTTTTAACGGAGTTCTAACAAATAAATACCAACTCAATAAATTAATACGTTTTTTTAAATAAACAATAAATTTCAAACTATTGACTGTCTGTTATTTATTGGCTAGTGCGAATATAAAATCTCCAATTCTCAATGGCCGACAACGATCGAATATTGAAACTAATGTAATACAAACATCAAAATGCTAATTGAAATGTTCAATTATTTTACCATCCGTGTAAACCGTCTTCAGTATATAATGCACTCGAGTGCAACCGATTTAATTGGGCCGTGAAAATCTTGCGTTGCGAATGCGCGGTTAATGAGTTAAGCTGCGAAACGATTCCGTTTTCAAGGCGATCGCAATGGTTTGGTTGCACTCGCGGCAACGGTAAATAAAATTAAATTCTCGGCCAAGGACCGTTTACCCATTTGGCTATTTAATACCGTAAACAACATAAAACTACAATGCTGCAATTAAGTCAAACGATCGTTGTTTTTGTGCATTTGATGGTCTTTGTGTTGAAGCTTTGCTTTATTTACTCATAACAATATTAAAAATTGCCGTACGAGTTTTAATAACCACTACAAAAATGGCTGTTTAAAGAAAAATATACCATTGCTATCACAGAATACATGTATTTCAGTAGAAAAATATAGATTTAATATATACAGCATTGTAAATATATCAATCTCGTGTAAGGAAATGGTAAATGTATTTTTAATTTTATATGAGTATTTTCAAAGGAAAATAGTTAGATTACTCCAATATAATATATCTAAACAATAACTTTTGTTAGCACTCATCAATACTGTTGTATTGATAAAACATAAAATAAACCTTTCACAAAATAGAAACGTGTCTTGTCATTTTTGTTAGTCAATCTAAAGCATATTCTCAAATATATAAACATGTCGCGGATTGCACACATCACAAATATTAATATTTTGGACTATGTGAGTGAGTTCAACAAATAATTGCAAAGTAAAATTTTTTGCTGGAGGAAAGATCTCGTCTGGGCCGATTTTTTTAACAGAAACAAAAAGTTGTCTAAAACAAAATAGCTCATTTTTCGAAGTTAGTATTTTTTGAATGATTATGAAAATATTTTATTCGGCGATACCAAAGTAATTTTTTTTTTAATCCATTAAAATGTGAAATTGATTGTTTACCACAAGAGCTTCTATCTTGAACTTCGATTGAATAATGATGCACTTATTAAATTTGCAAACATTGCAGACATTAAATATTTAGGAAGTCTATAGCTACAAAATTTTGCAAGAAAAAGACATATAATTGTACACGATGCTCTGACATAACGAACAAGAAATTTCCTGTTTAATAGTGCACAAATAAATTGACTGGACTCCTGAGACGACATCGTAATTGCTATGATGATATCAATATGCATTAATTTTCACCAAAAACGAGCACATAATTTCTGCAAAGAAAAAAAATTATAAATTGAATGTTTTTTTTTCACAATGGAAATATAATTTTCTTTGATACTTACTATTTTTTTTTTTAATATTAGCCTCCATGTAAAAGATTGTTAATTTAGATAATCTTTGTTTTTTTTCTCTTTTATATCAAGTTGGTAACGTCGATGTGAACAGTTATATTATATTATTGGGGCAATAGATAAGAAAAAGTTTCCCGACCTGTGATCTGGCGTAAAATGTAACATCGATATTATGGCAGATGAAGTAGAATCGAGAGGCTGTTAACCGTTCACCTCGAAAAAGATAACATCAGTTCTCACTTCTCTTAGGTCACGGTTATTTCGCCTCACTGCCAGCAAACTAATTTAATGCTAATTGATGACAACTTCGCCTTTAATTGGTAATATATATATTCTTCTCCAGCTACAAACAATTCCTAGTGAGTTTTTTTTAACTACATCATATAAACTAAAACTTTGCCGGTGTTATTACATCACGCTTTCATTAATAAAAAAGAACATCAACACCATCCAATTCAACGTATTTTTGATGATCAATATTAACTAAAAAAATAATGACGTGCGAATGGGTATTCACCGATGGAATACTAAACGTACAGATCGATCGATAAGACTTGTTGAATTCTATTTGAAGGGTTCGCGGAAATGCCTTATCGCAGTGTAATCTTTCTGCGGCGACTATGTTTACTGCCGTCTTACCGCTAACGGCGCTAACTGAAGCTGATGGTTAGCGAAGATTTACCGGGAGCAGTAAGGTATCTTCGCGGTTACCACAGGGACTAGTTCGTCAAACAGCCCATTTGGCACCAGTGGATTACTTCAGAATAGTCCAAGTTTAAAGATAGTTGTTATAGCACTCATTTTTTTGTTGTTTATAACCAATTCGCTGCTGAGGCAAGTCAAAGTTATTTTAACACAGAATATTTAAAATTTGATTCAGTAGTATTTTAATTAAATACGGTGAGTAACAGGATAAAACAAAAGCGTTTGTATTTTTTTTTTGAAACATTTTTAAAATTTAGTATCAACTATCATACACTGTAATCTACCATCTCAACACTTGAGACGTCAGCAATCAATGGACTTAAATTCAAACCCTAAGTAATAAATTTTTAAGATGTGTGTATTGCAAAAAGTAATAAATAAAAAAAAAATTGTTTTTATATTTATCGGTAGAATTAGATTTTTATAATATTACACAGTGATGCTACAATAACAGAAGTAGGTATGTAACACAGGCATGGAAGAACCTTTCTCGTTCTTGGAGTAACGTAGCTTTCTTTGCCTATTAGAGAAGACAGTGACTGAATCAAATTTTAATAATACGTATAACAAAAATATTAAAAGTGATAAAAAAAAAACGCAAATAAAGTGCGACTGTCAATATCAAACGTCTAATGCAAATACATAATGAGCCAGGAGCCCATTTATTATGATGTAAAATGTTTAAATTATTGAAGTCGTTGTTGCATGGGCAAAAGAATGCCCTTATTATAGTTTGATTTGTTGAATTTTCCTTGGGTTAGGAAGCGTACGTACATGATGTGTGATTTCTGTAATTTGATCAAAATATCGATACATAGTAAAAATTGACAAAAAACAGAAATTAATAGAAGGTAAATGGTGACAAAGATTGATATTATTATCATATCAGTTCATAAAGATATTCTAAATTACGAGAAGTTTTACAACATCAACCAGAAATTGATGAAATTGATGAAATAAACAAACCCCACAAGTCCCGCTTTTAACATTTCAACATTGCTAATATGGTAAACCCTCGTAAAACTGATTCCATTGTTACGAGCAAGGACAGCGCGGTCCATTTGCGAATATGATTCGAGTTCGTATCTGGATGCGTCCGATCAAGATAAGAATTGAGCTGCATGTTAAAGAAGATACCTACCGGTCTCCGGCGCCGCCCTTTACTGGTAATTAATGACCACAGTTGGCCGATTTAGATCGTATCAATGGAGAATATTTGTTAAATTGCAAATGATCACCTCTATTAAATCGGGGCAAGCCCGTTTTCAGATGAAGATATACCGGTCTGTGCGATATCACCATAAACCATACTTACGAGATTTATACATTGAGTTAAACTTCATGGAATTTGTATATCAGAATGTTTACCAACTGAACCAACAAACTCGTCACCTAAGATTTCATGAAATGGTTTTAGTTATATACAAATGGTCAAAAAAATATCAAAATCAAATTTAATCAACGATGTAAACGTAACACAAAAAAAATGTCTAAATCCAGTAAATACCTTCCTACCTTTCGAGTGGGATGAAAATAGACGATATGTATTACGACGTTTTCCTTCCTTGGATTCAGCGGTTGTTATTTGGCATTTTATATTGCAAAATACTATTAATAACGTTATCAAAGATAAAATTTTGTTCCATCTATATAAAAGATTTTCCCGGAGCCTAGTATCAAATTAATGCACGAAATACATATTTCTTTATCTTTTTAGGTTCTGATTAAAATGCTAATCAATTGTAAAGATTTCAACGATGGGTCAGGCGATAAAGATTAATCATATTGCATTTAACGATCATCGACGATTCAACATATCGTGAGATTATATTCGTTGAAGAACTAGAAAATATTCTATACTTGACGAATATCTTTAGTAATATTTTTGACAAGAATTGTTAAAAGAAAGATTGTAGGAATCATAACGAAATAAAATGTTGAAAAACAAGACCAGCGAATTATAATAATATAACATATTAAGTTATTATAGCTGCGATGGCAAAATGAATCAATGTTCGTAGTATACACCAAATTATTTTTTACACGGGGGATATGCTATATGTAAAACAGATGTTTTAAAAAAACGACGTAAGGGGATGAAGTGAATATTGAAAAGTGAATGAACGGTTCTTACTATCGGTGGTAACTTTGTGGAATATTGTTTTTCGTGAAAGTTTAAATTGATAACTTTGTTATTGGTGGAATAACAAAGATACATATCTAAAATTCGTATTAATGATGACTTTTATAATATTGAAGCATGCAATGTTGAAATAGTGAAAAAGGAAGATTAGGTGATCATAACGTAACATTATTTCAATGTATTGAAATTTTAAAAAGCTTTTCTAGATTCAAATAAACATTGGCATACAATATCTATGATTGTTTATATGCCATGCATTATAATGAAAGAGATTATATAATACTATCAACGCGCATCTACCCAAGTTACGTCACAGTTTTATTGTAATCGTTTAGAAGCACACCTTAATAACGTCTAAAACAATAACTATGCGACGTAGTTTATATTAATTAATTGTAGCTGTTTTTGTAAGCGTCAACAGCTCTGTCTAAAAATGCGATGTAGGGGGTGCGTGAACCTTTATGGTTGAGGCGGAATGTTATAATGAACTTATATCTCGCAAAGCCTGTAGGGTTCGGTACAAAATATAAATATTATAAACGAATGCTGCAGTCAGTAGGTACAAAGTGCGCTTCAAGATAAGAGACGATTTGTATACGAATAAATCACGGAATCACATCCGACTGGCGGAATAAATATACAATACGAATCATACAGATATCTGTTTTGCTTCACAATACAAAGTGCAAAAGTCGACGAGGGGCGTGAGTAAGAAACGAGAAACGGCCGAATGATAAATCTGCAACACAATAATGTTTATAATATGTACGAAGAAAAATAATACAATGATTATTATTATGAAAATAAAATTACAATACGGCTCGGTGGAGGTCAAACAGCGACCTACATTACCGATGCGGCTGCAAACAGCTCGATGCTGTTTTATCTATAAATGCATCTTGCACATTTTTCCATACCAACAACTAGAGGCATGCTACGTAATAAAATATACGCCGTTGGTCAGTACGCTTACAGCCTCCCCATGATCGCATCAATACCATACGAGATCGGATTATATATATTATTAGATATATTAAAATAAAAATTTATTTAATTGAATAGATATACAATATTTCTCAAAGAAATATTTCAACATAACGAAAACGAGTAAGCGACATACCGGCTTGTTTACGTGAACATATTTTAGGGTAAAGTTTTTTGGTTAGGGAAGCTTGATTTATTATCATATATACTATAATTAAGAATGTCAATATTACAATAAGACTTTTTTCAATAAACACAATCAATATTAATTTCCACAACAAGTGACAACACATTAAAATTTATACTAAAAAAATCAATTGTTATAATTTAAAACAGCGGCTAGCCACTAAATATAAATGTCAAGGATTCCTAAATAAAGAATTAAATACCACTTTATATGCCAGTATTTTTTTTTGTATCATCATTCAAGGCAATAAATTTATTTGTGTAAAATATTTTTTAAAGGCGTCTTGACCTCTACCGTCATATGTATATTGATTGTTTTGGAAACACTGAAAAATTTATCCACTTAACTGTTCCTTATAACAAATTTTCTTCCAAGGGGCGATATGTTAGAAGGAAAGGGATTTTTCACGAATCGCTCATACGATCGACTGGCAGGAACAGTTAGGATAACTGAACAAACCGTGAAGTCGGTAGCGGCAGTCAATTAAAAGTTAAATCCGCCAAGGGTCTACTATTCTGAAGCCGGCGGCGGATTAATTCCCAGACACTTATCTCGGCAATTCCGCCGCCTTCATTTGATACATCATCGAAACGTACGCCAATAAGCCCGAGGGAACGATTGAATAATTACCAATAACTTTGTTACTCCGGCTTTATTTTACTCTTATCTCGAACATTAAAATTACTCTAATTTTAAGACTGTGCTATATTATGATCGCAGGGTAATAATTGCTCGTGGAAACTTAAAAAAAAAAATTCCATCAAAAAGTATGCGAGGCCCATGGCAGTCATGTAAGGATGGACCAATGTCACAATTTTGCTGCTATAGATTTTATCACCGTATAAATGATAAAGGAAGTTAAGAATCATTATACACATTTTTCGACAATATTTTTTTTATGTAACAAACGATCGATTATTGTTTTTCGATATTTTTTTTCATTAATAATTTATTTCATCAATATTAATAACGAACGAAAAGTAAAGTTAAACCATTAAACTAGAAAAATATGTATAAGAAGAATCACAAACACTTACACCCTTATTCCAAGAAATGAATTGATATCTGAATTAATTTTCATAACTACTAATTACATACTGTCTGATACTGTTTTCAAAAATGCCTAGAGATCGTGAGCGACAAAATACGTAGAAGTGCATACAGTTTGAATGATTAAAAAAAATAATCATAAAATAATAACTTGGACTATTTTCAATGAATTCAGCGGAAGCTTTGCGTTAGTTTATTTTAATTTATACTATACATTGTGATACAATAATTTAAAATCTATTTATATAAAAGATGACTGTGAACTCTTTAGAAAAACACGATTTCGATATTGACCAAAAACACGACTCCGACTCTAATCAAAAAAAGTTTAATTTTGTCTGGTTTTTTTCCTGCCTTAACTATTTATGGGTATTAAATTAAAGATCAACCAAGAAACCGGCAAATTGTTCATTGAGATATTTTTCAAAATCGACTAATCGTTAAGTAGTTTGAGTCGCTCATTTTTCACGACTCCGGTCATAGCAACGCGACTTCACGTTCACGACTACGACTCTAACTAAAAAAACACCGCAACATTTTCATTCCACTTGGGGTGTAATCAAATGTTTGGCTGAGTATTGCATCCTTATAGGAAAATACATGAAGATATCAAAAGTCGCAACTCGGGTCGTGAATAACTTATGAAAGGGTTCATAGTTTGAAGGATTCAAATTTGGTATTGGAATTAGATCAGTCATAAATTCGAAAGAAACCGATGTCTGTTGATAAACTTTAAGATTTATAATTTTTATATATACATTCTAAATTCCACCAACTTCAACTTCTTGGTACGTGTTAAAAACACATTGATTCATCCGCGAGACGAAGAAGTCGGCATTTTAGATATACAATTTTCAAAACGCTGTGCGCGTCGTTTAGTATTCCAAATGTAGTTTAACATGCAATAATATATTACAAAATACCGTCGGACTTCTTAGAACTTGACAGCACGTTCGAAAATTACTAAATATAGTATACGAAAGAAAGTTTTCTTTATAAATCATTAATTATTTATCGACGCAATGTTGACAAGGAGTCTAGCCGTAAGGATTTCTAAATAACAATGATCCTGTCTGATCGTGGCGTATTTTGAAAACATAATCGAAGTGATTGTTTGATAGTTTATTATAATTCAAAATCAAAACATGAAAATAACGAATAGGAAGAGGAATAAGCATTGACTTTTTCGACTGAGGGAATTTCAAATGTTGAAACTTAGTCCATTTCATGAGTCAGTTCTATTGCATCTGTATGATAGAATAATGCCTGAAAATGACGAAAGACAAAGCCCACCCAGGACATGATGAACAAAACAGTTTCGATATCTTAGGATTTTAAATCTCGATTATACTTTCATTAAAATAATCGGTTAAATCTTTTTACTAGCACTAACTAATAGAGATAAAATGTGGAATAAATTATTGTATAAATGTCAATGAACATGAAATAATACTTTTTATATCAAACGTGACAATAGCATCTGCCGACTGATAACAAAAACTCAGGTGATAATGTTGCGGAACCAATGAATGAAATAGCAACGACGATATATTACGAAATCCTCTAAAGAGAAAGTTGGTCTTCACGATCAATTGATTACGGACTCCCAAAAGCGGTAAAATATTATTATATAAAAATTTCAAACAATAAGAACTCTTCAAAGTTGAGAGATCTCATGTGACGGACAGTCCAGGAATCATTGAAGCATGTCAATTTTAGAGCAAATTCTCCCACAATGGCCCGTGTTAGATTACGTGCAATATGTATGCTTTCAATTGAAATAGAGTTTGATACATTACTCGAGAATCAAATCTATACCATTTCTAATACTAGATGATGGGTGCTTAGTAGCGGATATGTAATGTAAAAATTTTACTCAAAATTAGATTGGAATTTAAAACCATGATAGGCATATACGATAGTGTATGCTTCTATTTTGTTAAAACAATAATAAATGTCGTACTTTAAAGATTATTTGTTTTGCTTTTATTACGTGCAAAGGAAGTGTAACAAGTATACGTATGAAACTAGGTACATTTAGGGATTATAATACCGGAAGAATCTCATGGCAATATCGGTATTTAGAGATTTTCGAAACCGGTACTATCAAATTCAACAAAAAATATCAGGGATGTGAAGTTGTCAAAAAAAAAAGACTCCGACATTGACCAACAACACGACTCGTAATAAAAAAAGTTTAGTTCAATAATTCTGCAACTAGACCATTTAATTTGGATTTTTGTATAAGTAAGTCCGAATGTCGTCCGAAAATCATTGAGCAATTAACAGTAGCATCATTTATTGTAAGGGTGATATAAAGCTGTTTTAAACAAAGTACGTCTATGTTGAAAAAAAAAAAACCCGGGATCCCGGTTATGGTAAAACCGGCATTGCAATATCCCTGTGTCCAGGTGAGCAGCTAGCGAGCGGGGAGAAACAGCTTACACACAGCCCGTGTTAGCCAAATAAATGAGATCACGTACTCGACGATGTTTTAAATGTTCAAACCGCGGAGATTATAACACCGCTCAACTCGCTGCCCAAGATAATAAACTACAATACGTACTTGTTATTACCTAACCAGGATTCACAGTGTTAAGACTGCGTAACAACGTATGAGAAAATATACCTAGTTGATATACACAATCGAATGTTATACATAAGTAAAATTATTGTTCCTATTGTAATTAAAAAATAATAAAAACAGTAGATATACTTACTTAAAAGTACTATCAAAAAAATAATAAGATTCATATATCAAAAGCATTCAATATTAACACTTTACGGTCCGCACATTTTCGCTAAATAACTACACCGAAATATTTTTTCCTATTTTGATTTTAGACCTCGTGTATATACTTCCTCCACCTATCGATAAATTTTGAAAGTAAGAATTGAAATCCCTATTCATTTTTGGTAGTATAGATGCGCGTATCCGCAGAAACCACATTGGGCGTTCCCGGAACGTAACGTTTGTCTCAAAAATGACGCCAATGTGGCGTCTGCGGACCGTAAAGTGTTAAAATATACTAATTGTTAAAATTACATATTGTTTTCCATTCCGGTGCTTACTATGCCACAGTGGCAGCGTAGGTGTGTAAGATTGACACCAATTTATTTATTTTTATGAAGATTGGAGTACTTTATAGAAAAATTATTCAGTGTTTACAAATAATATATATTTTCTATCATAAATACATTACATTTTAAGTAGATACTTTCAAAGAAAAATATTACGTCGATCTTTCAGTTATTACAACAACTCTACATTAAACATAGTGTTGTTTTTCAGCTACAAGCTATTGTATTTACAATATTTATTCTGACACATTAAATATTCATTAAAAATTTAAAAAATCAAAATTATAATAAAATATTTAAAAAAATATATTGTGAATTTGAGGGTTAAGAGTTTAACTTTTTTCAAACAAAAATAAAGCCAAGTTAAAATAATATTACACCAGTAAAAATCTTGGTTAATCCACGTACAAAAACAGGGTCGCAGGAGCAGAGCATAGCGTGCCCGCTGGCAAGCGGTGTATATTCACAAAATGCACAAATAACTCACTGCCAAACGAACACCTTCCTTAATAACCAGCAATTAATAATCCGCCATTAAATCCAACGGCCAACATATTATTTATGAAGTTCAGTTATTACCGCCATTACCGTCACCTTAATTCTTACTTACGGATTCTTCAGTTCGTACCGATAACTGGCCATCGAAGGGGTGTACTTAAATATTAATTAAATAACGATTTACTGGATAATTGCATAACGTTTATATTGCGTTTGATATGGCCCAATTAACTCGCATTATAACAAGCCACATAACGCTGTGTTTACAATATTTTCAATAGTTACAATCGATTAGTCAAAGATACGCAATGATTTATAAGCATGACAGCACACAGCACTGTGAAGATAATTAAGTACAGAGTTAAATTGCTACGGATATATCTACTCTCACCCAATGATCACAATAAATCCCGAGTTTAAAGACTACTGTAGATATTCAAAAATCAACAGATAATAGGAATAAATTAACTAACCTGTAAAGCAAGCAACACCATATTAACTTTTTTTTTTTAATATTATCAGTATCATGACGCTGAAAGGAAACTTTCGTGGATGTGTTAATTTGAGAATAATACAAATCGTCTACCAAGGTGCATATAAGTAACGAAGTTCTTTACCAAATTTAATCTATAAAAATAGTAAAGCTTATAATATTACACGGCTCAGTTATTCTTTATTATAACAACGTAAAGTACAATCAATCACATTTCAATTGTTGAAACGTTGTGCGATTTCACGTGTTTTATCACTAACAATCTGGATTTCACATTGACTGTTTTCAGTTCTGTTACATCCGAGTGATATAATGCATGAAGATGCCGAAAGGCGAAACCCGTTCGTTAGTGACAAAACATGTGGAACCGTAACAAATTTCAACAATTCTAATTTGATATTGAAATTCTATGAAGCACCTTCAGTCGATATCATAAGTCATGCAATCAATCACGTTAAAATTTAAATAAATGAGATATTATATTGTCTATCTCTTCATATCAACATATCTAAACATAATCTCCGTTCTGATGAAAGTAAGAAGCCGAAATATGTAGCTATCAAAAAAGCAGAAAAGAAAAGCTCGCATAGCTGAATAGTTTTCTGTTTTTTATTCTAAAATTAAAATTGACAACTTTGTTATTCAGTTTTTTGTTACTCAATGTGAGACGTGTTTCACTTATTTAAAACGCACCTTCAAACTAACTGTATCATAGAGCATACAATACCTTACGATACATTTAGTCCGAAGATGTTCTTCAAAGAAGAGAAACCCATGAAATGAAATAACAGGGCTATTTTAATTTCACATTGAAAATGAATTTGAAAAGAAACTAATGATTGCAATGAAAATATCAGATGTATTACATATTATGAAAACAAATTTCAATATCGATAGTTCTATTAGTACGTAATAGACAAACAAATTTGCACATGTTTGTGTTTTTATAAAATACCACTGAATTGCTGCGGTGGTAATAAAGTGGTGTAAGATCACAAACATCATAAAATGAATACTAGCTATGGTGACATTAAACATAACAAACTTAATGTGGAAAAAATATTATACAATTATTATATGTTAGTACGTTTGCAGTAACAACGCGGTTTCAGGGCACAAATAAATGAAAAAAAAATCAACAATACTAAAATGAATAATGGAACGTGATACACGGCGACATTGTTTTATATGAAAACATTTTTTGTCGTTTCTATATCGCTGCATAATAAGAGAAATATTAATATTGCGCCGTATCTGAGGACGTGGCGTGCAATACGCCTCGCGCCGCGCCGGGGTGGGTTAGGACAAAACAAGCCTTAAACAGGAAGCTATATTGTATATTATTGCGAAACCGCAAATTGATTTCAAACAGTAATAATCATATTTTTTTTCAAATATACTATTTGATAATACATTTTTTAAGGAAGTGACCGCAGTGGGAAAATAGGATGCTAAATATAAATTTGCGTGGAACGTCGAATGTTGAAATATTCAATCGATTTACATTTAAAATTTATCAATGAAGTGAAAATTTATGAGTGGTAACGCTATGAGTGTGTGTATCTTAGAAATATATATTCGTACCATAAAATCGTACTAAGCAATCTTACACATTTGGAAAATGGAGATTTAGAGTACGACTTCAAATACATAACCTCAAGCATTACAAGAATTAATATTTTACAAAAGCATACAAATCCATTCTATATAATATTGAGTGAGTTAAAATTGAATGAAAATAACAATGAAATGCTATATGATCGTTGATGGCTACTTCAATTTACGACATTGTTCTTTAAAAAAAAAACTATCCTGAGTTCTAACGATAGTATAAGCCAGTGGTCGAAAACCTTCTAAGAGGTTGAAAATTTTATTTGATTAGTGGGTAAAGCTTAAAACATTTTTTTTACAAAAATATCGTCATACTTTCTTGGTGGGTAACTAAAAATGTTAAAGTGGGGGATTCAATTACCCGCGGGTAGTGGGTTACCTATGTACCACTGGCATAAACTGTCACTTATCATAATTTTTGAATTGGCATTTCTTGGTGGAACTCGATTATATTAAAGAAAAAAAATATAAAGTTAAATTTATTTTTAAATACAATGTAAATATAATTTACATATGTGAATACTTTTATATTTAAAAATTATTATTAACAGTCATATAAAATATAATTTTCGTGTGACAAAATATTTTCGTTATTTTTACCGTATTAATCTAACAATATGTCAATTTCATTTGATGTTAATTAAAGGCACTTCGTTATAGGAGTCAAAAATGAAAAATTATAGAAAGATAATTTCCACGATTCTTGCTTAAAAGAAGCGTTTAAACATTAAATAGAATATTATTTTTTACACATACATAAGAAACGTTATTGTAAGCATAATAATAGATATAGGGAATACGGTTATAAAACACTGCTTGGAAAATTTCGATAAGGATTTGGGGATATGATAATGTACAAACGATACATGCACTTTCCTTACATCCACAATGTATGTATGTATGCCAATCCTGTAGTCGAGAGACACACCACTATTGACCGTCTGCCCTATTCGGTCTCAGCGGTTGCAAGTGTAGTCCTCGAACCAACACTTTATAATGTTGTTTGCAAAGACATGAATTCATTTCCTAAAATCGGGGAAAGACAGCGATTATTTAACTTCAAGTCACTTTATTGATTGAATTGGCATTCACTTGGTAGAACTCCATTATAACACGGTGAAAAAATAGCAATGTATTTTAGTTCTACAAAATTATTTTTAATAAATATAGTTGATAGCTATTTCAGCTCACGCCATCGTTAGAACTATGCTTGAACTAACATTTGCTTATCTATATATATCGGTGCAAAAAAGGCACACAACACATCCTCTCTCCTGTTCCAACGGCCTAGCTTGTTTCTTTAACACAATGACACTAAATTTTCAAAATTCTAAATGAAACAATAGGTGTCTATGACAATAAGATTATATGTGGGACGGAAGTGGTCCTTCTGGAAGCAAATCAGACCACCTCTTTGTACAACGGCTAGACAAGTGGCGATACTATTATGTTAGTTTGTTCGTTAAGAATCCTTTGTGATAATTGATGTCTATTGATTTCCAGCTGTTCCAAAGCCGTCATTCTCCGACCCTTACTGCAAAGATGCAAACATTTAGGGGCTGAGTTTGAATTTATATTATGTGATTCATTAATAACGTGATTAGCGAATTGTGAATCTGTTTTTTTACTGTTGAATGATCTTACATGTTCCTTAACTCGAGTAGATATACTTCTACCTGTCTGTCCGATATAAACGGATAAACATGAGCCACAGGACATTTTATAAATACCGCTTCTGTCCAGTTTATTGATTTTATCTCTACTATTTTTAAGATGTCTGCTTAAGTTATTGTTGACCTTGAAAGCTACGTTTATTGAGTTTTTAATCTCCCGATGAATTTTTTCGGTAATGCTACCTAGGTAGTTAATAGATTTATAGAAGCGGTTATCTTATATTGGGTTCGGGGAAATGAGTTTTCTAGCTAGATTTAATTGTTTTTTATATAATAAATTATTTATCGTCGTTATCTCATAATCATTATTACGGGCTATGCATTTTATAGTATGCAGTTCTTTGACGACTATAACTATACTATAAAACTATACTAATACTATATAACTATACTAATACTATATAACTATACTATATAAATATATAACTATACTATAAAACTATACTAATAGACTAATACTATATTTAAGCATAGTTCTGACGATGGCGTGAGCCGAAATAGCTATCAACTATATTTGTTAAAAATAATTTTGTAGAACTAAAATACATTGCTATTTTTTCACCGTGTTCAGTCACTTCCACGACCAAATCCTTCCGTTCAATTTCTTACATCGTGGAACATCTACACTGGAAGTGGAGATGGTTGAAAAATAAACATGACTATTAAAATGTTCATCTGTATTGTTATGTTAATGAAAGTGTTTGGAATTGTGCATTCTGTAGTCGTTTGCTATTTAAAAAGATATATTTGATACTTAAAACTGAAACCCAAACATTTTGACATAAAACGTGGGTCGATCTTGGGAACCGATCTGATAAAACGAATGACAACAATAATTTAGACGTAGTTTACAATATTTCCTAGAATGGATAGCTCATCTTTGAGTGTTTACAGCCCTCTCAATGTTCTACTTCATTAATATTTAAAACACGCAGTCATAGAGATGGTAAAAAAAACTACAAAAACCATCAAGTGCAGTCACGTGCGGCTAACCTACCTGTGGGAACCGAGACTTTTAATAAATTTATGAATCTTCCCTTTTGTGCAGGTAATAAAATTACAATTCCGGCAATGACACTGGATTTAACTGCAAGGTCTGTGGATTCTATTCCAGGAATGCGTTCACTTTATTAAAAAAAATTAGGGTTAATAAATAGCTGTTTTACAATTCATAACCAAATGGATAAAAGTGCACCACCGGTACGTATTATGGCAAAATGTGCAAGGATAACAAAATTGATACTAAATTAAAATCATTGGATGGATTTTCTTGAAAAATTTCTTTGAAACGTTTATGTGACCCAAAAAGCAATTAGTCGAATATATAATATTACAAAATATTTTAATTCCACCAACCCTTTGTCACAGAAATTAGACACTGTACTAAAACTGGACATTTTATTTCCTAAAGAACTTGCATAAAATTATTAAAATATTAATTGCTTACGGCAAGGAAGATTTAACAGAGCCTTTTTTTCAGTAATTATTTATTGAACACGGTGAAATTCTACCAAGTGAATGCCAATTCAATCAACAATTATTGATCGAATTTACTGTAGCGTGTCGTTGTTAGAGCTCCATTGAAAAGGGGTTAAAAACAGTACTGTATTCAACAACCGTTTATATTATATCGATAGATATTTCGGCATCTTGCATTCATTGCTCGTAGTTTTGATGATGGCGCAATGCAAAGATATTTGACAACGTCAAAGCACCCAAATTTATATATATCTTAAATTTTAATAGTGATACTTGTCATTTATTTTTTATTTCATATATCGTATAATATTAGTGTTAAATTTTAATCTGCTATTCCATATACTTGGGTTGTGTTACGCGAAAACAATGCCAGTGCGTAAATTGGTACGTTGTGATGACTTATAACAAAATTATATTTTTAAATCGAATTAAATATCAAGAAGAAAAACAATTCTATTCCATGCATGGCTGTAAGTAACACATGGACCGTTCTATCTACTGGGGTTCATCCACATTTCCAGCTCGGCTGCATCCACTAAAGTAGCATATCGTCGTGACAGTATTTTCTTTTATTGGAAGTAAAATAGCCAAAGGTAACACAGGCCGAGAAGATTTTAAAACTTGTACAAACGCAAGCGGAGAATCCATTGCAAGTACACAAGGTTCGTTAACCATTACCTTGTCTCTTGTTTTCTCGAGACGTATGCATCCACAAAAGACATTGGACCAATTAAAAACGTCCCGCGTATGTTCTGGGAATATTAATTCGCGATTAGAGCAGTCGCGGTCGTTTCGTGTTGATTTTCATACATAAACTTAAAATCCAAGCTAACAAAAAAATATTTTACCAATGTGCCAATTAAAGAAAAACCATCCATGCTGTTATACTTGACTGTCACTTCCTGGCGGAAGTGCATAATATATAAATTTATTTAATAACACATTTTTGTAAGATGGATCATCAGGGTAGGTTTCGCCCATCACGAGAATTATCGACAGATACGATAAAATTCATAACATGTCTCTTTATGTAAAATGAGAATTAATAATTAATTACGAGGTATACAAAACAACGCTAAATATTAGCTACGCTAAAAAACGCTATTTCCGACTATTTTAATTCCAAATCAGTAGAGTTTATTACTAAATGGATTTTAGACTTGTTTAATAGGTAGCAGAAGGTTATAGATAGACAGGGAGATTACTTTTTATAAATAAAAATTAAAAAAAATAGTAAAAAAACACATTGAGTTTCATTTAAAAAAAAACGTCAGGACTTTTTACTACACCTAATATGACTATCTATTATGATAAATAGCCTTGTTATGATTTTTACTGTATCAATTAATGATGCTGATTGACAACCTGGCCATTTTATTTGAAATTAATTTTAAAAACTTTGAAATAAATGTGTTATAATTATTTGTATATATGATCAATTTTCAAATATACTAGAATGTTCCTCATCTAATAACTGGGTAGCGCACATCCCATAACTTACGTTATTGTCATTATATATAAAATGTATCATATCGATT
The DNA here is from genome assembly GCA_028555115.1 of Himalopsyche japonica. Lineage (NCBI taxonomy): Eukaryota > Metazoa > Arthropoda > Insecta > Trichoptera > Rhyacophilidae > Himalopsyche > Himalopsyche japonica. The sequence continues at coordinate 1,828,432 of JAHFWJ010000776.1, forward strand.
ATTATAATTGCATTATTTGTTATCAAGCTTTCAAGTTTGATTAGTGATAATCGTATAAATACAACATACTTTGACGAAAAAATGAACAATATATTCAAGTAAAAAATAGTTTTTAAAAGGCAGATATCTTTTTAGTTTCTATGGAATATTTGGATTAGAACGCCCATCACAATCTCCGAATATTTTTACCGATAAGTGAATTCAAGCGATTGCTTAGCAACCAGCTTCTGTAAGGACTATTTAGAATGCTATTATGCGTCAACATTAAAAAAAAAACAATTATATTCGTGGTGTGCTGTGCGATGCAGCCGAATGGCCGGTAGCCCACGAGTGAGGTCGGCTGAACCATGTCTTTCTGATAAGAGGGCGATATCTATGCAAGAAGCGGCGCGACGGCATCCGGTCACAGGCAAATGCGCGACGTCTCCATTGTTCGTCGTGCTATACTCATTTGCCGGCGTGTCGACTCAGTACCGTCTAGCTATCGTTTCTCCGGGGCCGCGCGCACCGTGGCTGACCATTTACCCGTGTTACGTTTCCGCAATCCTCAGTTAGAAGATGATGTCGGTCGAGCAAATCAGCGAAAGCAATTGAAATCGTTTTTTATTGCGATTTTGAATCGATTATACTGAACATAAATTTGAAATCTTCTGTAGTTTTCTTTTACTATCCCATGATTCATGGACCGTTAATCTATTGCAGCATTATATCCGTTGTTATTTGAAAAACGTTATTCATTGTAATCCTTTTGACGACAGTAAAGATGACAACAAAAATTTACATTCTAAATCGTATGTCGTGAAAAAATTCAAAAGATAGCACCTGCGTCAAGTGTTGAAAAAAAAAGCTAACATCCAAATACAGATATAATAACAACATTAAGATTTACGACAAAATAGTTCGACCTAAGCCTTTGAAGCATTTTTTTTTTGAATTCATTGGAAAGAATCTGAAATCAACCAACGAAGTATTTTTTGCGTTTCTACGATGTTATGAAACAAAAATAACCAATAAGCAGTTAATTTCGATCGTGTAAAGCCTAAGGGAGTGATTTCTCTAGTTCAACAGGCCAACAATTGCCTGCGAATCGATTTCAATAAACATGAGATATCGAATAGATCAAATGTAATATTCACCAACAGTTCTAAACCTTTTCTGTACTCAGCTCCAAAATAACAACGTTTAATACAATATACTTATCGGAATATTTTTTTTTTTTTTGGTACAGTGGATAATGGTACAGATTAATTTAACCTTTATCTCAGTGCATTGCTTGTCAAAGTTATATAGTAAACCGCGCTAAGATAATATTAAGTATATGCAGTAATTAATGTTTAGATTGAATCAATACTACAAAAAATAAGAATGAGAACCATTACATGGTGATGGATTTATACTAGGGTGGAAGGCGACAAAATAAATAAGTATACATTCAAAAAGTCCGTCTGATTTTTTTAAACATTATTCTGCATGTTCAAATACTAAAAAAAGTTTTAGAAGCACAATGTTTTAATAAATAATCACTTAATCATCAATCATAAAGTATGATAAATCGCTTGATTTATATATTGATAGACGAACGTAATAAATTAGATACACTTAAATGAACGATGTGTGATTTACTTGGGAAAATTTATGTCGATTTTTTTACTCTCACAGAATACCACAAGAATTTTCTGTCGGCATTAAAAGGTCAAAATATTATCGATACACGTGATTTGATACTACAAAATCAATCGTTTTATTTCGTAGAATATCCTTTAAATAAATTCCAATTACGGTTTGTAACAATCGCCTCTTTTAAATAAATATTTAAAACGAACGACTCGAGCGAAGAGCTCAACTCTTTCGCTTATAAAAAGGGAACGGGCGCAATTCTATGCTAACAAAAAGGCTTGCAAAAGCTAGTTAGGTACTTAATTAAAAAAAATAAACGGGGACCTACAAATGCGGGAGTGCTTCTTCAGACTGTCGGGGGCGACGGGGAACTCGGCGGACTTCTTAACAGGCGTAGGCACAAGGACATTTTACAAGGAAAGCTGACGTCAATATTGAATATGCATCAAAGTAAAAAAAAATAAACTGCAGCGTTGAAACTGCGTAAGTAATTAATTGACATTTCACTGAAAAGTACTAGTAATTAATATGTAATTATTTTTGTTTGTGTTTGATTCTAAACCCCTCTCGACGAACTGTGCAAAGGAAAGAGCTCCACCCAACTCGTCATTTAAAAGTTAAAAATCATTCAATGCCATTCTACACAGTTAGTCAGTGATTCTCAAATAAGCAAAACACGTGACGCAGCTAATAACAAACCAAGTGGAATAACAAAACTATCAATTTGAACTTATACGAAAAATGTACTTCAACAAAGTTATCGCCCGATACGTACTCATTTTTGTACCTGATCTATGTTAGCATTTTCAGCTGGTCAACTCAAAGCCAACTTGCCAGAATTGATAGTCGACACTTTAAAAGTGAATAATTTATATTCAAATTTCCGAGGGATATTCAGCAGTTATTTTTAATGCATAATTAAAACTGATGACCCTATATTCTTACAAATTACATTTGATTAGATACTTAATATTATAGAAAGTAAAATAACCAAGCAACGAATTTTAATTATCATATTATAATTAACACGTTTATTGCGAAATGTCTATTTCCTTTAGTAGACAAATGGAAGTGTTTGATATTTTTCCTTAAATATAATCATTTAATCACACGACGTCTGTGGCTCTGGCTTACGATTTCGCTCAATATTAAATATAAATAAAATGATTTTAAATTTTTACTAAGCGTTACAAGACAGTACTCTTTTCAGTAAGATGTGAGGTGACATCTGTTAAAGATAGTAATTTTTTATGTGTACATTATCCCAAATAAAATTACAACCGATAACTTGAATAAATTTCTAGGATGCCAAGGGTGGAAATAACAAGCAGCAAGCAAAACGGCGTCCGAGAAGGGGGTAAGAAAAAAAGCCCTTTCGGAATTAATTTATGCGGCAATTAAAGAAAGAGGGAAGAATAAAAAATAAGAAAGGTAAGACGACTTGACTCCTGACCCTCAGCGTTTCTCTTCCCCTGGGATGTTTAATTGCTGGATTGAATACTTTTTCTAGAGGCTTGATGCTTTCAAGTTCGTTTCAATGAAGTTTTTCTACCAAACTAAAAATATCTTGTATTATTAATTATATTGTATAAATAAAAGTATCATTTATATAGATACATATATGTATATCGATTGAAAAATAAGTCTTAAGTACGTCTTAACCAGAACTCTTACCTCTAGCAAACTTTTAGTCTTCCCAAACCGAAAATATAACTTCAAAATAATATACTGCATAGACTTGTTGATTGTTGCGATATACAATAATATAAATTCTTTTTCACATCATATTTTTCTGTCCATTGAAAAGTTTCTGAAATACCAAAACATCAATTCGACAAAACACTTAAATTTTAAAAAATATTTTCTACAAAATGTATGCTATAAAATTAAAAACATTTAAATTAAACAATAATAAGGTACAAATATATTGTATAATTAATATTACTACAATCACGTCAAATCGAACGACAAGGTATTTTATGCTTTTGAAAAAATTGATCACATTTTTACTATAAAAATAACAACTAGCAGCAATCGCCAACTGCTGATCCCTGGAGTGTTTCCAGTAATGTAACAAGAGCCAAGAATCCATAACTTTATTCAAACATGTAACAAATATTACATTAAATTATCTGTTGTTTAACAAAAGAATCATTCTAGTGATAAAAAATACTTTATTTACAAAATATAAATATTTTAAATACAAAAGTATTATTTTGTGAAGTGTGAAAGGTAGACAAGCGCTGTTCTCAAAAACATAAGATTTTTGTTAATTATAAAAATTGACAAATCTGCGAATTATTAAAATAGAATGATTTAAAATATATCATGGATACGAAATATGAATCTTCGAGCTATTTCATGAAGAAATACATACATGTATAAAATAATAATCTATTTGTTAATGTTTTTCATCATTCGTATTAAATGTTAACAATGTAAACTGTTCACTGATTGTCAGTTCGAGTGCATCCGTGTACTAGAATCCCTGAAGATGCCGAAATGCTAAACCTGGATCGTGAGTGAAAAACATGTCCAGAAATCGACGAAAAATGATTCATAAGACCGTCAAAACGAAAGCATGGCACTACCACTGACGAAAAACTTTTGACAATAAAAAACTACAAAAAAATAATATAGTGAGGATGAAAATTCTCGATGGACCTTTTAATAGAGGGGAGATTAAAAAAAAGAAAGCAAAGAGACCGGGAGCAAGCGAGGCTCTTCTTTTTAGAGCAGATCAAAGGGGTGGAGGGCGAGCAGCAAATGAAAACACGGAAAGCTGTAGCGACCGCGGAGAGCGTAGGCCGGGAATAAATTAACATGATAAAAGCCGTTTCAGAAATGAAAAATCTAATTCGAAAACATATACATGTATATTATACACACCGCCTCTGCGATAGACGAAATTTTGCGAGCTTTTTTTAAACTCCGGAAAATTGGTGCGAGCGTATTATTTCAGAGGAAATTTGAAGCTGGACATTTAGTGAATGTAGATACGTATAACAGCAATTTATATTTCATTTAGTTTAGACTCGCCGTAAATTTACAACATATAAACATACGCTGTTGCGTATTTAGTTGTGATAAATCTTTTTAATTTGTTGATTGCTTGATCGTGTTCGATGTAATAATATTGGTGAATAAGTAGACATATGGAAAATTCACACACTCATGTCATGATAATGTGTTTTAAACTGCAAAACTACCTCGCATATTGTATACTTTAAAAGAAACATGTTTATTTAAAAATAAATACAATATTTCGTATTAGTTTCCTTAAAAATTGAAGTGAAGTAATTTAACTGTGTGTAAACTAGCGAAAATAGAAAAACGAAGGTGACTTACACATGTAAAATAATGTATATGTGTGGATTAACGAGAAGCAAAATGATATACTTTACTCTTCCTTACTCTTGGCATTATCCTTTAACTTTTGAAACTGTCAAACACTTTTGTAATGATAGATGAAAACTTTATTTAATGAATTATGAAAAAATGGTGATACGTAACGCGAAACATTTCATAACAATATGGAGTTTTACAAAAAAATTGATCAGTGGCATTCGTTCTTTATTTTTACATTCTGACGACAGGGATTAACTACGTGAGCTATTAACAAATAAACGATTTTGGTTCTAATTACGACCGAGAAACTATTCGGAAGTTAGGTATAAGATTAAGGTAGTCAGTTTTCAGTGTATGAGTGATTCTGGTATTATTTACAATATCACTAAAGCAGAAGATAAATAGAATGACAATTAAATCAATAAAATATCATTTTTTTTATTTACAACACTGCATTGATGTTTTATTAGAATATACCTATTAGTTCATCGGACTATTCAAGCCGACATAAATATTCTTGTAAACAAACGAAAATTACAGACGTTCTCGATTAATTTAGCTCTAGAAACACAAAGAAATATTTTGAAATGAAGGAATAATTATTAGTTCGTATTTCACTCCATAACATAATCAAATGTTACTGTACTTGAATAAAAAATAGAGAGCTGTTTGCATTTGGCAATTGAGAATATTTAAGTCGATAAAAACAAGCAATTATTGAACAGGATTTTTCATAAATGAATATTTATACAAATAACATTAAGTGTAAGACAGGAGTGTCCTTGCTGCAGCTGAAGATGCAACCCTCGTGTTCCCAGGTAAGGTCGCGCCGCGGAGAGACAAAAAGAATGACTTCGCCAGGTCACGACCACAACACCGTATCCCAGCTGGAATACTAAACTGAATCCCAATTCGACTGGGCAATGTATAAATGTACTGATATGCACACCGAAGCTACGAAAGTACTCTATATTATCATATTGAATAGAATATAAGTACGATTGATCAACTGGATCGTTCAGTGTTATACAAGTCATGTCGTTTTACTAAAAAAACATGTATAATTACTATCCACTTCGACCGTAACGATACAGTTATAATAAAGAGCAGAGAACAACACAACGGTTGGCAAAAATGACACTTTAGTCAAGTCAAACGTAAAAAAGAGGTGATATGTGTGCGCGATGCGTTTCAAGTATTGTTTTACCCTGTTTCATATTTTTTAACTAATAATAAGTAAAAATGACACATTTGAATTGTTGAAACATTAAACGATTCTACATGTTTTGTCACAAACGATCGGATTTAGCCTTTCTGCATATTCAGGCATTCTATCACCAGATGCAACGGAACCGACACCTAAATATGGCGAAAGGAGAAACCCAGTCAATTAGTGACGAAACACGTGTAATCATACAAAGTTTCAACAATTAAAATATAATATTGAAATTTCATCAAGCACCTTCAGTCGATATCATAAATTATTACAACTGAATTAGTTTATGAAATATTCGGCTTTGGAATATCTTTTGTGGTTCAGCGGGGAACAGGTTAAGGTTAATTAAGAAACTGAGTTCTTTATCGGAAATATAGCAATACATTTGAAGATATTGTAGAATAAATAGATGTGATGTCTTTTAAGTTGTTATTTGTCACTTTTTGATGGAAAGCTAAAAGTATTTAGGGCTGATCTTAGTGTATTAAATGAAAGAAACATCTCGTACGGAATACTGTATTTTCATGTTCATATATTAGCAAAGCAAAATAGTTGATAGCGTTTTTTCCTTATCTATGTTTTGTTCAGAGCATTTGAAAACGATTTACTGCAAGCGAAATCAACATTGTCAAAAGAAAATAACAATAAAAAAATAATATTGCAAGCAATGGAAATTAGCTGTTTAAAAATGAACGGCAGCTTAGCGAAATGGCTGAAAAAGTGGCATGTTATTTTCCATAACAAACGCCGTTAATATCGTGCTAAAACGAGTCGATTAATCGCGGTGAGCTGGAAAAGCGGCTTCGTTCTTCATTCACATGACAAATCAGATATCGCTCGACATGCTTATTGCATTAGTTGCCGCACAACAACAGCAACGTTTATTATTTATTTGAAAAAAAGAAGCATTGTGAATAAAAACAATTCGTTATTTTACTACGGAATGTTTAATTCGCGGCTGAAATTTATCACTCAAAGTAAAATTGAATTATCAGCAATCAAAAAATCGCTGTGAAGACAAGTAGAATGACCGACCATATTAGGGACTATAGTAAATTGACCAAAATCTGAAGCATAATTTTCACATTTTTAAATATTCAATGCTGGTGACGTCAAAGTTTACGGTCCGTTTCTAGATTATATTTTTTCCGCTCTTTTTCAATTATTACGGAAGAGTAAACTCATCTGCAACGCTAGCAAGTAAAACAATTTTTTTAACATTTATGTTATATTCGATGATTTATTTCTGGTTTGAGTGAAAGAAAAATACTTACTCAAAATTACGAAATATTATCAGTTATATTGTTTACATAGAAGCATCGAAAGACATATGCATTATTTCCCTATCAATTTTCAACATTTGCAAGCTCACGAGGAACATTATATGCCGGTAAAGTGTGGCTATTAAAACTGCATACATAATAAGCTCACCACCGATGCAATCAAACAGTCATAATTTATTAATTAACAAGCAAAACAAATTCCTGTGTGGGTTTAGAAAACGCTTGCCGGACTTCGTTACCGAGTACGGGGAACTGCGTTCGTTAAATGGTCAGTGCAACGATTTCCAAACCGACAATAAAATTTACAACAATGCACCTTATACCATACTTCGTATTGAGTATAGATATATAAGCCAATTGAATGATGATGAACTTCGCCGGCCGCGCCTTTTGTCAATGGATTTTTACGACAGACTCCGCGGATTGAATACAAATTACGAAAATATGTTTTATTGCGTTTATTTCCAATTCAAAATTGCAGCGTCGATGAAGAATACTAAACGCCGCTGAGGTTGAGGACGAAATATAGAAGAATAGACAATTAACGGAACCGACTATCATTTTAAATCTATATACGACCAATTGGTTCGTATACAAAGCACTTTGGTTAAAAGTTAAATTGGTTCATACAACACGCTTCTGCTGTGTTACAGAATTAAAACAGATGCTGGGTTAAGTCAGCAGATTATATTATGTGCATAAATACAATAAAAACATTTTCTATTCTTTACTTAAAAAGAAAAGATTATGCGAAAGCGATCATTTTAATCAAGTCTACCCTATTAGGATGCCTTGTAGCTCATTGGTAAGACTGGCGTTCCTTCTAAATGGTTGCAATGCCACAAGTTCCAGCCTCCAAACGGAAACTATTTTATTAAACAATATTTTAAATGTTTTCGATTTACGTCCCACTCATCTACATATTACTTCTTTCCATACAACATCCATAGAGATTTCGAAATATAGATATTGTGCGACAGAATAACGAGTTAATCCATTAGGATCCCAAACGTTTCGTTGTACGTATATCGTTTTGTTTCTTAGTAAAACGAGAGATTCTGCAAAATTGTTTAGAGAATAAAAGTTACTACATGTAATCGTTTACCGTTATTAGTGTCGCACTTTATTATTACCGTGGCATTTAAATATCATTATTATACCATCAGCAGATATATTGAACAAAATTTTGTTAAATTAACCTATTTATAAATTTAACACTATAATCATATATTTGTAACACTCGCCTCTTTTGAAACAGCCACATAAAAGGATTTGTAAAACGATTTTTTTTTTTTGAATGCACAAGTTTAAACAATTCACATTAGAAATATTTCAATTTTTGTGCCCTACGTTCTCACGTAATCAAAATTTCCTGATCTAACGAAATGGCGCCTGCCAGTTTTACAGTGTCTCGCTATTTTTTCGTGCATCCTGTTTGAATGTTAAATTATTCGTCAATTAATTCTGTGAATCAACGTTAGACCACACACGCTTATGTATTTAGATTCTATTCGCCGGTCTTTGAAGTTTATAATCACAAAAGACAAAGGCGATATCATTGGACGATATTTATTATTAACATTTAAACAGAGCGTGACATTGTTTTCTTTTGTGGAAAATGATTTTCAAAAATTCAAGTTCGGCGAGAGTATTCGCTAAGTCATCGAAAGATTATATTCAAGATGATGGATTCTATAACACAACCGACTATATAAACCTAATATAATCCAAGCCTTGTTCGTATCCGCGCCGACTGTAGATTGAACGATGATGATATATATAATATAAATCTCGTTCAAATTGACTTAAAATACAACGCTAATACCAATAAAAAAAAACTTTGAAAGTGAGATATTTCGATGATGACAATATACTATGATTTTTAATGTGTTAAACTGTCACTTCTTGATGGAAAGACATAATATTTCAAATAATAAAAAAATATTATGATAACATATTTTTAAGATTATTTCATTACTTTGGTGTGCGTTTGTTTTCCATTGATATACACGACTAAATGTAAGGTACCGTACATGTTTTTTTTTTATGAACGGGATATTTTCAAGAAATATAATACTAACACGGTGAAAAACTAGCAATGTATTTTAGTTCTACAAAAGTTTAAGGAAATAGTTTATGGCTATTTCGGCTCATCCATCGTCAGAACTGCATACCTCCGAAATAGCTATCAAGTATTGCCTTAAACTTTTCTAGAACTAAAATACATTTCAATTTTCTTACCGTGTTATAATGGAGTTCTAGCAAGTAAATGCCAATTCAATCACCAAAATACTATTTATTTATTGAATTGGCATTCACTTGGTAGAACTCCATTATAACACGGTGAAAAAATAGCAATGTATTTTAGTTCTACAAAATTATTTTTAACAAATATAGTTGATAGCTATTTCGGCTCACGCCATCGTCAGAACTTCTGACGATGGCGTGTAAACTGTATTTGTTAAAAATAATTTTGTAGAACTAAAATACATTGCTATTCTTTCACCGTGTCACTAAAATACTATTTTTACATTCAACGAAAAATCAAGTAAGTGTGTATTTTTATCAGAAACAAAAAAAAATGTATTATTCGCTGCTTGATGAAGATTCAGTCATGACTGCAAATATAAACAAATATTGCGATTGAACTATAAAAAAATCTTGAAAAAATCAAATCTTTCCTCAAAATAGAAGTGTAACAGTTTCACTCGCAGTGAGGGTCGACCTATTGCCAGATAGCTGTAAGTGAAATTCGAAGATGTGATGATGAGGAGACTGACCTCTGAGCGCCTTCATATGCGCAACCGCCATGCGCAGTATGGTGAGCTTGTCGGGTTTCCTCGCGAGCGCGCTGCACGTGGGGACCATGTCCGACAACTCCGTGATGTACGCGGTCATCTTGTTTCTGCGGCGGCGCTCAATTTCGCAATGATTTTCACGGCTGCAACAAACAAACAACAATTAGTAAAAACACATCGAAAAGGCAAAAACCAAATATTTATAAGAGGAGACAAACATTTATCCGCTAAGGATTGTAATCGAAATAAAATATCGGAATAACAATCGAGGAAATAAAACCATAAAAATTGCTTGTTGGCAGAATTTCTACACCCACTATTATTAGAACGTAAGCTTGTAAAGGTCGCAAGATGACAGCTTTGGAACAGCTGGAACAGATATCAATTGTCACACTAAATTTTAAACGAACAGACAAATATAAGTCATTCGCCGCTCCTCAGACCACTGCGAAAGGCTAATACATTTCTGTAATAAATCATCTCCGGCCAGTATTTAAAAGCTTACTGAAAGTGCCGCGTGCTTAGTTTAAATTAAATTTTATTACTAGCACGATACAAGATAGGTTATTATACAGAAGAAAAGATGTACATATTGTGTACATTTTCTACACAGCTATATATAGATAAGTAAATGAACGTTTAAACATAGCTCTGACGATGGCGTGAGACAAAATAGCTATCAACTATATCTCATAAAATTTTCTGAACTAAAATATATTGCTATTTTTTCACCGTGTTATAATGGAGTTCTACCGAGTAAATGCCAATTCAATTAATAAATAGAAGAATAATTATCTAAAACATATACACACTTAAATATAAAAAAGCGTGTCTCTATATTTTTACAAAATATTTTCATGATAGTGTCATCGTCTTTAAAAGCCGTTGAAATATATAAAAAAGGCATGTCGCAATATTGTAATCTAATAAGACAAAGGCAATAAATAACCTAAATCAGAATTTATATAATAACTCAGAATTAAGTTTTCGTCATAGTGGAAAATTGCTCGAAAATATGTCAAGCGACTGCGAAAATATACATTATCATTCAAACGGTGTTTAAAGTATTACGAAAAAACTAACCAAATGCGGGCACCAGACTATGAAAAATGAAACGAATTGATAAAAAAATAAATAAGTTAAGATTGAACGTGTTCTTGCAATATTAAATGAAAATTTCGAAAACTCGCGCATGGCACAGCCGATGGACACTTTCCCTGACGTTCACTAAATAACGTGTCAGCATAGGTTTTCGAAAGAAAAAAAAGACAACAATTTGAGAAAAGAGCGCTATTTTGTTTTTCAACAAAACATACTAGTGTGTAATTCAGTATAAAAATTACGTGCAATACAATTGAAACGATGAAGACCGTCTTCGAATATAATTTCATCTCAAAATTGAAAATAAAAATAAATAATTACACATGAAATGTTTTGATATGCCCAGCTGATTTGTTTATCTATATTGAAAAAAAAATGTAAATGTGAATGAAGTTAATTATTTGGTTTTGAATAAACTTTTCGGTTGTAAGTCTTGCGGTCATCGAAGTTTCATCAGATGTCCATTCAAAATAAACCCAGATACAAATATATATATAATTGCATAGTATCCAAAAACACTAATAACTGATGTAAAATATGAAAATTTTTCTATAAGTATAAGTTAACGCGCAAGGTGTAAAGCTAGGTCTAAGAAAACGTAGTTTAATATTGTATACGAACATGGAATAAGATTATCATTTTTGCAAGAATCGTATGTCAACCTATTTATTCATATAATGAATGGTTCGCGGTTCAAAGAAAAAGTAACGATATATTGTATTTGAAAGTTATTTAGGGAGGTGCGATAACATTTTTTCAAATATAACCTTTAAACAAATGTATTGTACTAATTTATGATATCGACTGAAAGTGCTTGATGGAATTTCAATATCAAATTTGAATTGTAACAACTTTTTACGATTCCACATGTTTTGTCACAAAAGTTACTTGTCAAATTGAATTATGTAGATATTTCTTAACATTTTTTTTTAACTCAAATATATTTTAATGAGATTTGATTATATTTTTTTTGTAAAACTCTTTCAAGAACAACTCAGTAACAAGATTAATCTTTAATGAAAATTATCACAGGCAATTGTGCTAATTATTATTAGATCAATATTATTAAATTTGTTTTAGCCGCCATTTAGTTCTTACCTTGGGGGTCTGTGTTATCTTTTAATTAATACCTTTGGTGTATAGACGATGCTAACTGTTTATTGTGCGTCTGTTCTGTCGCATCCGTGTAATAGAATACCTGAAGATGCCGAAAGGCGAAACCCGGGTCGTTAGTGACAAAACACGTGGAATCTTACAATGTTTTAACAATTCAAATGTATTGTCACTGAATAGCCAAATTGTTTTCACACAAACTCTTCTCTTGTTTTTTTAATTGTTAGTCATTCAAAATATACAATTTAACTAAACATTTTTCGCTTAACGATTAATAGCCATCGGATTATTCCGAGTAACGTCATTCATAAATAAGTACTCGGTCGATACACTGACAACAACAAAAAAGGCCGTCTGGGCTAAATTATAGCTGAAACTAAATGTTTGTGAAAAAAAATGGCTTTTAATTTATAAAGCTCTCAGGTCGATTTGAGCGAAGGCGGCCGGAATTAGGAGGCGCTTTGAGTCGCCGCGCTCAGCACACGATGAGTCAAAAAGAGAGGTAACTTCTAAATTACTTGAAATGAAGTGGACCGTGAATTATAACGAGTAAAAAAGCAGTTCGCGGATAAATACCCGCGAGATAAAATCTCGACAATAAAACACCACATTCTGATATGAAAATAATTGCAGAGCGGTTCGCATGGATCGACGACCGTTCAAAATGCTTGCAATTGTAGAGATATCTATCTACAGGTAAAAATGATTATTTATAGCCACAAGCAGTAACAAAAAATATTTGAAATTGATAATATAATACCTGTATACATAATACTTGGATGAAACTGTTTTATATATCAAGGTGTAGTAAGCACAACACCGATCGATGAATCTTGAGTATAATTCTCTAATGCTCCGTACGTACGAACTGACTATTGAAATCACTTGTTGCATATCAATAATGTTTGTTGTTTTAAGTCTCGATATTATTGTTTTTAAAGTAAACGTATCATATTTAAATAATTAGGTCGCTTGAAGCCAAAATATCTACTCATCCGAGTACTTAGGTGGCGTTAGTTATAAAATGATCATGTGACAATGAAGACTATATAACAATATTCCTTTCACCAAACTCATTTACAGCATTTATTGCTGATAAAACTTATCACAAGCAATTGAGCGTCATTATTATTAAATCAATAGTATTGAAAGTTATTTCAGTTGTAGGTTTGGATCCTATCCTTGTCTGTATTTTTCCGTTGTAGTTAATTCCTCTCGTATATAACTGATGCTAACTGTTTACTATGTGTCAGTTCTGTTGAATCCGTGCGATAGAATGTCTGAAGATTCCGAAAGGCGAATCCCGAAATGTGGAATCATACAAGGTATCAAAAATTCATTTTTAATAAATTGTTGAAACTGATAATGCGTGTTACATAAAATTGTGATTCGTTAATATCATACATCTCTACTTCAAATACTAATAGTAGACGTGACTTGGCCAGAATGCAACAAAATTGCAGCAGAAAAGTTTGGAAATAAAATTTAATCACTTTTCGGCTACAAAATAATTTTGGTGATCTCGTTGATAATGGACATAAAACTATTTTTAAAGTATGCAACGATTAAAAAAAATTAAATCTCCAATTAGTTTGTAGTTAATTCCCAATAAATCGGCAATGTATTTATATATCATTTGTATGTAGGTATTGATTATTACAAATGTTAGGTTAGTGACATACAACCAAACGCTTGGTGAATATTATCGTCAAAAGACAATTTATTTTTTCTAAAGAAGTGGTACTTTTGTCGACCAATTTCACGGTTGATTGGGGCATTTTTCCACGATGCTTAAGAGTATTATTTGTTTACTTTCATTTCGTTCAAATTCATCTTTTTGGTTGATCAGTTTTTGTCACCTTTGCCAAGCGGGTGAGTGCGGTTGAAAACGCCTGCCGTCCTTACTACAAGATACACTGCGAGATTGCGCTGTATGAATAATTTTAAGTGAATCGGGGTTCAAGAACCGTAAAATTAAAGCGCACGATTTCGTAACATTATCCGCATAAAGTAAAATCTAACTGTTACAATATTAAAATAAGAAATCATTATTAAACGTAGCGGAATTGCGGCGCAATGCAGAAAACGTACCACTATGGCTATGCGAAGGTTAAACAGTTTTGGAACAATTGCACTGTGTTTATGATTGCCCTACAGAGAAATTGCGAACACGTGCTAGAATATTTTTGAAACTTTTTCATTTTTTTTCAACTTATTCGATACGGTATTTTCAAATGAAATCAAGATTGATCACTTTTAGCTATGTTAAATTTTCAAAATATCTTAGATGAGAATCTGATGGAATCTGCACGATTCATATATATTCCATCTCCACCTTGATATATTTTGTAAATTAAGCAAAAAAAAAAAAAAACACCGGAATTTTTTATATTCCATATTACAAATCCGAAAGACTAGCATATTTCGTCGTCACATTGAATTATCAATGGTTCGCAAGTCTCCCATAAAACATTTGTTTCTCTACCCAACACCGTGTGTGATATCGTGAGTATTTTTGAAAATACACCCCTAAAATCGAAATGGGGAGCAAATCAAATTTGAGTTGTTGAAAGTTTATACGATTCTACATGATTTGTAACTAACCACCCGGGTTTCGTCTTTCGGCATCTTCAGGCATTCATCACACGGATGCAACATAACTGAGGAGCAATTCGTTTTAAGCAATATTTTCAAAAGATATCTGAATTACCTTTTTGGGAATATGAGTAAAATAATAATGTGATTTTAACTAACACATATATAATTGACTAGAGTCACAGTAAAGCTGTTGAGCTACACTACCGGAGAATATCAATGTATGTATATGTTATATCGCAAGTGGAACTACTATCATAACTACAAGTTAAAGCCAAGTTAAGTTAGTGAAAATGATATACTTTTCAGTTCAGTTGCAAGTTGCAACTATTTATAACAGGATAATACGGGGGCCATGCCGTGTCCCTGACTCACTTCGAATTTATGTCCCCTAGTTTTCACGATAATCCGCTCAAATCCGTATACCACGGCATGTCACGATAGTCGACTGCCTATTAAATCTTGACTGTTACGATACAGTAAGAATATAGAAAATTGTTTAGATAAATATCTATAGATTTCCTCTAATAATATTACACGTTCGAAATTTTATAAGTGATGCAATTTTCCAGCGCCATTACGTAAGGTATTTTTATCTTACCGATTGTATTTCACAAATATATTATGATAAAGCTACAAATAAATTAAATACGATAAAAAATATATCAACGCGTTTGTATTTATGGGATTAATTTTTTTTACGAAATAAGTTTTTTGGTTTATTTTAAATATTTTTTTTACACTTCATATAAAATTATGCGGTTTTTTTGTGGTTCAATCTAGAAAGAATATTTATTATTATATCAAGCAGTAAATAAAGTTGTACAATTATGAAAGCCATAGTAATAAATGTAAATAAAGCTATTCACTATGAATTTTCTAGAAACAATTACTTTAGTTTGGGCCTAAAAAAATAATTGCAGTCTGAGTATTCTCAAACATAGTACGATATTGACACTGATTTCTAGAAAGAATGCGGTTGAACAGACAGTAAATTTTATGATACATGATTAAAAGTGTAATTTCTTTGATTTTTTTTTCGTAAAATTCTTTTATTAACCCTTTGGATGCCACGACTTTTTGGCCGAATGTGCCAGAAATGCCACGATTATGATACAAAAATTAACATATAAAAATGTGATCTACAGTTTTTAAACAGTGTGTACCATTTTTTTGACAAAAAATTGCGTTCCAAATAATATGCACTGCACCAGATGCAATAACTCGTCTGTTGTTTTTTAGTTTGACAGTTTTATGTTTTGTTCAACAGTTTTGTGGTATAGTCAATCTTTGGCATTTTCAAGTATATAATATATTTTTTTTACATATAACATTAGCTTACTTTAAAATCTTAACCTTAAAAGCTATTATTTAAGCCTTGGATAATAACGGAAATAAAATAAGAAAACGCATATCTATAGAAATAGAATATCTAATTTTTGAAAAACTTTGCGTCCATTTACAATAGAAAATCTTGATCATAAAAATTCTAATCCTTCAAAATGAATCACGACAGTGAAACGGATACTAGTAATTATGATTCAGATACGGACTCGGAAGGAAGTGCTTTGATACGACCCCGACAGAGATGTCAAAGACTCATTAGTGAGAGTGATAGTTCTGAAGAAGAGCATTTTGATACGATAGCACATGATTTCGAGAAAGATTTTTCTGAAGTATTTTATACATCATGATGCTGTCAACCAAGATTCTTTTGGGTTCATGGAAATATATATATTGAAAAAATGTTATGAATACCTGAAGCAATATGCAATGACACACCGTTTTGCCCAATATTTCGTCGCCATCGTGACGTTCGAGATCGAGTTATTATTATTATTAACAAAACGCTGTAATAATAATGACAATAGGTAGCAAAGACTTCAACAGGGCGTTTAAAATATGACTCATTCTTTTATTCTTTTACGAAGCAGAGCCGTCGGCTCTGGCTATCCACGATATATTGCAAAAGCCGATTAAATCGGCTCTTGGCAGCCAAAGGGTTAATTTGAAACAAATAAAAAAATGTAAGCCCGACTGCTTAAAATTATTGACAGATATGTGCAGCATGAATATCTGAAGAAATTGTAATTATTCAAGAAAAAATACGGAACTTGCAATTGATAAAAGACATCACAATATTTGGACGTACATGTAGGGCCATACTCCTCAAAGGGTTAATTATAGTAATTGTAAATCCATTAATCAAAACCTTAAAAAATCCATTAAATAAGAAAAAAAAATCACAGAACTATTATATTATGATGTATATATCTTACGAAATAAACAGATACCACAAATATGTGTATGGAATCAAACCAACAAAAAGATCCTGTTGTATTAGCAAGAATATTATTTTTATGGTTAATATCTTAACCTTGAGTTTTATGTGATACATGATTACTGACATAAAAACTTACTTCATGTAATACATTTTTTTTCAAAAACTTCACGCCGAATCCATCGAAAAACAGTGAGATCGGTACTTATTTTTGTAATTAATTGTGTAACTAATCAGTACAATTGATATAATATAATAATATAATAAAAATGTGTTTTTATTATACAAATACAACTTAGGATAAGATAACTGGTAGAATTGAACGTCAACTCCATTTTTAAGGTTGTGAAACGAAATTCATTCATATGTTTTATTGGGTGACAAAATAACAATATGTATCGTTACGTAAATGTTCAATAATATGGAAGCTACCGTCCCATAAGAGGATTAAGTGGCATGAGGTCAATTTAGGAATACACGGGCAACATATTGCGAGTGTGCACGCGGGAGCAAAGGGGGGGGGGGAAGTACCGAGAGGGAAGACTGTTACTGATATACTCGGGCATGTCGTGACCACGAAAGTTCCCACGCGCCCGCCGGCCCGATCCGGCGAACGAACGAAAGACAGCGAGCCACCGACTAACCGCGGGCGGCAATATTTGATACGGGAACTTTACTACCGACAAAAATCATAAAGCAGCAATAAAAATGAAAGCATGTATCACTGCAATCCCGGATACTTTTTGAATAAATTCTGATTTACGGCCCTAAAGGACAAACGATGAATACAAAAAAGAATACATACACAAGAATGCTATCAATTTCAATATTTATACTATTTTCAACCTGCGTAATGACAATACGCGACTGTCAGTAAATGTTAATGTACTCAATTTAACCCGAACAATACAGGAGATGTGAAATTAAATCTGATTATAAAAATAATGCGAAAAATAACTGCATGGAATGTTGACTGCCGCACGAACAGAACATTTTGTCATGCGATCACAAAACAGCATATGAATAAAATCAATAATAAAATATTTTTTCTCTGGTTCTGCTGGTCACTAAACCAAAGCGTTAAATAAAAATCCAGTGTCAGGTCGGAATAAAAACAATTTCTCACACAACAATTGGTTCGATGCGTCATTAGAGATCCATATAATCACAATGGTAGCAGACATAGAAATCAAAATATATTT
Source organism: Himalopsyche japonica (assembly GCA_028555115.1). Classification (NCBI taxonomy): domain Eukaryota; kingdom Metazoa; phylum Arthropoda; class Insecta; order Trichoptera; family Rhyacophilidae; genus Himalopsyche; species Himalopsyche japonica. The sequence goes on from JAHFWJ010000776.1 coordinate 1,846,986, forward strand.
AGCATAATTATACGTTTGTTGCGACATATTTTATGTACCTCAAGATTCACTTTTTAAAATTGTTGTGATGGTGAATTGTTTTGTCCAAACAATTTTTGAAGGCCGCTGATTTTAATAAGTTTAAACTCTCAAGAATAAAAATAATGTTTGATTTGTATATGCACTTATAGATGCATTTATATCTAAATTTATAGCTATATCCACGTTGCTATTTTACGGCGACCGCTTACGTATTAACTGTTGAGAGAGATGATTACAGTGCGTTAGTAGTTCACACTTAAAAATTAAAGAGGGTAAATACTTCATCAAGCACCTTCAGTCCATATCATAAATTATTACAACTGAATTAGTTTATGAAATATTCGGCTTTGGAATATCTTTTGTGGTTCAGCGGGGAACAGGTTAAGATTAATTAAGAAACTGAGTTCTTTATCGGAAATATAGCAATACATTTGAAGATATTGTAGAATAAATAGATGTGATATCTTTTAAGTTGTTATCGGTCACTTTTTGATGGAAAGGCATGATATTTAAAATAATAGAAACACATTTATAGGCACTAATTTCCGCAATATATTTTTTGATTGGGACCGGTTTCGCTCAAAAAAATATATTGTGGAAATAAGTACTTAAAAATATGTTTTTATTATTCGAAAGATCTAATATCTTCTTCATGTATTTTTGCGCACTGTCTTATATCATGCGACTTGATTGCCTTATCTTCAATAATACTACGGCGAAATATTATATAGGGAAAATTTTCAGTTGTTAATTTAGCGAAACTTAACATAATTGACTGGTTTGGGTCAGTTTAAAGAGAGCGTGGGATGTTGGTTTCAAGCCACTCGGTCCGTCGCGGCGGCTTGGTGAAAAAATCTTCAGCGCAGAAAGAGCGTCGTCGATGAAAACAAAACGGAGCGAAGTGGCTGGAAGCGCAGATAAGACACGTATCCAATCATTACGCCGAGTGGCGATAGAGAAGAGTCGGCGGGCGCCTCTGCCTCTCTACCTTCAATTTTCACTCGGCTGTAATAATTTGCCGCGATCGCTTTGCAAAGAATATGAGCCCTGTCGAACTAAGTGCGACATATGCTGATGGTACAACAACGCATGCCGCGTGTGGAGGCGGGAAATCAACGGGAGTGATCGGGCAAAGCTGTAAGCTTCAAGCCACTTGGGGGTAGCGGCAACGCCATCGAGTTTTCAGTGGCAGCAATCATTTGATACATGGGATGGATCACAGTGTCACAGCTATTTTGAAAATGCTTTTCAAAGAAGTTAATCATGTCACACATAAAACAACAAACACACCAAGTGAAATAACAATATTATCAATTTTATTTTATATCATATCATTTACTTAGCTATTAAGTTCGCAATCAAATCTGGTAAATTATCACATAGGTCGATGGTCAAATTTAGTAAAAAAAAAACAACGGCAAGTGTAAATGACAGAACTGTGGAGTCGCGGTATTTTGGCCGGAGATTGGGTCGTTTTTTTCACGACTCCACAGCCCTGTTAAATGAAAAAAGAAAAGATGTTCAGCCAATGCTTGAAGAAATATTTTTTTTTGTATAAGCAGCACTGACGAGGACATTTGAAGAGGTTCAAATCGCGTGCTTATGATCCTTTGGTTTACACACTAAAAGCAGTAATTTTCTAGGAATGCATAAATAAATTGGGATTCAATCGTTTTAAAATAAGTCGACGAAATTTATCAGTTTATGGAAAAGAATTTAAAAATTGTGAGACATGTAAATGTTATAAATTTACTAAATGTTCTTGAAATATTCAATTTGATAAGGTTCCTTTGAGCCGTAGAAGAGTATGTTTGCACAAGAGCATTCTACAAATTTGCCGCTGTACCAAACACATGCTAAACCAATTCACCCGCCGTTCGCAAACTCATATTCCATATCCCAGGCATCACAAATTCCCGTTTAATCTCCTTTATTGCCTTGTACACATGTGTTTCATAAACACAGTTCAATATTAAATTTAACAAAAAAAAAAAAAGCAGCAAGCAAAGGGGTGGGCGGCGAGCGAGCGAAAACATCCCGCGCGCAAGTCATTATTTATGTTACCTGTCTGGGGTAGATACGCCTTCCCGGCAACTATGCATGAAATCGTAAATGTCGGCGCAAAAAGGAAATGAATGATCGGCTCAGCAAATTGGGGCGACTGGTTTCGGAAGCGGCCCGGCGACTATTTCTGTTTCCGCCGAAAGCGTGCAGCTTTTATGAGGCTGTGAATAATGACGGGGCGCCGAATATATATTAGCCCGCCGGCGACGCGGATCCCGTACAATATTGAGGAGTTCAGTAGGTTTGGAAAAAGCTTGATGTGTAAACATAACTTATAAATATCATGCAGTTTGAATTGAAATAATTCATCCGTTAGCAAATTTTAGATGAGTTTCTCTCGATAAAAAGCATCGTCGAATGACGATATGTATTTATAAACCTACAGCCTGTGCACTGTCTGCAGCAGCACACAAATTAAATGATGAAATATATAAGTCTAGTAACTCTTTTGTTGACATTTTATATGATGCTAAAAACGATTGTCAGAACTTAGTTCATTTCTTTTACAGGAAACTAAAAATAAGGCAGTTTTAAAGAGGCTTTTTGTGTTGCAATTTTTTGAAAACTTACAATGACTACAACAAAATAACGAATACAGGTTCGTGAATATTTTTCAGCGAGGATGTGGTTTAATATTCTCAAAAATGCATATTCGAAAATGATCTAATTTACTTATAACGTAACACAGTTATCACAATATTTAAGATGTCCAGCATACTAATTCCCACATAATGTTTGAATTGATTTTATAATATAAAATGATGAATAATTAATATTGAAATTCAACCAAGTAACTACAGTCGATATCTTAAATCTGTGACTTCGGCTAATTTATCAAATACGACCTTCGTGAAAAATTCTGAATCGCATATATATGTGACAGTTAAGGAAAACAATATTAGCGTGTTTTGACACACTGCATTGCACTTTAATACATTCACCAAGAAATTATTTGAACCTCAAGCATTTTTTTTTAATAAAATTTATTGTATTTCTTGAATATTTCTATGATTACCGTACAGAACAAAATGAAAACTTTTTTGGCATAGTTCATACTGGGAGGAACGTTACGTGTTTTTTCGATATTTCGAGACGCATATTCAACAATTGATCATAAAAAATTATTTGCTTTTAAAAAACATCTGGAAATTATTGATTGCTTTTCCAGTAACACAAAAAAGCTCTATTATAATAAGGTACAAATATCAAAGTATTTAGTGCTACAAAATTGTGTATGCATTTTTAATTTATTGAATATCTGAAAACTTTTGCATCCGGGTTCGGCATTAGTTATTTGTTTCGTTCGCCCGTCAGCAAGTGATTCTCTTGATGATAATTCTAGGCAAGGCTACTGATATATTTCCAAATATTTATCTGTCTACAAAATTATTTTATTTATCTGTGACACATAATTAGAATAAGGTGAATGCCAAAAATCACTGGTTAATATGTTTATTTACCATATTTGAGGAATAAATATCAATTCAATAAAAAAAAACCTTATCACGGCAAAAGATGACACAATATGTTAATGTACATGTACTGCTATACTAACCAAAGGTGTGTCCTGACGATATTTGTTTTTAAACGCTCACTGGTTTGCCTGTCAACATTACGTTTGATTTCCTGCAGCATACAAAACCATTCTAGTTTTTCGCGCAAGTCATATTCACGTATCAGGTTCCCGCGGAACATAGTTGAGTATTTCCTAATATAAATCATTGCCCAATGGTATCATTGCGCTGAATTTGGTTTACCTTCGACCGTACTACGATACGATGTCTGTTCGTGTACTTTACAGTGAAACAGTTTAGTGCTTGACAGGCTGAGTAATCACAATCATAAACGAGAGCTTGCCTGCACACGTGGGAACGCTGTCGAAACACCGCTAAGAAATAAATATGCAAAAGAATACGATTCTAGTATCTTCCAACAACGTAGATCTAACACATACACTTGCTGAATTTTTATATTTGAGGTGTGACTTTAGAGAAGACGTTGATGTATTCATACTGCAATTATTAATGTATGTATTTGATTGATAACTACTATGTGATATATTAATGTTCATGCACTACCACTATAAATGTGTACTTCAAATTCTGATCCGAATTATTATTGTAAAAAAATATTTGATAGCATAAGATTTGATACAATATGAAATTACCAGAGTGTTTTATGGTGAGCAGAAAAAACAGTTTTAGAAGATGGGTTAGCAATTATTAAAATTAGTTTTTTAGACTTTTAATCGTAAACAGTTATTTATTGAATTAGCATTTACTTGGTAGAACTCCATTATAACACGGTGAAAAAATAGCAATGTATTTCAGTTCTACATTTCTTTATAAGATATAGTTGATGGCTATTTCGGCTCACGCCATCGTCATCGTTATTAAAATCGTCTGACGATGGTAAGCCGAAATTTCTATCAGCTATATCTTATAAAAAATATGTAGAACTAAAATACATTGCCATTTTTTCAACGTGTTGTAAACAGTTATTAATATTTTAAAAAAATTACTCGTGAGTAAGATTCCGATGAAATGATAAAAACCGTTCCGTTATTCCGGTGGAAAATATATGTATTGGTATTGTGTGACGTGATAAAAAATTGTAACGTTTGTTACTTGATTTAATAACACACTAAAGAAAAGCTTGCAAAAAGCAGGAATGAATATGTTTAAATGTTTTTGATGTATAATATAAAATTACTATTGATTAATGTATATAGCACATAATGGATATCACCATTTATGACTCAGCTCTTTCGGCCAAGACTTTAGATACTTCTACTGCTTAGAAAATAGGTAATAACATTTTTATCGGGATTGTAAAATGTAGCCATAATCATGTATGTATGCAATGGCACAATCTTTGGTAGCTTAAATCTCAACATACACGTTACAAAATAGTAAAGTAAACAGTAAAAAAATTAATGAAAAACTGTGTTTATGTCTGAGCTAAAATTGAATAGTTTTACATGATGTTATCGATCGCTTTTTTATCAACGACAATCTTATCAAATTTAATTCAAAACACGTTAAATATAGTTTCTTCAATATTAGCACAATTGCAACATGATACTTATACACAGATGACGTACAAACACGAACACAGATAAAATTGCGATGTCTTACTGACATAATTTTTTACCTCTATCAGGAAATATTTTTAGAAAATTGGTGATATTATTTATCTCTACATACTATAATATTGAAAAAATAATTCATGCGTTACATCGCCGTATATGGAATAAATTAGGTTTTTTGCAATCGTTTAAAAAAATTAACAAATTAATGTGTCGTTAGACATTGTAAGCTCGATTGTTTTTCATATCCCTGGGATGTGTTTTGTCATCATGCAGTATTCAAAAGCCATAAAATATTATTGAAACGGTTTTATTTCATAAATGCCGTTATTGCCAGCCATAAATACATAAGATTATTATTATTGAATGGGTTCCGAACAAAGTTATGAGCGATTAATGTCAATTGAATATAATGATGATGACTCCGTGTTCCCCGCCGCTAGGCGAAAAAATGGAAGACGCGGATTCCACGTCCCCCGGCGTAAATGTGTTAAGGATATATTTTGATTATTGTCTTTTCGAATTAGACGTAAATAAAAAAGAAAAATCAGCGTATACCATATATTTAATTTAAGCAACATGGTACGAGTGAATTATTTATACCCTATTAAAAAGTAGTCCGAGCATGGATGTTTAGTTCTCACTCAGCAAACGAAAACCAACACGATATATTCTTATCTAAATTACACCTATCGAAAATATCTCATCGACTCGATCTGAAGCAATTAATATTCCAACTGTCTAACTGTAGGATTTTTTTTATAGTGTGTTTATGTTGAGAAAATAATCTTGAAATCTCGGTCCAGATAGTTTAAGAGCCGGGCGGTCGGGCGGCGAAAGGGTCGGGGGTCAGACGATCGAACGGGATTCGTGACTTAGGAGATGCCAGAGGCCCGGTTTCGGTACACAGGTAAAAAAAATATTACACTAACGGTTAAGAAGCCTGACGACGGCACCCGGTGAAACTGAATCGTGAGGTAAATGGGAGCTGATCAAATTTACAACACATCGTCGTGGGGAATTTCATTTAATATTTTTTTTTTGATCCGGTCGTGCGTTTTGAATACAAGCTGTCAAATAATCGTCGGTATTGAAAAATAATAACGAAGATTTATTTCAATTGATAATTATAGTCAAAACTCGACTAAGGTATTAATCGTTTTGTTTAAATTCCTCTGAATATGCAGAAAATTTTAAACGTTATGTAAAACGACCATCTCTATTTATTACAATCGTAGGTTTTAGTCAAACACTACACCAGGGGTGGTTGACCATTTGCAAAGCTTGCGCCACTCACGAATTTAGATGTGCCTAACAACTCGAGAATATTTTCTACCTTATTACGCTCACGGTTATGGTTACGGAGAATAGGGTTAGGGGTAGGATCTGCTTCAATTAAATGAAAGAAAAGAATAACTCAATCATGCAAATAAATTTATTAATTTACGCCAGCTATAAAGATACGTTTATTTGAGCACCAATCAACATTATCGCTCAATTACACCGCTAGGTCGTTTGGTTTGCTCGCCGCTCTTTCGCGCGTGGATTCAAACAAAATGAGCCCCAATAGCTACACTTCTTGATCTTTTTGCATCTTACCCAAGCTCTCTCTCTCTTTTATACACCTACGTCCATATCCTAAAATTGAAAAATAATGGCACAGATTGTTGAGAAAGAAGGCTACATGAATTCAACTGAAAGCACTCAGGTGGTGAAAATATGAAGATAGATTTAGTTTTGGGATCTACTTCTAAAGAGTAAGTAATCGCAAATATGCGATGTGGCACTCTTGGCACGCGCACCACGGTTTTCCTACCTCTGTATTTCACAAAAAAAAAAAAATTATTATATGCGATTGAGTGTATAATAACCATAAAAATAAATATCTCGCAAGAAAGTGTATAAAAAATACATAAATAATACTGCACTAGACAGGGTCGAAGAGTCAAGGTAAGCCCTCCCTCTTATGCATCGAGCATAAGCCCGTGACCTCTCTCGTGAGTGAAACGCAGATGGTCATACAAAAGGTCAAATTCATTGACCACGTGGTATCGAGTTGCATGAGTATTACGAAAATATTACATGTATATCCGCGAGTAACAGAATGTAAATAATAGATTGAGACTCACAAAACAATAATACTACATAAAGAAAGTAATCCACATGTATCAGGCGAACATGCTAAAATGTGTGCAGATCGAATGTATGTAGGTGTTAATTAAAAATTTATCATAACATATGACGAGATACGATTCAAACAAAAAATGTATGAGCCCATATGTAATTTTTTGATGTAAAATCATTACATGATATTTACCTGTATAAAATAACAAAAAAAACCATCGTGACTGAGTACATCAATGACACCATTAAAGAATGAATGCATATAATGAAGATATCACATAGCTATAATTGAAATTTCATGGTAAGACGACTTGCCAAAAGCGATATTTAACTGCGGCCGTGTAATTGATCCATTAGCGACTTGATTGCAGAGATACGTCCCAAAACGGTCATCGTTTACTTCGTTTGTCCTCTGCGTCGTTTTTTACTATGATTGCAGTCCAGCCCTCGACCAATACAGGTACCGAGGTCCAAAAAGAAGGGATTGAATTAGGGAGGCCGGTCAGCCGACAGTAAACTACAATTACCGGCAACAAAACGGCGTTTCGAGCACTACTTCTGCGGAATAATTGCATTTATTTTGCGAGAGTGCATGTAGAAACAAATAATGCACATGCAAAAACCGGAATCCAAATGTGATGACGGTAGATATTAGCCAGTATAATTAATTGAAACACTATTTATAATGAAGAAATTTAAGCTGAGAAACAAAGATAACGTTTTAAATTTAAAGCATATAGCGATGATACATAGTTGTTTATTAAATTCCAAAAGTACCGTCAGTTGATCTCAAATAAAAAATAAAACAATGAAACCTCATACATCAAAACAATTTACTAGAATCACACATCAATTTTAACAATCCACATGAAATCGTCATAACATTTCAACTATTTGTTGCACCCAACAAATTCAGCAGTAGCGTGACTATTTTAAGAACGCATAGGATTGCATCCCTCTGCATGAGTTATGATTCGACGAAAGTAAAATAGTCTGGTTGAAGAGCTATCTGTACCATGTAATATGCCTAACATTTTTTTTTGCTTAAAGATAAACACTGGCGCTGAGTGTTTTAAAATCACAAGGAATTAACTGTCACTTCTTGATGTAAAGGCGTGATATTTAAAATAATTAAAACATATTTTTTGCTACTTATTTCCACAATATATTTTATAATCAGTACCGATTTCGCTCATAAGTAAAATATATTGTGGAAATAAGTGATAAAATATGTGTTTTTATTATTTGAAAGATGACTTAAAGGTCGAAACATGTCGAAATTATTTTGTTATAAATTCGTTTTTCTTTCTAAAAAAATTTTCGTACTGTGAGTCTGAAAATCGTTGCACTAATCGATAAAGCGACATAAATTAATAATACTATTTAAAAAAAACAATTTGCTATATCTTATGTTTCCAATAATTATTTTTAATGATTTCATCGGTTTTTATTTATAGTAATACTATTTACATTACACATCTAAAACATTTGCTAGATCTTTAGTCCAATTGACAACCCTTTTTGTTCTCCATAAATATTTCTCTTGTATTTTAATTATATAATTTTGTAACACACCAAACGATCAATACAAAATGTCCAAAAGAATAGATTTTACTCTAAAAGAACAACACTCACCGTAATATCACCTGGATGGGTGCAATTAACTTCTGGGAAACCTTTTAAATCAATGTCAATTTCTTAAGGGACCCGCTTCGTGCCATTAGAGAGAGAAAAATTAGCCAGGCTAGCGTAGTTTATCCTCGTAACCGGGTAAAAGGTTTTCCCATTACGTTGGCATTTCCCTCCCACCCCGATCGTGTGATGCTTTTCTTTTAGAATGAGTAGGCTTCCCCAGTGTATACATATACGGACTAAAGGACGGAGAAAAGCATCGAGATGTTACATTTTTGTATCGTAGAACTTCGACCTCGCTTTCCAATCATAATAACATATCAATTGTCTAACATTGACAACTCGTGTAGTATGTATATGAAACATATTAGCAAGCGTTTTTTACGCTAGATACTTACTATGTAAAATGAAAATATATAAAATAATATCATTTTTGCAAATAAACAAAACTCCTTAAAATTTGAGTTTGAAATATTAAAAACGTATTTTTAGTACTATTATATTAGAACCATCATTTGATAATGATTGCGATGAAAGAAACCGGTCTTGGTCATGAAATATATTGTGAAAATAGTACTAAAAATGTGTCTTTTTTCATATCATGCCTTTCCATCAAGAAGTGGCAGGTGACACGACACATTGAAATTAAATTTGAATTGTTGTAACTTTATACGATTCCACAAGTTTCGTCCCATCACACATATATCAGCAAATCGTTATTGAAAGTTGTTATAGGTAATTGAGTTAATTATTATTGGATTGATATTGTTACATTTGTTTCAGCTTCAATATTTTGCTTGCCTATTGGTAAGTAGATTCTTGTAAATAATGACTTTAATATATTATATATACGATGCTAACTGTTTATTTTACGTCAGTTCTGTTGCATCCGTGTGATGGAATACCTGAAGATGCCGAAGGGGGAAACCCGGGTCGTTTGTGATAAGACATGTGGAATCGTACAAAGTTGCAACAATTCAAATTCGCTAATTTTAAATAAGAAAGAACGCATTTTATGGTACTTTTTCCACAGTATATAAACAAATAGTACCACCATGAAGTATGGTTAACACCTCAAATCAGGGCTGCGGAGTCATTAAAAAAACACGACAGGTTTATTCTTACCTATCCAATTTATTTTCATCAAATTAAAGATCAACCAACCCATCGTCTCCTGCCAAAACATCGCGAGTCCGCAAGCCCTGCCTTAAATAGATTCGTTAGTAAATGATAAAATTCAATATAAATACTAATTAAAAAAGACTTTTTGTCCCCGAAGAAGAGTTAAAGATTCAAATGACAAAATATGATACTCAGAACTAACAAAAATAAACAAAACTCAATTGTTTAAAATATATCATGTTTTCGCGTATATTGGTATCTATTTACTACAGTCCAGCATTTGTTACCAAGCGCCGTTATATTAACACGGTGAAAAAAATAGCAATGTGTTTTAGTTCTACAAAATTATTTAAAAAAAAAAAAAGTTGATAGCTATTTCGACTCACGCCATCGTCAGAACTATCCTTGTTGCATATCATAAAACATTGTTCTTGATTATAATAATTTTGATTTTTTGGAAACTTAAGAGTAAGCATTCGTCGGAAAGCTTCCGAGAAACATTCGCTTCGGGTAATCGTCGATATGTGAAGAGAGTAGTATCGAAACACGAGCACGGCGGGCCCCGTGTGAGATAATGGTCTTATCCTCGGCTACGAAGGCAGCCGGCCGCCGATGATGATGATAATGATAATATATGAAAGGGAGTGGTAGGCGATCGGGCGATACCTCCAATTAGGCAGCCATTACGGGGGCAGCCGTGAGAAAACTCGCCGCTGCCGAACACAAGATCGCATACCTATGCTTTACTTAACTATCTCGCCAGTAGGATTGTATGCGATGTGAGAAAATCTTCGAAACATCCGGTAAGAAACCAACCGTAAACATTGAATTACATTGAAAACCAGATGTTAGAGCAGTTCTCAATCATGTTTTAGATCATTTTTCTGATACAACATAAAAGTGTTTTTGTAAAAGAAAATCTTTCTGCGATCCCCCGCTCGGGGGATACTTCCTTTTAAAATTAACTGCTATTTTTATCTTCTTGGCATTATTTATTAGATTCAAACATCATCGGATGAGTTTAGTTGCCAGAAAAAAAGAGTTTCCTTTTACTCACGTAAGAGGCACGGTACGTTTTACATAGAATAATAAATGAATTACAATACAAAATAACAATGTATTTTAAAGATCATATTATAAAACTAGTTTTCCTTTGTTGTTATTTAATTGGGTTCAAATAAATAATCTGAATATCTGTATTTTATATATATTTATTTTGCTATTTTTAAATCAAAGCTTATTATTGTGGTATTTTACATTTATTAATACATCCATAAAATAATAACAGAAGAGGAACCGCTTAATAATGAAGATTTGTTTATCATCAAATTATATTTTATATGTTAATGAGGGTTATCGATTGTGAAGACAGATATAAAGTATAAGCATTTTCTACGATTACGAATGTGGACTCATTATATTAACTACTGATTTTATATTTTTGAATAATTAATATGTAAAATACTTCAAATGAAATGTACTTTTAACCTGTAAAATCGTGCTGTAAAAATTTCGCCGAAAAGAGAATTCGATATCTGTCTTCTTGTTGAAGATAAACTGTATCAAACAAAAAGACAAATCTACAATTTATATATACCATACCGAAAGGATTTTCCGGAACACGAAACGGCTGTCAGATGGGTTTTTAGGTAAATTTCAATTAAATAGTTTAAAAATGGCATGCACGATCATTTCAATGAGACTATTTAAAGTGGCAAGCACGTTTATTTCAATCAAGAAATATAAAACTGCATCAACAATCCTGAATATAATTTGAAAAAAAAAAAATCACTCTTACTACGAGAAAAAATGTTCACGACACAAAACTGGTAATTGAATCGACAAAAAAAAAAAAAAGAAAAGAATAATACCAAGACCAAATAATGAACATCCGAAAACGTCGAATTGAAATAGCTTTACGGATTTGTGCGAATGCTATTTTTGGTATAAACGATTCTTTTCTGTGAGAGGAAAAAAAACAATGTCATCGATAAAATGCAACAATTTGCCGCAAAAGATCGAATACGCAAAAATGAAAATAATCACAAGAGACAAAAAAATTACGGTTTGGTTGTATTTACCGATTGAGGGATTTTTAGATATTTTTGCAGAATAATCATTCTCACGGGAAAAGTATTACGATTGTACTCAAAAATTTTAAAAGTCTCGATCGACCTAGTCAGATCTCGGCTGAAGATGATAGTTGATAAAATAACTTAAACGAAGCAGATTAAAATAAAACAATTTTCAAAGGATTCGGCTTTAATTTGACCGGTGTAATAAGAAATGGTGGATATACCAAATGTAATAGAAAAAAAATAGTTAGTTTCAATTCATAAAATCAAAATAAATATTATCAGATATGTTAACGCACAATAATTTCGATATCGTAGCACATGGTTTTTTTGCTAAATAATGTAAACAAATATAAGTCTGTCGCCGCTCTTCAGACCATTGCGAGGGGTTAATGGTTTCCCATAATAATTTCATCTCCGTTTTATATTTAAGGTTATTGAAATTGCCGCCTGTTTAGTTTCATTTACCTTTAAACATTTTTTAGTTTTATTGCTAGCAGGAAATAAGCAGGGTCGTTTTTGCAGCAGATATGTATTGTGTACCTTTTCTACGCAGCTGTATATAGATAAGTAAATATACGTTTAAGCATAGTTCTGACGATGGCGTGAGCCGAAACAGCTATCAGCTATATCTTATAAAAAAATGTTGAACTAAAATACATTGCTATTTTTTCAGTGTTATAATGGAGTTCTACCTAGTAAATGCCAATTCAATCAATAAAACAATAAATAATGCAGCGTAAAGATTGTCAATAAGCATGCTACGAGCTTCGGGTAAAATGGAGGCTTTAAAAACAACGCAACGGGGAAAAACATCGCAGCATGAGTTTTATGAATAAAAAGCTGTGTGGGCAATTTTAATCAGATTTTCGATTGAGTGACTTCTAGAAGAGCTTTTATCGGATTCGCAAGAAGCGACGGTCTGATAAAAATGTAAATTGAAAAATACTCTTGAGTGGGAAGAGGTCGTTGGGTGAAAAGTACATCAAATAATTCAATATGTTATTTACATATCTGTAAATATAAAAGAAAATACATATCAACCGTAGAGTTGCGGAAAATTGACTGTTATAATAAATGAAAATGGTGATACATGTATATAGAATAATGGCCACGGAAAAGTGAACGCTCATAATATTTTACAATTTCTCATTTGGTATTGTGTAAAGGATTCTATTGCCTCTACTTAAGAAAACAGATTTCAATCATAAGTATTACATACGTATTTCATAGGTTACAGTTTGAAATATAATATATATTTGGAAAAAAAAGTGTAATGTTATAGTGTTATAGTATTAATGAGCAATAATTTACTAAGTCCGAAGAACTGTCTTGGACATAGCTGTGTCAATAAATCAGCGAAAAGTAATCAAATAATGAATGTAAAATATATAAGAATAGTAAAAATGATATATCTATAATTTTTTTACCGATGCGTATCAAGCGACATTTTCATTTAAACCTAATAACGAATAGTAATAAATAAGTATACGAGTAGAAAAAGTCTGTCAAAACCCCGAAAGTTTCCAACGAGCCAGACAATAAAAGCAACGTATCTCAGCGACGACGGTGGACGGCGGACGGAAGACGAAGTTTGTTACCTGCAAGACTACGTGTTGTTTCGTATTGTTTATTCAAATTTTATGGAAAAGCTCGGCTCGTCGTAAAAGGGGTCGTGAAAATCTCCATTAAGGCGAGGCGTACCGCGAGATGAGCCGTGGCTCGCCGCTCTACCGAGAAGGGGCGAAACCACTCTTCGAACATTAAACTTTGTTCTCCAAAGTTTTTACTATTGCCTCGCGACACATTGTATTTTTATTTCGGTGACAAGAGAACGTACGCAGCAGATTCATGAGCATTCAAACAAAAATATAAAATTTACAAGTATATACATTTTAACTGTACAAATAATAGGTTACGAAGATATTTCGGATGATCGGATATTTATGTGATTTGCTACACACCTAAACTATTAGTTCAGTATAATTTTATTTAGTATTTTAAATTTTAAAAGTCGTAATGCATTTTTTTGTATGTAGCAAGGTCCAAAGGTGTATCGTTGTTCAAACAGGGGTAAAGATTTTGGGAAAGGTGTGATAAATAAAGTTGGATTATTATTGGATTACATTGAATAAGCGAAGCAAAACTCTAATACTAATATAAATAAATACATGTACACAAATCTTATAAAAAAAATCCATAAATATTTTGCTCGTAAAAATAGGATGAGTGTAGGAGACGAAATTAATGCATTATTTCAAATACCCATGTTAAAGAACTCTTAAACTTACTTATACATCTAAACAAATTCAATATATCTTAATCTCTCTTATACACCTGCACACCTTAGACCCATCTTATTCCAATCATCCGGCATGAAGTTTGGTTGTTTAATTTCCCCAATCCAGATGCGATCCAAATATCCACAGGGTGGCGAAGGTAGGCAAAGTTCGCAGACACAAAGTTGGGTCCGCGTGATGGAACAGCTAGATATCGGCGCGGTGGGCGCGCAGAGGAAGCCCGGGGAGTGAACTCCCGTATCTAACTTTATTAGCCGACTTAAGCTTCGGTGCCAGATGCTGAGCCCAAAAGCAGCCGTGAAAAGACAACATCATTAAAAAGTGGCGAACGATTTGGGTAATTTTTCTTTCCCGGCGAAATGGGCAGTTTGAAAGCGTTCACTGCGGTTTGATGCCGCAATAATAATGTTGTACGAGTGAGTAAGCGTGTACAGTGAAAACAGCCTTATAATAGTAACATCAGAAAAATCACGAACTCTCCAACATATACGACTTGAATGAATATTATATAGGCAACAATGAGTATCCACCCATTGAGAGAAAACGTGTACATTCAAAATAAAGAATCGACACAAAAAGAATATGTTGAGAAATATTTTTACTGGGATATATATATATTAACAATTTCTTTATCAGTAAAATTGTATGCAAAGAACAAATTGTGAATGACGAAAATTTTATTGCCGCTTTAAAATTAGCTGTCGTATATATCAGAACAAAAATAATGTTCGAATTGTAATCAACTTTCATTAAAGTGCATGCAACACATCATAAATTGTTTTATCAAAAACTTTTATAAGTAAAGCTAGGTCAATTTTTAAATTCAAGTTATATTCTTAACGATCAGGTCAATCTTCCCAATTCTCCCGCATTATAATCCTTTATGTGAGATCTGATCAATGAGTCGACAACCTCATAAATTAACCCCCTATATCACTTCACCCTATGTTTAATTCCCACCGTTACCCACGAATTTGAAATAAGCAGATATTGTTAAGTCTAAAATTAATTATCTGCATTTCATGATACTTGATTATTTCTCGTAGAATCCGTTTCAGCGTGATAGAATGCGTGAAGAAGCCGAAAGGAGAAACTCGTGTCGTTAGTGGCAAAACATGAGGGATCGTACTTAGTTTCGAAAACTCAAATTTGATATTGAAATTCCATCAAGCACTTTCTGCCGAAATTATGAATCAATAAAAAAGTGTTCACTGTGTGATGATATCTTTTGATGAATATCTGAATGTTCTCGTGACTATTGGAAGCTGAAACAGCATATGATATTACAATTTGGGATAACTATGTCTGAACGATCACTAAGCCAAGTTTTGAACGGAATGTATCTCCAGTCAATACGCAATACCTTTACTGCGACCTCACCAATGTGTGAAAAAATATAAATATAAACGTATGTAAATCACTTTTAATGTGTTAACCGTCACTTCTTGATGGAAAGGCATGATATTTTAAATAATAAAAACACATTTTTTTAGTACTTATTTCCACAATATATTTTTTGATCAGGACCGGTTTCGCTCATCGCGAGCACTATCAACAAATATTTTGAAAGAAGTGACAGTTAACACATTAAAAGTGATTAACGTACTAACCTGGCAAACCGTTCTTTGTCTTGTATATTGTCGTCATCCATCCTCGTGTATTTGCTCCCACTCGGGTCGTCCTCATCGGATCTATAACAAAAAAAAAACAAAATCAATTTGAAATCTTGGAAAAATGTAGAACATGATGTTTCAAGGCAAGTCACTAATGGGTAAGAGTTAAATTATTATAACAAGGTGAAAAAATAGCATAAAATATAATGGAGTTCTACCAAGTAAATGCCAATTCAATCAATAAATTACTATGAAACGGAAGCGATTGATTCATAATATTCATCATCTTCTCTTGGGTTTGTTTTTAAATCTGGAAGACATTTAAAATAAAGTACAGTATAAATCAGTAGTGTAAGTTTCAGATAGGTATACATTCTATTGAATACTGTCAGACCTCAGCATTTTGAATGGAGACAATACCACTAAGATTATAATCAAATATTTGATTCATCACCCTAAATAACTTATGATATCGACTGAAGGTGCTTGATGGAATTTCTATATCAAATTTGAATTATATTCCACATGTTTTGTTGTATTCGTGTGATAGAATGCCTGAAGATGCCGAAAGGCGAAACCCGGGTCTTTCGTGACAAAGCATATGGAATCGTACAAAGTTGTAACAATTCAAACCCTAAATAACATTTTTCTCACAAAATATTTCCAGAAAAGATGATATGTTTCAAGTTCGTTTATCTTTCCCGGGATAATTTTAAATATGAGCGTGTCAGTATTTAACATCGGTGGAATCTAACAAAGGAAGTTTAAAAAACGTCAACCGCATTATAGTTAAATGAGTCAATCCATTGGAGACAAAACAGCAACGCACACGCGCAATAAATCACGGCGGGTCAATAAAGCAAACAGACCGCGGGCAAGGAAATCGGCAATGGTCTCCGCATGATGCCTTTTGCAGCCTACAAGACTATCGCCTGTCGTTTTGAAATTCTTCGCCGTGCCCTGGGGGTCATAAACCACGACAAAATGATTTATATTTTCGATATTGTAACCTATTAGGTGAGCTCGCCGATATTCCGCTGCGGCGAATTAATAACTTGGAATGCCTCGTTGCTCTATTGGCAGTGGTCTTCAAGCTCTCCGGACCTTTAGAACCCTGACTATTAAACGGCAAGATAGTTTTTACTTTATTGGAAAAATGCACGAAATAATTATTCACCATATATTTTGCAACCTTATTAGATAAAATTTATTATGTACAAATAAACCAATTTGCAGATGGAAATGTGTTTAGTAATATGTACTTCTACATTTTTGAAAATCAAGATTAGGATCGATTTCGTTCGTTTTAATTATACAAATAAATGCAAGGTTCCATAAAAAGGGCATTCAAAAATACGAGGAGAAAAAATGAGGAATATTTTTTTAAAAAATAGTCCCATGGAAATTTCGAAGCTGACAACAAATAATCAGTGCAAAAAAGAATAAGATCAATTTCAGATACTTTCTTAGTAGTTCGCATTTCACAGGACACAAAGTTTAAATATCACTGCCCTATGGCAATGATTCATAGTGGACAAGTGTCAGTTAACATTGTTAAGGATCGATAAGTATAAAGAAGTTGGAATCAGACATTTGTTCTTTAAAAGCAGCGTATAAAATAAAAGTATCGATTGATTTTTTAGGAAACAATGCAAACCAATATTGAGCAATGCAATCCAAGCCTTTAAAATCAATTCAATGGTTTTTTTTTATATTTAACTAATGAATTTTCATCAGCAACATTCAAAAAATTATTATATTTATATGTTAAGCGAATAATTGTGGAATTGTACGTTTAAAACTGAAAACTTTAATAAACAATATTATCGGGAAGACTGAATTAGCCTTTTAATTCTCGTAAGAAAAAAGCAGACGCCCAACCCTTTTGCTGCCATAGATCACAGTGATTTCTGCAACAACTGCGATGTACAAAGAAGCATAAAAATATAACAGAATTACGTAAAGAGAGCACCAGCAGTTTGGCACAGTGCCAATTTCACTTTCGCATAATACGTCCACGATATCGGTCAGTTACTACATTTCAATGTAGTAAAAGCTCAGAATGTTTCTAGGAAAAATTTGTTAATGAAAAGATAAAGATTTCATGAAATTTCGCATACATGAAAGTAATATACAATTACCTTATACGAATGAAAAACTTTTGTCAACAACAGGTTTTTCGCCTATTTGAGAATAATCTCTTGGCGAAATCTACTTTCGTTGTCATTCATGAATTAAACATTTTGAAAAATAGGTTTCCAGTATGGAAGACCAAGGCTTATTTCGTTTCAGAAAGTATGTCCGCAATTTTAAAAAAGGAAATGCAGATTTCGAAAAATATTTATTACTTGAGTAACGTTTCCGAATGTAAACAAAAAATGTTAAGTTTCTAATGTTATATATTCTGCAAAGATGTCCGACCTAATTAGTAAGCATAATCAAGATATAATAAGAATATTACATCGTCTAGTAACGTTTCCATACATATAATACGTGTTTATTAACGTCTTTAATTATCCGAGAATGTTTCAGATATTTCATATTCATGAGTCAGTAAATAATCTTGAGCCAGGTTAGTCGACTAGAAATTGATAAAACAGGAATCAAATATGTAATTTGTAAAAGTTAGAAGAAAATTCTCTGCAATTAATATTCGTGTAAAAATGTTAATTTTTCAATTTATTATGGTTATAATATGTGCGTAGTGTGTAAAATAAATATTATAAAACTAATGGTAAATTAATTGAGATAATTTATTTTTGGTCGCCCTGTGATCAGTTATCCATTATAGAATGCGAAATGTGCAACGTCGACTTGCACAATAACAAAGCGATAACAAGACAGAACATAATATAGAAGAGCGCGCGGGGAAAATTAATTTGGCTGCTGTCGGAATATTCTGTGTGGAACTGGCTCGCGATATGCAGACGGCGAATGAGAAATTGGAATGTAATGGAATATGCTAATCCCTTGTCCCGGTTTCCAAATCGGAAAAGAAACTTCGCGAATGTTTTGACCTGGCGAACTAACGAGAAACAGCGGGGGAAATATGGAAATGGGAAAGACGGTGTATTGAGAAGAAATCGTTGAGAAAAATGAGTAACAAAAGAACAGTTTTTTTTCTTTTGCTGCGATGCGGTACAATATTTTAGTCTCGTTAACTTTCGTAAGTAAAATAGTTCGACACAAGACATGTTAGCCGGTACAACTTTTATAATTTATAATACATACTACGATCAATATTGATTTTCATTAAAAGACCACGTAATAAGAGGTAACGACGCGAAACAAAAAACGCGAGACTAATCTACGAAATGTCAATAAAACACTGTTATTTTTTTAAATAATAAAAACACATTTTATTAGTACTAATTTCCACAATATATTTTTTGATCAGGACCGGTTTCGCTCATCGCGAGCATTATCAACTGATAGAATACAATTTACAAACAAGTCTATTTATACAAAACAAAAAATGAATATGAGTTAAAGGTAGCAGGTGTACAAAACCATGGGTACAAGAACTAGGAAACGATTTACATAAAATCATACAATATTGATACAAATAAAGTAAATTAGTATAAAAATTAAATGTTCACAATCACTTATTAAGAATTACAATTATGGTAAATCAATAATCCATTAGGAGCTCTAAACAATCAACAAGGAAGTAAGGAGTGGTTGTTGAGACTTGTTAAGACTTCAAGGATTTACTATAAACTACAAAATCCTGCATTTCAATAACAAATCACTGAAATTAGATAAACAAGAAATCACTGAAATTAATCGATATACATTTTTGCCTAATTCTAACCTTATAAATGAACAAACTACTTTTGCGTCGTCACCATTGTTATACTCATTAAATTAGATTAATAAATATATATTTCAAATAAATATTTTTTTTTTTTTTTTGAAAAATGATATTGCCTCCTTTTACTTAATTTTTTTACAGAAAATATTGGAACGCCCCTGACTGACCATATCTACCCATCTCATCGATTCATCTTTAATCGACTTCTCATGTATTAATTTATTTGTTCTATTAAGTAGTAAGTGTGGGTTATTTTCGACATTAAATTTCACACTCCTTACTCCCTTATTGATTGTTCAGAGCTCCTAATGGATCATTGATTTACCATAATTGTAATTGTAATTCTTAATAAGTGATTGTGAACATTTAATTTTTATACTAATTTACTTTATTTGTATCAATATTGTATGATTTTATGTAAATTGTTTCCTAGTTCTTGAACCCATGGTTTTGTACACCTGCTACCTTTAACTCAAATTAATTTTTTGTTTTGTATAAATAGACTTGTTTGTAAATTGTATTCTATCAGTTGATAATGCTCGCGATGAGCGAAACCGGTCCTGATCAAAAAATATATTGTGGAAATAAGTACTAAAAAAATGTGTTTTTATTATTTAAAATATAATGCCTTTCCATCAAGAAGTGACAGTTAACACCTTAAAAACACTGTTACCTAATTTTTTTACAATAGGACAACGAACTAAATATAACGGATGAAAAATTTACATTGATTGAAAATAAAAAAGTGATGAGTTATCTACTAGGATGAGATAAAAAACAATACTGACCAAGATTGTTATAATCAAAACTTAACTGTGACAATTGGCAACTATCACAAATCGTATAATAGTCAAACTAGAGGGAAAAAATAAGACACGAAAAATATTTGTTTAACCCGCTGACTGGTAACACCTCGACTATTGAAACGGCAGTGTTTTAATATATATGATACTCAAAAATACAAGAGCGCTAACAATGTCCAATCTCACCTAACTTTCGTGTTCAAAGATAGCAGAATTCTTCCTTGATAATCTCCATAAGTTTCTTTGACAACAACCTTTCTGTATTAGTTATGCAATATTATTTACGCGACTTAGCAAGGGAATGTATTTTAAAAAAACTCAAAGAATTCATTTCCCACGTGTAATTCATGTCATTCTTCACGGTGATCTCACGTCCTCGGGGATCTTGATTAAACGCCCGATCGGCGGATTTTCACCGGATTTGTTAAACCTCAACAAGTCTCTCTCACAAATAAAACACACCTATGAAAATAGCACAGCGTAATGTTCCGAATCGATTTGATTACATGCACCCGACCAAATGAGGTGTAATAAACATGGCATTACTGCCACAAAACGGGCGAACATCTCGCGGCTTCGATTGGGGATATTATTTTATCATCGATTTCAATCAGAGCGTCTCGCTGGTAGTTTTGAAATCGAATTACGCCGGTCGTTTTACTCTAATAACATTAAATGGTTTATAAACGCTGAAACGGACGGGTAACTTCACAAAGACAAAATGTATTACGGGCATTGATTGCTTACAGATAGATTTCATTTTGATTTCAAGCATCTTTTTGATTAAAAATTCTCGTGCCCAGTAATTTAGTGAATCATAAAGAAGAGCATAACATTATTGAAATATATTGAATGAATAAAACGTCTGTTAAATTCAGATTACATTAACCACTGTACCCCCGAATTTGTGGTGTATCGTGGGCTTAGTGAAAATATCACGGGTTCGAGACGCAGTTTTGTGATGCCTAAAAGTTCCAAATATAAGTCTTTCGCCGCTCCTCAGACCATTGCAAAGGGCTAATGGATGTCTGTAATAAATCATCTCCGGCCAATATTTAAGCTTATTGAAATTGGCGACTGTTTAGTTTAATTTAAGTTTTATTGCTAGGTTGTTAAAACAGAAGAGAAGATCACTTTTAAGGTGTTAACTGTCACTTCTTGATGGAAAGGCATGATATTTTAAATAATAAAAACACATTTTTTAGTACTTATTTCCACAATATATTTTTTGATCAGGACCGGTTTCGCCCATCGCGAGCATTATCAACTGATAGAATACAATTTACAAACAAGTCTATTTATACAAAACAAAAAATTAATTTGAGTTAAAGGTAGCAGGTGTACAAAACCATGGGTTCAAGAACTAGGAAACAATTTACATAAAATCATACAATATTGATACAAATAAAGTAAATTAGTATAAAAATTAAATGTTCACAATCACCATCTTCACCATCTCATCGATTCATCTTTAATTGACTATCATTAAAATTCTCATATATTAATTTATTTGTTCTATTAAGTAGTAAGTGTGGGTTATTTTCGACATTAAAATTTCCCACTCCTTACTTCCTTATTGATTGTTCAGAGCTCCTAATGGATCATTGATTTACCATAATTGTAATTGTAATTCTTAAAAAGTGATTGTGAACATTTTAATTTTTAGACTAATTTACTTTATTTGTATCAATATTGTATGATTTTATGTAAATTGTTTCCTAGTTCTTGAACCCATGGTTTTGTACACCTGCTACCTTTAACTCAAATTAATTTTTTGTTTTGTATAAATAGACTTGTTTGTAAATTGTATTCTATCAGTTGATAATGCTCACGATGAGCGAAACCGGTCATGATCAAAAAATATATTGTGGAAATAAGTACTAAAAAATGTGTTTTTATTATTTAAAAAAAAAAAAAGAAGAGAAGATTCTTATCTTCTCTTCTTTTTACTAAACTACAACTTCTTTTGTAAACTTGATACAATACTTTCAATATTTTAGATTGTAGCATTATAACATGGAATATTTGAATGCCGATCTACGCTATCATTAAATAATATTTCTTCATTTCTTTCCGGTTGTGAATTTTGATAATCTGACTTTTCTACACAGCTATATATATATAAGTAAATGTTTGTTTAAACATAGTTCTGACGATGGCTTGAGCCGAAATAGCTATGAACTATATCTTATAAAAAAAATTGTAGAACCAAAATACATTGCTATTTTTTCACCGTGCCTTAAAGTTCCCTTCCACCTATCCGATTTGAAAATAAATGAACGTATCGAGTTCTGTCCAGTTCGGTCCCTTCTATCTTCGTAAAAGAGCAATTGAGTATCTTAGAAAAACTTTCATAGGGTTAGCTCCACAGTGGCAACAAATAATAAGAAGTAAAAAATAAATACTTATATTAAACCAAATTGTGGAACTATTACTAACTTATTAGTGTGATTATGCCGAAAATATTAATTTTGCTAATACCGATTGTATATTGTCAAGTATAAATTCTCATATTTTTGTATGATACCTTTAGAGAAATAAAATGTACCTTACATACATAGCTCCACAGGAAATTATATACATTAATTTAAGCCATCTTTGTTCAATCCAAAGTGTTTGTACCGGTAATTTTGAGGTGGTCTCCCATCGTGAGCCAAAAAAAGTGAATTGGTGGTGTTATCGGCTAAGAATATAGTAAAAGTGGGTACAACGTGCTCGCAAATAGTTTCAGACCACATTTATAGTAACCGCACTATAAAATTAGGACTCGTCATTAAGTTCTGGTCTAGCTGCGTAATAGTTACCTTCACGATTGAATGGCGAAATAAAAAAAAATAACATATATCTTTTAATAATAGATAAATTTTTATTGCATAATTAAATTTCGGCAAAAATCGACACTAAAATTTCTAATAAACGCGGGAGACATTAAATTATTTAATGTATTTCTTAGCCAATTATTTTCTAGTCAACACCTGGTTGGTTGCGTATAACGGAGTGCGCGCAAATGCTCATTTGTATTTTGTTTTCTTTTTTAATAAAACATAATTTAAATTATTATTTGGGGGGATATTTCGTAAAAAAGTAAGTGCGAAAGACGTTCTAAATATAACAACGCGTCAGTGTGGCTAACTGCACTTACGTCGCAGATGTTCTACACCAGCAGTTTCCAAGCTGGGTGGCGCCAAAAATTTTTTAGGAAAAAAGTCATACTATAAGATTTTGAAAACTTTATGCCAATAAAGAGCAAAATCCTTCGCATTAAATTTTGATGCGTTAGATTGGTTAGAAATTTGATATGAAAATTAATGTTCATATGTATGTACATGTTCGTATTTGATTCGTTTTTGCTAAAACACGCAAAACCTTGTCATTGTTCTGTCAGTTATATTTAATTAAAGCATTTTTTTTTTAAATAAGGTTATTATTTAAAACGTGTCCATATTAGTATGTCTATTAAAAATAAAAAGTAGGAATGGAAGCGAATGCGAATGCATCTGAAATATATGTGATGTATAAGAGTACAAGTTTCCTAATGACATGTTGTATTGTAAATAAAGGCAAGTCAGTTCTGCTTCATCCGTGTGATATAATGCCTGAAGATGCAGAAAAGCGAAACCCGGGAACAATGACAAAACATGCCGTATCTTACATAGTTTCAGCAATTCAGATTGTAAATTTGTTGATAAATTAATCCATAAATTGTTATTTTAATGAAAGAATAATAAAGAAAAAAACAGAATTATAAACATAAAATTGCTAGACCTTCGTAAAGATTTTGGTTTACTATAGGTAGATTCTTCCGCAAACTGAAAATATAGTGCGTCAACGAATATATTGACATGATAAATTGGCTTGTCGAAAAATACAATCTAACATCTACATCGATGTCTATAAATCATAACGGTACAATACTATGTATTGTAGCTGAAGGCGATCGCTTTACCATGGCGGACAAATAGGTAAATTCATAGCTACGTTCTTTATGGCTTCATTTGCCAATAACAAATAATACCTACCACAGAGCTAGGTTGATTTTGTCTTGCAACATGCCCGTTGCAGTGACAAATAATATATGTCCCAAGGTTTATTTGTCAGTACGTTACGTTATCATTATAATACAACCGTAACGCTATTGCGTATGTTTCAGAATTAAATAATATTCATAATATAGACAAAAATAAGATATTACTGCAATTCGCTCTAGATATTACGCGAATAGTGTCCATTTCGAAACCTTTTTTTTAAATATTTGAATAAGACTGTCCCAAAAATCGACCAAAGATTGCGCAGGGCGATTGAAATTAGGCACGCATTAAAATATTCTATAAATCAATGGTTTTTAACCGGAGGTGCCCGCATCTTCAGGGTGGCGGGAAGATATTTCTGGGTGTGCGGTCTAAATATAAATATATATTTTTTGCAATATTTGAATTTTCGCTTTCATCGGTTAATTGTTTCATTGTTTGAAAACGGTAAGGCAGATTTGATTTTGAAAAAGACGTAAAAATCATAATGAAATCCAAGACAGTAGACATATTCCAGTCAAATTTGATAAATTAGAATTACAACAATTCTGGTGCACAATTTGAACGTTATCCATAGCTGGCGAAAGAAGCATTGCAGTCACTTCTGCCATTTGCCTGTGTGAATTAGGATTTTCATCGCTTTTGCATATAAAAACTAAAGCGAGAAATCGCTTGAATGCAAGTGACTTACGTGTCTCTTTCAAAAAAGAGCCTCGCTTCACAAGTATGATAATGAACTATCAACAACAGTCAAGTCGTTAATAAAAATATATTGTTTTGTGATGATATTTAAAATGTACATTTTTTTTTTATAAACAATATATTTCGCAAAAATGTATTTTTCTAAATTAAAAAATCAAACACATCTTTCAATTGGGTGCGGAGACATATTTTCAGATTCAAAGGGGTGCGCTCACTTCATAGTTTAAGAAACACTGCTATAGATGGAAGCCAAAAAATTTTAACTTACGAATGAAAAAAAATGTTCATACAATTCCGAAATATTGGCATTTGCCAAATATTTAAATCAGAACAAAAAAAAATAAACAAAAATAATCAAATAGTTAAAGCAAGTATTTTTTACATAAAATAATTAAGTATCAGCTATAACAGTATGATTTTTGAAATTTGATTGTGTTTAATACGTCCACGAGCGAGATTTATTACGCTGATAAGAAACACGTAAATATACAATGCAGTATTAAAGAAACTAGGCAATAGGAGGAGACGAATAAATAATTTAAACATTAACGAAACAATGTGTGATTGAGCGAAGTTATACAGCAGTTTACTCTATACGGTGGTGTACGATGAATATGCGAGTTTGTAATGCAGTGGGGTAAAACCCCAGGTGAAAACTTACTACAATATTGCGCTTATAAGACAAAAGAAAGCTATTTGGCAATAATCGCGAATTGAGCTAGTATGAGGATAGTGTAAAGAAAATCCCAACCATTTCAAATTAAAATTTAGTTATATCTAAAAAAAACTTATACTCTTTAAATTTATCCTGGAGACTACAACCAATAAACAAAATATTTTCCTCACATTTTTAAGCAAAACGACGGTTAATTTCGTTCCTTTATTAGACACTTACTTCAAAACGACGACATAATGTGGTTTCTCGATGCAACATAATAATTCAATTATTGTGAGAACATTTCATTACAAATTCATTAAGGTGTGTTGGTTATAGAAAATTATTTCATGTATTTCGCTCCTAACTTTAGAATCTATGTAAGTTTGTATTTTCTATTGTAAACAAGCGATTTGAATTGTTAACTATCAGTTCTATTACATCGGTGTAATATGTGAAGTAATGCTTGAAGATGCAGAAAGACAAAACCTGGGTCGTGACTAACAAGGCTTCTGGGATCGTACTTAACATAAACAATAAAAAAATCGATATTTACAAAACTTGAAACAAAGCTTTCTTAACACTTTGAACGCCATGGGGGTCACCGGTGACCGGCATGGATTATTTCATGGGGGCCAATGGGGGTCATTGGTAACCGGCAAAAAAGACCAGTACATAAAAAAACAATTATCCAAGTAAAAAAATCATCAAAATTAAAAAAAAACAATGCATTCTGACATGTCCTTTCAAATACTACTTAGAAACATATTATCATTGTTTTCACTATTTTACGTAAAATCTGTTGGCGACCAATGTGTTAATGCTAATGAGAACAGTATAATAGTCAAAAATTGTTTCTTTTATATATAAATATTAACGTTTCTCAACTACACACATTTATTCTTAAAAAAAGGAATTCATGACAAATATTCATGAAATGGTAATCGGATGTAAGAGTTTTGAACTACTTAAAATGTTTCAGTACAATTTTAATCTCATCAGGAGACTGCGTTTCGATAAAATATAGTAGCGATTAACAACTTAAAATTACTAGCGGCGAAAAAGCTTAAAATGTGAAAGTGAAAACATTACATTAATCGATAGTGATGGACTTTTGATAGATATTTCCAATGAAATTCATCAATGCAACAATCATACTGCATCTCAGCTAATAGATTCCGCTGTATCTACTGAACCACGTGTGACGTCTACAAACGAGTGATTGATAAATAGCCAAACAAATCGGCATACGCAGATAGCAATCTCTCCGCCCGCCAACGGACTGGCCAGTCAAATGGGTCCGATAAGACAGGCACAATAGAGAAAACACTCATTTACATTTCGGTTAGCGGGAAATAAAATAAATAAAATAAAAAAAAGTTGGCATTGCACGCACGTACGGCTGCCGTCTACGCAATTACACGCAGAAATTTCAATGAGCATTAAATACACAATGGACAGGCAAATTTATGCCTCGCCTTCTCTCTTTCGCTACATTTTTAGGTAAGCGTATTTATTTATCTGGACTGAATTGGATCGAGGAATTTTCGGAAAAGTGTACAGTAATTATCCAAAGTATTCAATTTGAAATCATATTATCTGAGATTAAACAAAATGTAGTTAAAAATTACGATTTTTTTTTCATTTGTTTCAACGTACATTTACGGTTGAGTTTTTATACGACGCCAAATAAAGTGTTTTATTTTTTGAAATGCTTATCTAAAAGCTCTCGTTATCAAAAAAAGTTGCTACTGTCGGCAGCCCTTGGCTTTCGCACGTAATTGGTTCCTGAAAGTAAACAAATATAATAAAATAGCAAATCGAAAATTATTCATAAAAATATTTATTTTTCAACGAGTATAGTTAAAGTAATATGACGTGTAAAGTGTTTTCTTTATAAACTTGTCAAGAGATAGTCGCTGTAGTCAAATAAATAATAAATCTATTCATGAATATTGACGTTATCTATATTAGTTGATCCAAGACCTACTTTTACACGTCTATTCATAACTCTCTTTAAAATATAAAATATGTTAATCAACTCAGAAAAACGAGCAGTTCTCAATAAAAAGTCGTTCGAGGTATGGAACAAACTCGCGCCGTAATAATGGTGAAAAAAAAAGAAGTATAATTTTGCGGCGTGTGGTGATACGTATTATCGGCGAGATGGCTTTCAATATTATTCAGCTCAACTATTTAGTAAGAATTTTGTCTTCGCAACGAAACGATTACACTCTAATATCGATAATACGTTGCTTCGTCTATTTATGACATGGAAGAATTCCAAAATGGTTTAGTCGACTCGGTCGATTCAAAAAAACGATGATAAAATAAAGCGATTTATATGCGACATGCGTTCGCAATCAATTTACAGTTTGTAACTAAACATTTGACAGTGAAGAAATGAGCAAGAAAGCTGTCACGACTCAATCGAATGACGATACAATGTAAAAAAAATATCGATAATTTCGCGTCCGAAATGTTCATTTATGACACACAGATTAATTGAGATTTATTTCACCTGCAATGCTTATAGCAAGTATTGCCACGTCAGTACCGATATACATCCAGGTGACTTGATTGTCGACGCTTCTTGCATATGTATTATTTTTTTTTTTAATAAAAGTTAAAAAAGAGTGATACGAGAGCCAGACAAATGATGTAATAATGCTATACATATTCTTTTGCCTTACAAAGATCCGTGAATGTTAGTATTACTAAGAAAGAAATCAGCAAACACAAATAGACTTTGTGCTACACTGCACAATAAGTCGTAGATAAAATTCATGGAAAGTAAATAAAACACAATGCAGAAAAGGTCAGCACTCGACTGACTACTAAAGGGCATATTGTGTTCACTGGTCTGGATTGCAGTAAACATATGATTACGTCAAATTATCGTATCTAAGAGTTTCGCGAACCGCGTTATTATAGGTTTATACATGGAAGAAATCGATCAAAATTAGCATACATCATTTCGAGGTGGATACACGAGACGGGATGGGGCGGGCGCCAGACTAATGATACCTGACGATCGGCGATTATTATGCTGACCTTTCTTCCAAATGGGAGGAACAGTAAATTTTAGCAAATAATTGATTTAATAATAAATCGTAACGTTCGATTACATTTACCAGTATGCTCATACTATATCTTCAATGGATTGAACGGTATCTCGGTAGAAACTTATTTTTAATTTGATTAAACAATGATAACCTCGTTATTCCACTATTTTTTATTTCGTTGTGATACTAAGTTAAATGTGACACGCGGTTCGCCATTACCAGACTCTATAGAAATACTTCTTTAAATCCAGACAATCATCACTTTTAAGAAGTTAACTTTCACTTATTGAAAATAAAAAAAACAATGTTTAGTGTGATAGAATGCCTGAATATGCCGAAAGACGAAACCATGTGAAATCGCACAAAGTTTCAACAATTCAAGTTTTTTAGTGTTTGATACTATATCCACAATTTAATATTTTTTAGCTAAGGACCATCAGTTGATAATGTTCGCCATGAGTGAAACATTTGGGTTATGTTAATTTTAAAAAAAGTAGACAGTGATTGTAATTCTCAATTTTGAAGAGGGATTTTTGGATATGATTGGTTCCATAGAAAAAATATTTTTTTTTAATCTGATGCATAACATGGTTTATTTTTAAAGTATCAAAATTCAGTACAAATAAAAAAAACAGTATTCTGTATGGTTATAATGATGGTGTATATCAGTGGTCGGCAACCTACTACCCGTGGATAATTGAATTCTACCCACTACAACATTTTGTAGTTATATCACTTTTATGTAAAAAGTAACCGA
This sequence comes from Himalopsyche japonica, assembly GCA_028555115.1. Taxonomy (NCBI): domain Eukaryota; kingdom Metazoa; phylum Arthropoda; class Insecta; order Trichoptera; family Rhyacophilidae; genus Himalopsyche; species Himalopsyche japonica. Next base: position 1,876,849 of record JAHFWJ010000776.1, read on the forward strand.
GGATCAATTTTTATTTACTTGTGTATTATTTTAATATAAATATAATTTAATCATAATAAATTTGTATTAAAAACATTTTTTTTTAACTATTACCCGCTATGCATATCAAATTTACAAAGTTGTTTATATTTTACCCAGTCTCTCAAAAGGTTGCCGACCACTGGTGTAGATGAATTGTCGTTTACCGAGTCGAATCGAAATTAATCATATTATAAAGCCGCGGCAGATTGTACGAGAATATTTTAGCAGATATCGAATACTCACTGAAAATGCAGATAAGGTAACTTTGCTTAGCACGCAAAAAAGGTAGGCATTACTAGTGTTTGCTATGGCATCGGGCAAACATACGAGTGGTGCAAGTAAACATCTCTAAGCTGTGATAAATAAAAGAGTGTGAGGTCGTGCGCCACCGCGGGATGGTGCCGTCCCCTGTCTCGCGAGTGAGCTTCAGCAACGAGAGGCAATGCGCCAACACTACACGGTTGATTTCACGTTGCCCGCGTCCCTTTCTCACGATGCGGGCCTTCTAGAGAAATGGCACAGGGCGAAAAGAATGCAGTTTATCCGAAACCCAATGGTAGCCAGCCATCAAATTTTTTTAAGCCAAAAAGCATCAACAACATTTATGATTATATGTCGATCGGTATAAAAATTCAAATTAAAAGTAGCTCCCAACCTTAAATGGGTTGCTAATCTTTATCCTGATCTGTTATTCACATAAATTACTTTACCTATCTAATTTTATTGAATGGTCGCGAACTTGTTATAGTTATGTATATAAAAGGAATAGATGATAATAATCGTCCTTTTTTGAATGATATTCCGCTTGTAGTTGTAAAAAACGCATGATTTTTAACATGTAATAAAAGCAGTTCTAAAAACAATAACGGAAAATGTTAAAAATACTATTTACGAATCGACTGAAGGTGCTTAACAAAATTTCAATATGAACTTTGAATCGTTCAAAATGTAGTTCCAATATGTTGGTAATATTCTTGGTCTATATAATGGAACAGGTAGACAAGTTACAAACACGCGAAACTGTACAAGGTTTGAACGATTAATATATGCAGTATGCTGAATTGTACAAAGTTTCAACAATTCGAATAAAATGATTTTATCTTTTTTGTCCATACAGATGTAACACAAACAAGATGGAATCTGCCCCACCTGAAAAGAAATAAAAAAACTTAAATGACTTCCCGACTCCCTAGCTTGATTTAATTCAATTTTAACAAATACTTATATATTAAGTATACCAGTAGGAATAAATCATTGGAATTTAAAACTGTCTTGGAAATGAAGTACTGGCAAAGGTTTCAGTCTTCTGAACGGGCTATGTCAAGAGCAAAGGCGCCGGCAATATAAAGTATAACATGAAGTTTCTCGAAAATGTTTCGACAACAGAGTACGAAACATCGTAAATAAACATGATAGATAACATTTGATTCCTTGGCAACAGTTATACGACACCTTAAACTATAAAATAAATTAAAAAAATATTTAAGTATTAATATTATATGATTTCCTGTAAATTGTTTCTTAATTTTTGAACCCATGGTTTTTTATACCCGATACCATTAACTCAAATATGTTGTATAGATAGATTTGCTTGTAAATTGTATTCTATCAGTTGATAACGCTCGCGACCAGCGAAACCGGTCCTGATCAAAAAATATATTGTGGGAAAGATAGTACTAAAAATGTGTTTTTATTATTTAAAAGTTTTGCAATTGTTTTAAATGATATTGATGCATTCGTAAATACCCGTTTTAGATTCTTACACTTCTTTTAAAAAGATATTCAGATTATAAATTAGTATCCATATGTACGTAGACGACGTTAAAAGTATTTATGATTTTTTTGTTAATTAAGGAAAGCTTGGAAGTAAAAATTTTACAATTTCATAGACGACGCAATAACGACGAAAAATTTTGATATAATTACTGAAAATCACACGATTGTTTGAGGTGTATGCCTCAATCACTTAGCATCAGTTCAAAATTTGACTTACATGTTTGTTACATGAATGCAACATAGGTTCAATAGTATTGCCATAAAAAATACAGCTTAGCATGATAAAATAAAACAGTTTTATCAAAGCGGTTGTTTGGAAGTATCAATAAAAAGAATATACTGCAATATTTTTTACGAACACTAAAAATATGCAATTAAACATTCTTCTTTGTAACAATTAATATTGCCGTTGTTTATACGACAATTTGCGAGTGATTTAGTGCGAGCAAGCGCAACGTGTGGACGTAATAAATATACTGTAACACTGAAAAGATAACACGAAGAGGATGTAAAAAAAATATACGATAGATATAAAACTCGCAATGTTGTAGGTAGACGGAGGAATTCCACAATCATTTCCATCTAGCACGGAAATAACAAAATTAAACTAGGTATGTTTCGTGATAGGTGGGGAATGGCGGGCGGTTATACCTAGCATCAACTTGTCCGAAAATAATTGGAAGCATTATGAATTCAGGAACGGATAGGCAAACCCTGCACACAAAAAAATATTTCTAAGAAATAAAATTAAAACAAAAGTAAATAAATGGTATAATCTGCGTGCGAGCGATTAAGTGGATATATTATATGGAAAAAAATAGATACAGATTTTTTTATATATTATTCATTGTAAAATTTAAAGTACAAAAATATTTAAAAAAAAAAAAAAACATAAACTATCAAAGACTTTTGAATCTAGTTATTAGCACATACGCTTAATCTCAAGGGTTGTTTAATTATTTGAGCTCACGTAGAGCATATGACATTGTAATGAAACTATTAAATACAAAAATATTTTGATCTACTACAATTGTTTATTATTCAGTAGTTTAACTTCTCTTCATTGATGAAGAATGGGCCAGATAAATGCTAGTAATAAGTGATTGAATCTGTGGAAATTTCAAGACATCACAAATACCATAGCTTTGAACAGAAATCCGTTAAAAACAAACGATTGAAAGATAATGTTCGTACTGGGAATTGAAACTTTGAAACATTAACGGAAACCAATGACGTTAAATAGTTCACCACGGGACCCTTCAAATCTTTTAAATGGTACATTTAAAAGAACTTTTGAAAAACAATCGCCGAGTTGATTCAAGACGAGATGTTGCTAAGCACAATATTATTTTCTAATACGATTTATATACCTAATACCTCATAGAATCTCTACGGATGAACAGTTTTTTTTATGAATTGAAGGCAAAAATTTCTTCCTTAAGATTTCTTAACCCTTATCCGTTGATCAATTACTGTCATGTTAAATACATCATTTCAAATTTTAAGTATGAGTGACTTTTAATATAACCAGCGGTATCAAGGTAGATTAGTTCCTGAAAAGGCCGCATACATTGAATCTTATATTTGTATAAAGTATATTAGATGGGTTCTAGAATAACTACAGTCGGAATTTATATTGGCTAAATGTATTTGACCATATTTTATGTAAAACATCACACCTATCAATTTTTTTGTAGTTGCAACTGATGATAACTGACGATCACTAGGGTGACAGACAATAAGTATACGATCAAATTCGATTGTTGTTGTTTCCAGGTTGTGTATAATGTTTTATTGAGTATTCTTACAAAACATGAACTTAACCTCTTTCGATCCATGCTGTCGTAGCAATTAATACAAGGGCTGAAAAGTCGTTAAAAAAAGACGACTCCGACTAAAAAGGTTTAATTTTATCAAGTGTTTTCCAACCATTCATATTTACGCGCATTTAAGTAAAAATCAACCAACCAATCCGATAAATTTTTCATTGAGATATTTTTCAAAATCGTCTAATCGAAAAAGTAGTCCGATTCGCTTGTTTTTAACGACTCCAGCCATAACACCGCGACTCCGACTCCGACTCCGCAGCCCCGATAATATTTATCCATAATAAAAGTATTTTCTGGAGTGTTAGAAAAAAACAGTGCAGATTGAGAATTATGTAAATCAAGGACGTAAATAACGTTATATTGCAATACAAAAAAAATCTATAATCTTAAGTTTTAGAACTTTACTTTCTCAAAAGTTGAGATGTTAGTAGCCATAGGTTTAATACTTAATTAGTTATAAGACAATCGGAGATGAGCACAGATTATATGTGAGAATTTACAGTGAAAAAACGCAACATCAGTAACACAAATGTTCGAAAGCTGTGAAGATTGGTAAACAAACAATTTGATATTCAAAGAGGAACATAAAACTCGAGGGTTTGCCGTGTTCGGTATCTGTCCAGTCCTGGCTGTAATAGCATCGCGTGCAAGACAGTACGGGCAAATGTACATAATACCACCGATGATGTGGCGGACAGAGCATAATTAGAGCCCCGCGTAGATATGATAACATAACTATGTGAAAGGCAGACTCGAAACAATTTACAAATTATTTCAAATGGAAGAGCTATTACGGAAGGTCGGACTGGGGGCCTCCTTACTGGGACTGCCGACACGATAATTACTATTAACTGGCTCGTAAGGCATTTCTTATGATATTTCGGGGCGACTCCTAATAATGGGGTTGAAAGATAATTTGAATGAAGGAAACTAGATGATACGGCCGACATGATAAATAAAAAAATAACAATTATAAGTTTTGTTACGGTTAATTATCTTATTTAGTCTGATGACTGTGGAATTAAGTCAATAGAACCAAATATCGTTGCCTCAAAAGCAAAAGGTATCTTGTGACACTTGGATCAGGACCACTGTGATAGATAGATATTTAAGAATCAAAAACTACAGAATCACAAATAGATAGATTCATTTGCTAAATAATCATTAATTATTTATACATGACAAAATACATTACTGACAGGAAACATTCTAGGTGAGAAGTAAATGGTGTTAAGAAAAATTGAAGTTCTTTTCGCAATATTTATTTCAACCGATCAACAGTGGAGCACCGATTCTTCTGGGGGGAGGATTGAACAGCCTGTCATCTATGGTCAGTGGTGGGTCATCGGCGGAAACATTACGAGCTTACATAAAAAAAAACAAGATGGCGATTAAGACAATTGTCTCGGTATATGTATGATAGTGATTGAATGTGTTCACACGAGCGGGATGAAATCATATCGAAAAATGACATCGCATACTTCTGAACAAGATGCATAGTACCAATGAAATTGGTTGTATCGGAATCATTATATTTAACCGATAATTCTAGGTAAACGATGGTTGCAGAACGGAGAATTTAGGATAATTTAACATATGTTGTATATATATGTTCGGAATTATACGCGAGCAAACGGCAAATGCGAGACTGATATATCTAGGTTTCTGTGTATATCAGTAAAGTTTGAAAATTGCACTTCTCCGGGTTGAATTATGTTGAAGAAAATAAAAAAATATATCCTGTGGTAGTACGATACGTAAGAATTTATGATGGCCCAACACAGAAAACGATTTCAACAACGACAGAAAAATAAGTCCATTACATATAACGAGCATAAACGCCATCAGAACATCGAATTATGGATGTATTTTTAACCTTCGATTTCAATTCGCAGCCATGACACTTTGTAAAATGCATGATATTTAAAAGTGCAAAAATCGACAAGCAACAATTATTTCCAAACATAATTTACAATATTGTCCACTAAGAATACTTTTCATTGCCAGATAGGAGATTGTGGACTGCTTGTGTCAGCGATAAAAATTAATGAACAAAAATCCCATAAAATCTCCAATGTCAAATATGGCACGCCGATTTTATCGTATTGCTTGGAGTGAATACAATCTGAAAAAGAAGTTCTGAAACATTTTTATGTGTTATATTATATATATATATATATATATGTTTGTATTTAAAAAAATATTTACTCTTCGTTATTAATCGACGGCGACAATGTGTGTTATTACCATGAACAATGCACATGTTTTATGATCAGAAATGACGTAATACTTTTATATATCAATTCATTCATCAACATAATCTTTTTTTTATCGAAAAATTATCTATTCACAGTTGTGTTAAAAATTAACTTTTTCCACTCGAATGCTGCCATAGAGAAGACATTGATTTTTCTCTTATAACTAGAATGCCACTAATATTGTGCTAAGTCAATGAAATATAATATATGGATTTTTTCAAAATCAATTATAATGAGACATTATTTTTTAAACCTTTTGTATTTAAGAGTGAGTCTTCTGATGTTATACTGAAGTGACGATTTTAATTGTATTTCAAATATTTTTCAAGCACAAACGTTTATTTACTATAATGATTTTACAGTGCCCCACATATTTTATTAATTTAACTAAATTAATTTATTTAAAAAAAAAAAGTGACAGTTTGGGAATCGCAGCCGTTGAATTGAGAGAGTGGGCTTACGCTGTTCCAATGCTGAAGGAATTATTTATTTTTTTATATTTTAAATGGGAAGCAGTATTGTGGGACTACGGCAGATGGAAAAATAGAAATGAATTTCCGATGGAGCTTTCGCAGATTTCTTGAAAAGTTAGACAAAAAAAAAATGCTCAATTTATCATTTCAATAATTAAGATATATTTTATCATGTAAATGAAATCCTGTCTATGTATAAAAAACAGTATATTTAGCTGATTCAATATCTACTCGGTCATTAAAAGAACAGAAATCATCGATTGGTGAAATATAATCGACGCAACAGTGATTACATTGTTATCCGTTTCTTTTTGAATTCGATAATTAAACGTTTAAAAAAATGATGGTTCATACTTGATTTTATCAAGAAGATGACGTTTAAACAAAAAATATAATGCTTAGTGAATATTCTACCAAGTTTAAAAGAATCAGTTAACCTGCCGAATCCAGTCTTACAATATCATATAAGTGAGCTGTTATATATTTCTTACAATACGCCAACTGATATTTATCCCAACAAAATTCACCTTTTGAAAATCAGTAGGTATTTCCAGGGCCTAAAATTTTCCAATTACATTATAGTGGTAATTGATTTTATGACTACTTCAAATTGCAAATTTCTATACATTATAAATGTTTTTGAAATATTTTTTCTTATGAATATTGAACGTCATTATTATTTAAAAAGTATTTAGATTAATAAGGAATATATTTTTATTAATTTCTTGTTTCGTTTTATTTATAATCTATTAATTCGCTGTTATTTTGAGTGCTGGATGGTAAGACAGTAACAAAGCAAACGGAAATGTACGAAATTTGAACAATTCAATTGTAAAAAATATATTGAATCATTCAAGAATTCCTTAAAGAGAAGGCATATTGTGACTTTTAAATTTAATTAAAAATTAAAACGCACACGTTTCGCAGCCGTTTATAAATTTAATTTCCATCGACAGAATCCGAGAATCAGATTACATTAACAACTGAGAAATTGTGTTGCTAAACAATGAATGCTTACAAAATATCAACCTTACTCATAATGGGCTATTTTGTTATACCAAACAAACTCGCCAATGTCTCGGGGTTAAAATTAACTTCCAGTTTTGTATTACATTACCATATTAATTTATGGATATGTATAAATATCGAAGACTCCAAGAGACGCAGTGAAATTTCACGAACGTCATAACTCAATAATCAAATAACATCAAAATTAATATAAACCAAATGGCATGCCGAACCAAAGTTTTCGAATTTCATGAGAAATTAATGAATACAAATTGGAATATAAGAATAGCTAGCAAGTCAGCGTCGCTTCAAATGTATACGAGAAAATTTCAGCCATTTATTTACCTTAATAAATACAATTATTTTGACATTGTCTTTGCAATACAAATTGAATTTGAAAGGGGTAGCAAATGTCAAAATGACAGGAGAATAAATTATACATCGTGGAAACTTTCTCTATCCTAATTTATATACTTTAAAAAAATATATTCCGATATTCAATAATTACAATTAACATTCATGGCAATTAAATGCAACGATCGGACAAATAAAATATAAAACCTAAATTAAAAATGAAACGTTTTTCATGTACGCATCGGCGAGACGGTTACGATTTTAAGGAGTAGCAAACCAAGATTTTGATGATATTTTTGGACAATTAACTAGCTCGCTAACTCCTACCGACTTAATTGTTGAGGCAGTTAATTACTGTTATTTGATAATCGATCGAATGCGAGGTAACTGTCGTATTATATTACAACCTGACTTATCAACTCGTAATCTCCATATGTTTGTACAATACCAACACTATTGAACTAATTTTAAATCAACCGTATCGGAATTTCCTTTACGTAAGCTCAGCAGAGAATAAATTCAGAAACTACAAAAAAATTTAAAATATCAAATAATACACAAATTTACGTAACTTTTTAATCATCCACTCAAACACTTCGTTTAATTTTGGACGTATGAAGTCATCTCTATGTTAACGTTATAACGTGTAGCGGTTATGTCGAATAAAAAAAGCCTGATGTTTTAACTCATCCGTGAACTCGAATTCATAAAAATACCGAAATCTATAATCTGGATTGTGGCTTACAAAATTTGAGTAAAAGTACAAAAAATTAAGAATTTAAATTTGATATTGAAGTTGCTTCAAGTACCGTCATACAGATTGCTCAAAAAAAAAATATTTCATAAAAAACCACCGAAGTACTTGTACGAAGTAGTAAGATTGCTTTAGAATTACGAAATAAATTTACATTTATTTTTTTATCGCAAGAAGATTTTCTTTAAAAATATAAAGATATTGGCGGGCGTACATTTCGTACCCCTAGAGGCAGTAAAACGACTGACAAACAGTCGTCAATAAGTCAGGAGGAAGAAATTCTCTCATTGAAATAGCATTTCGATTCCAATCGATCGCTGACAAAAAAAACGGCCAGAGGTAATCGAGGGTATTATTTCGAAGCGGCATTTCATCACGGTGTACTAACGAAGGGGCATCATGACATTCAAGTGTGTACCGTCGTTTGTTTCGTAGAACATTCATAAAACGGCTACTTTTAATTGTAATTCCTTAAAGGCGGGTGCAGACCGCTTTTTGTGACATCGCATCGATACATACTAAAGAAATAGCCAATTGAGGAGGCGAAATGGGTATTTATATATGCCATCGATTATTATTACGCCTCAACAGGTGAATCGATGGCAATGACGGAACATTTAGGAAATCTATATAAATATTCTAAAATAAACAAAACCGTTACGATAGTTACAAGGTCTACTTATCAAATATATAATAAACAATCAAAAATGTTTGAGCATTTTGTATTATAAATAAGAAAAAAATACAAATACCAAAAAATACATACACACATTAACAGGTATTTTTCGAAGTAATTAAAATAATCTACCGATAGACTATCAGATGGTAAAAATAAATACTTAATTTTTCTCTTTCAATATATCACTACGGTAATAAGTAATAATCGACAAATAATACGATAATATGTAAATCCACGATACAGTAAACTGCTGATTTTTTCAACGAAATAATTAATTATGGACGAAGGCTTCACTCGGGAGATCGTTGACAGGAAGTCAATTCCTTTTTAATCGAATTATAATATGTACAACAAAAAAAATGCATCTGCCGAACTACTTCCGTAACATGGTGTATTGATCATAACCAGTTTCGAACATCGCAGGCATATTAAATCGATTAAAAATTCGTTCGAGTTATGAATATGTATGTAATCTTATGTAGGATTCAAAAGGACTATGAAATGAATTGTAGTGATAAGCAGAGATAACAACTATCACGAAGGATTCTTAACGAACAAACTGAAATATGCCGGTCACCATTATTGACTCCTCTGTCTCGTGACTCTTTGTTTCTGTAATGAACCATATCCGTGCCATATGTAAACTTATTGATATAGCCGCCTTTTTAGTTTCATTTACAATTGTTAGTTTTATTGCGAACAGGAAACAAGCTAGGTCGTTAAAACAGGAGAGATGTATTGCGTACTTTTTCTACACAGCTGTATATAAATAAGCAAATATTAGTTTAAGCATAGTTCTGACGATGGCGTGAGCCGAAATAGCGATCGACTATATTTAAAAAATAATTTTGTAGAACTAAAATACATTGCTATTTTAATCACCGTGTTATAACGTCATATATAATAGCGTTATTTCCACCACTAATTGAAACAAAAAAAAAAACGATTTATTAAGCATAAATTAGTATTCCATAAATACCTACTGTTCAAGTATTAATAATGAGCAAAAATGTATAACGTGAAAATAAAATAAGTCAAACAATATGCAATGATCTAAGTGATTGAAGTGAACGAAATTGGTTCAAGAGTATTCTGAGGTGATGCCAAAATGCTCCGCGGGTGGCAAGGCGGGGTGTCTCGGGTTCAGAGAGGCCGCAGGTGCAACAGATCGTCCCGAATCCTGAATCTGACTGATGGCAGATCGCGATCAAAACGCCGCCATCAAAACGGCATTACGATGAAGGCGCTTAGCTAGTCTGGGGTGGTTGAACATCAGCGGGGAGGGATGTTCGTAAAACTTTTTTTTATCGCGGCTCGTAAAAATATTGTTAGCACGCAAACGGTTCGCGTAATATATTGTAACTAGCATATTCGTATGAGGCATAAAAAAATATTACTACGTTTAATATGCACGTAGATTTTTACGTCTGTCTTCATCGCGTACTGCAGTGTAATTTTTCTATCAAACCCCTAAATAGCAAATGTAAAATAATAATGAAAAAGATTCCGTTATATGATTATACACGGGCATAAACAATAATGGTTTCTGTAAAAAAAATCCTTCGGATACACAAAATATTCACATATTTACTGTCAAAATTACTAACATAATATTCAGGCAATTTCGTACAATACTTGTATTTAACCGTGTAACAGTGTAGATAAAACAAGATTTCGTATACTACATAAATTTGTTCGTAAATTGACGCATCGGATATAAAATATTAGCTTATTAATTCTGTGCGAATTAAATACTATATGTGCAATATGTTTATAATTGGCATTCAAAATTATATCAGTTAAATAATATATATATAATTTTTTATAGCCTGATAAGTTCCGATCTATAAGTTTACTTTACACCACAATATTCTTTTTAATATTTAGTATTCGATATCGGCGAATATGTTAAATTAAAATGCTATAAAACCAAGATATTGTAAAAATGAAACAATTTTTTTAAAATGTTTTGAGAATCTGCGAGAGGTAAAATAGTACGAAATAAGTCTCACAACGAGATATATTTATAATATTCCGCGAAGAAGAACCGTATTCAAACTGACGGGGCAAATGAAATATGGACGAATAATAACATGATAAACATGACGACAGAGGGTTGTAAAAGATATCGCGTGAACGACATTTCGTACCTAATAATCATTTCGAAGTATTTTTTACTATTTCATAAACCTATTCAAATAAAAATACTTTCGTCTGTGATATCACTATAAATAGCCTATTTATAGAATAAAAAAATTAGCATTAATTTAGTAGTAATCTTTACATTCAGCGAAGAGATATTGACACGGTGAAAAAAAAAGCAATGTATTTTAGTTCTAGAAAATTATTTTTTAAAAATAGCTGATAGATATTTCGGCTCACGCCATCGTCAGAACTATGCTTAAACTAACATTTGCTTATCTATATATAGCTGTGTAGAAAAGCTACACAATACATCCTCTCTCCTGTTTTAACGGCCTACCTTGTTGCTTTCTCGCAATAAAACTAAATTTTTCAAAAATTGTAAATGAAACTAAATAGATATAATACAATATGACAATAAATTCACATGTGACACGGAAGTGATCTATTACGGAAGCAAATCAGACCCCCCCCCCCCCACGGGGAGAGGTTTAATCAATGGGGAAGACAATATATTAATTTGTTCGTTAAGAATCCTTTGTGATAATTGATGTCTATTGATTTCCAGCTGTCCCAAAGCCGTCATTCTGCGACACTTACTACAAAGATGCAAACATTTAGGCGCTGAGTTTGAATTTATATTATGTGACTCCTTAATAACGTGATTAGCGAATCGTGAATCTCTTATTTTACTGTTGAGTTGAGTTGTTAAGAGATATTGAGCGACAATGATTAATTGGAAATCTATACGCTGCGGACATCACGTTGCGAAATTTAAATATATATATATATATATATATCAACGTATTGTTACTTGTATACAAATTCCGATATAAGACGCGACATAATAATCTCGATGTGATGTGTGACGAAGATCGACACATAAACTGTCGTGTCAATTTCCCGACAAGTGAGTACTTCACTCACCTCACAGACACCGGAGGAGGCAGTACAACGGCGATGAGCGACCCCCTGGGTGGGATCGTTTATTCCCGTGTATCACGCGACATCCGACATGATATACCTATTTGCTCGCATTCTCCATCCCTTCGCACTACAATGGATATATGTGACGATAAAGTGTTTGAAGATGTTCACGTCAATAGATGAGCCGCGTCTCGGCGAAAATCAAATATGCTCGCGAAAAAGTATCTTTGCACGAACGGTTTTATAAATTGTATTATTAATATTACATGTGTATATCGGCTTGTAAACGACTTATTGAAAATTATTTCACATTAGACGTACAAAAAATCGTTCTATAAAAAGGTGGAGCAACGTATTGAAAAACCAGTGACATTACCAGTTAATAATGAAAATCTTATATAAAAAGAGTTTCTTCGAAGCTAAAGAATTTTAAAAAAATGGCTGTATTGTAAAAGACCGACAAGGCTATCAAAATGTACATTAACACATAAAGAGAAGTTGGAAGTTTTTTGTTCTCTGAATGAAACCATCAACGAATTTTCCAGTCAAATACGGAATAAGAACAACTAATAAATAGTCCAAAAGCATTTCGAATACCTTATATTATATGATAATGAAAACGGTAAAATCCTAGGTAAAGTGCAAATCGAAATATATTATCGATATATTATTACACGGTGAAAAAATAGCAATGTATTTTATTTCTACAAAATTATTTACAAAAAAAATATAGTTGATAGCTATTTCGGCTCACGCCATCTTCAGAACTATGCTTAAACTAACATTCGTTTATCTATATATAGCTGTGCAGAAAACGCACACAACACATTCTCTCTCCTGTTCCAACGGCCTAGCTTGTTACTTTAACACAATGACACTAAATTTTCAAAATTCTAAATGAAACAATAGGTGTCTATGACAATAAGATTATATGTGGGACGGAAGTGGTCCTTCTGGAAGCAAATCAGACCACCCCATTGTACAACGGCTGGACAAGTGGCGATACTATTATGTTAGTTTGTTCGTTAAGAATCCTTTGTGATAATTGGTGTCTATTGATTTCCAGTTGTTCCAAAGCCGTCATTCTCCGACCCTTATGACAAAGATGCAAACATTTAGGGGCTGAGTTTGAATTTATAGTGCACATGCAAATGTTATTTATAAATATCGGTTTTTTTATTGAAGATTCACAATCGATTCAACATACAAAAAGTTTTCTTTTGATTAATATTTATACGAATATATATGGGATTTTATTGGATACAACGATAAAAGCGCGACGAATTATTACAGTGTCAACGCGAAGATTATCTTGCATGATAATCAATACGAAGGAATGAATCGGACAGTTAAAGAAAGCCATGGGGTAAGGAATCAAAAAATAACAGACACGTTGTCAAAAATATAATAATACTCTGTTATTCCGAACAAAAGAATAATATTACGGGTCTGGGATTGATACAAATCTGGCGGGCCGCCCCGTTTCTCCTATTTCGCAGAATCCTCCGTCATAATAATAAAATGTATGTACAACGGTGCTGCTATGACAGAAAACGATGAACGATTCAATTCCCCTACCGAATGTGTCAGAAACGGAGGAGACTATCTCGCAAAAATATCGTTGGATGATTTTAGTTCGACTCTGAAAAATGAAGCGGGTCATTCGTTCTTATTTACATGTGAATAAGTTTAACAGTCAACATATGACTAGTAAAAAAAGATATATAACATATTGGAATTGATTATTGCCGAATATTGACTACACAAGAAGAGTGATATACCATTCAACACAACTATAGCGAGTCGTATGTGAAAAAATAAATATAGAAATAGTCATTTCTATCCTTTAAATTGTATTTGTATTTATTAAAAAACAATATGATCTTTTCTTTTATAATTGAATAAATAACATACCTTAGAGACTTAGACATTAGAGCACTGTTTTACATTTATTAATAAAGAAAATATTAAATAATCAGGTCCGGGTTTACTTGATGTAAGCAGCGCGCTTTCATTTTTAGTTTCGGATGCAATTAATTCAAATGATATAATAATGTAATTTCACATACGACGTGCACAACAATTTTATTATTCAACCTTTACTCCAAACAACTTATCTACCATCTAAATTATTATATTAGAATGTCTAGACCTGTCTAAAACGAACATAGCTACAAAGAGCAACACAAAAGAAAAATAAAGAACTTCGATTGTTTACTCGAATGCATTTTTTAAATGATAATAAGATAAATTATAAGATATTGTAATAAGAGTGCATCATATTGGGATGAAGTTCTTATTGTATCGTCATCGCTTTGGCAAAAAACGTTACGTTGGAATTATTCTATAGTCAATCATATGCAAACGTTATAATCGTTCCAAAAGTTAATGCGTACACACAAATACTTGACAAACGAATCGCCTTTTGACAATTAATAATATAACTAATGCCAGTTTAAAAATTTCATACACAGCCGTTTTCTAGAAGCGTAGATAATATTCCAATAGCGAATATTAAAAAATGTATTCAGTGATATAGATGTAAAGCATGCTTACGGAGACCATCATGATGTAAAAAAAAATTTACTCAATTAACACTCTTATATTTTTGATTATCATTTATGCGCACATTGTCATCAACAGTCTCATCAGTTGAAACATTAGCAATCAATGGGTTAATTATGATCATATTGTGCCATTCTATTAAGAATTAACACTAAGTTATGCGTAAATATTTCTAACAACGAATCAAAATTCATACTAAATACTATTCAAAATAATCAAAATTTTACGTGATGTAACCCTGATATTTTACTTGTGTTCTTAGCATTAGAAACAAATAAATAAATGATTTACATTTAAAAATACAATCACGGCTACATTTTGACGATCGCGCAGCAAAAATACATAAGACAGCGTCCCATCGAATACTACTAAAAGTGATTGAATTAAAATTCCAATACGTCAGCGATTGACAAACAGTAACTCAAACAAGCAATATGAATAAATGCTTGTTTTTATTTAACCCGTGAGCCGACTAAATGGTTGATATAAATAACTGCAAATAGTTGCGTATAACATTGAGGATCAAAAGATATTGTTTATTGATTTCACTGCATAATAGCATGGTTTTAGTGGAGGAACAAGGCTAGGATCCATGGTGTAATCGTCAACGTAGTGGCTTCCGTTACGTATATATATAAAATTCCGTTATATATATATATATACATACATATAATCGCGGATTTGAATACGAATACTAGTGTGTGTGTTTTTTAGTCTACTTATCGATTCCATTTGAAGACATCAAACTACTCGTAGCGAAAGATTATATAATAGCTAACTAACTACTATTCCTGTCGCCTTATCCGATTTATCTCTACTCTCTTTGCATTGAGCAACTAACGAGCAGTTCCCGCAACAACAAAAAACTTCGCAGCGTGAATGAACTCCACATCACACATGAATCGGGCGCGGATAAAAGAAAAATTAATAATGACCAAAAATCTGCAGTAATTGATTTTACAGCCACATTCAGTAACTCAAAAACAATTGCGACAAAAAAATACGCATGTTAGCTAGTAGAAAGATAGATGTAAGGCGCTGAACAGATTTGGTTTTTTTTCTCCATCAAATGGTTAACAATTGAAAATACACTTAGATGTTTCCAACGGCTGATACAGACGGTAAAGTTCGGGCACACTGAGAGCCGGGAGCGAGTTTATTCATACTTTATTGTGTGTACGGTTAGCCTCATCGATACATAAATAATCTCATTAGGGATTCAATACTTCAACACGTGGTGGATTTCCTGTTTTGGACGTACGACGCGCGAACAGGGAATATAAATGGTCTGCGACAACCACGGGTGGATGAATAAATATGTTCAGAATTCGAATAAGAAAATGCGAGAGTTACAGAAACTACACGACTTTTCTTAGACATAAATATAAATTTATTCATAAAAATGAAAACGATTTTTATTTGCAATGTAATAGTCATAACAACACGTCATAAGTTAATTCATTTTAATTTCCATGAGTTTTATCACTAGCGATTCGGGATTATTTCAGTAATTCTAGTTTAGAACTACAATCATACGTAGAATTCACTTTTAAGGTGTTAACTGTCACTTCTTGATGGAAAGGCATTATATTTTAAATAATAAAAACACATTTTTTTAGTACTTATTTCCACAATATATTTTTTGATTAGGACCGGTTTCGCTCATTGCGAGCATTTGTTTTGTATAAATAGACTTCTATATAAATTGTATTCCATCGGTTGATAATGCTCGCGATGACCGAAACCGGTCCTGATCAAAAAATATATTGTGGAAATAAGCACTAAAAATGTGTTTTTATTATTTAAAAAATATATTGTGGAAAAGAGTACTAAAAATGTTTTAAATGATACCGGTTTCGCTCATCGCGAGCATTAGTTGATAATGCTCAGTTGATAATGCTCGCGATGAGCGAAAAAATATATTGTGGAAATAAGTACTAAAAAAATGTGTTTTTATTATTTAAAATACGTAGAATTGATGCTAAACGATTCAAAAAGCATACAGAATAACTATCACTGAATCTTAAAACTATATCAGAACACTTTCAAATGATGAACGAATGTTACAACCAATTAATAAATATATTTGTGTACAACTTTTAATAACCTTGATCATTTTCAAAACAAGCCGTTAAAGCTGGAATTTCCAAACTTTTTCGATTTCTAGCGCCCTTAAAACATCAAGAGTTTTTTCGCGGTGCCCCAAGTCAAACCTTAGATTTTATAAAATATTCATAATATTATATTTTGCAAAGAAAACTTCACACACACACCCAAACTCACGGCGCGCAGTTTGGGTAAACTCTGCGTTAAAGCGTAGTGTTTTTTGTTTTATACTAATCGCCAATTCCTACGCACGTATAAAATATAAATTACTTTTGAATTTTTTAAAGATGGAAAGACATCATGTGAAATGGATATTAAGCTAATACCTTAAGTGTAAACTTATGTAGAAAATAATTGTATAGTAAGAGGAACTATTTTAATTATAAAAATAATTTATTTGACCCCCAAATATCCATTCTAAAAAACTAATCTCAGCAGATGTAATATGATACAGTTTATGATTTAATATCCCTGGACGAAAACGAAATACAATTATTTTCCATATATGTAGTAGATAAGCGCATAAGAAAAAAAATCTTCTATAATTGAAATAAAGTATATTATAAAAATACATATAGTTGTGAATGAAGTAACAACAGATACACCACTGGTAAATATATTATACAATGCAACGGTCAACGACTAAGCACCATATGAATGATTTCGAACAATGTATTCAAGGAATAATTAAATGTATGAATTGACTGACGGAGGAATGCGAAACAGAAGCCCAACGAAATGATTAAATGAATGGAAACCATATTGAAGAAAGTTCATTGGCACGAATATTTTTTAACATGTCCTAATTGTCATCACGAATCATTTTACATTTGTAAGATAAAATTTAAAAAAAAATGATGAATTATAGTTGTAGTGGTCTGAAGAAAACGCAGGAATGTATCATGTAATTAGATTTAGATTTTTTTAAGACATCCGAAGACAATTATCATGTCATGGAATCCTATCAACATGTTTTGACAACACTAATTTCTTAAGATTTCCCTGAACAATAAGATTCAGAATTTCTTTCACTTTAAGTCCATTCTCTGGAAGTCTTATTCCGAATAGCCATATATTTTTGATATTTGTATGTAAAGTTGCGGACAGGATGAAAATTTATGAAGGGACTATAAAAATTTTACCCTGTGTAACTAACTCATTTTGTAACTCATTTGTTTTGTGCAGTTCAGAAATGACGAGTCGTCGATGATACAAACTTACCTGTAACAAAAAGAAAAACAAATTAATAAGTAAAATGTATTTATAACATTTTGAAATAAACACACCGCAAAAAAATTGTCAAACAAAAACCAAGAGAGAAAAGGAAATTATGTGCATATTCGGTGATGTGGATTTAACTATACAATTAAGTTGATATTTACTGTCAATGCACTGACTTTGGATATAATGATAGTGCAGAGAAATCTCGATTTAAGTAAATAACGTTAAGAAAAAGACTGTATATGTATAAGATGTTTAAATAACCTATACGAAACAGTTGGTCTGAAGGCGTTCTCAAAGAGGCGAAAGAAGTGCCACAGTAATTTACATAATCAGTAGCATAACAAAGTTGTCATTTTAAATTTCATATTATAAATTCAATCTAAATATACTAAGGATTTATAAGAATCTTAATTCTGACTATCATTCGCTTAGAAAACCTTTTAATCAACGGACATAAAGGAAAATAAAATTCAACTTGCATTCTAACTTGGAATCTATAATCGAGTCAAGCAAAGCCCAAATACCTCCGAGAGAAAGTGCATCGGAGACAAAAAGTTGGTGAACTCGGTGGTAAATAAAATTTGCAAACGGAGGTGCACCAAGCGCTGCGCTGCATCTGTGAGACCGGTCTGCCCGCATCGCATCCAACTGTCAGGAAGTTCACAGACTCACTTTTAATTATGCAGCCAAACATCGAGAGGGAAACCGATAGACAATACCCAAATATTTTTATCACACGGGAAAAAGATGGATTCGATTTTTGTCAACGCTTTTGTAGCTTCATTTAAGTCACGGTGTGAACAAATTAATTTATCATACATTTCCATCGATTTTAGACATAAGAAACCAATGTTGTATGCTTTCTCTTGTATTGTAGTCTGCCGTATTTATTTGCTTCGTTACACCAAACTCGAATATAATTAACTTTTAACGAACTCGATTAAATAATAATTTGCTGTATAAATGACAAAATTAAAGTATCGGTAACAAACTTTTTATTTCCAGATTGAGGTAACGATAGGTGTAGTGAGGCAACTGATATATTTGAAGAAATCCTGAAGTACGTTGAGCTTTTCTTACTGCCATGATGTAACATAAAAGTCAAGTGAACTTATTAAATGTATAAAAAAATAATGTTTAATTTTTAAAATAAAATTTATTAAACTTTTGATGAACAACTTAGGACATTCTATCTCTAAGCTCTTTTATAGCATCAATAAATTTCACATAACAAAAATTGCAAACTAAAAGTAACGCTATCTTGAATTAATAATATGTACTAATATGGCGTGAATTTATTTGTTGCAAAATCTGCATGGATTACAAAATTTTATAATAGCATAGTATGTTTTCTAATAATCGATGTCTACGATAGTTTATCTATAAAAATGTTAACTGCTGTTAAGGGAAAGAGTGTGACGCCGACTGTTTTTTTGATCACACGGTTATAAAAAATATCTCAATGAACAATTTGCCGGATTGGTTAGTTGATCGTTCAATTAATACATACAAATAGGAAAGGTAGAAAAAAATAAGCTTTCTTTAGTCGGAGCGGAAGTTTCCCAATATTTAAAGAATTTATACATATCGGTAATATAGCATACTAATCGCAAGTACACAAAAAAAAAACAAGTAATTGCAATCGCAATCAACTATTCTAATAATCGTGATTTCTGATGATTCATACAATAAATAGGTGTCATACGCATGACATCATTTACAGTAACGGGGATACCTAAACAGCATTCATAAACTGTAATGCAACACATTTTAATTACTCGTTTTACATTATAGTGCAAATAACTGTATGTAAATAATTTTTCGCAATACAACTAACTGTAAACGACTGTTGACACGGAAAAACATTTCATTTTCAATGGAACGAAAAAATTACAACTCGTGCAGTTTTATGCTGCTTTGGGTTAACGGAATTTCGCTGAGACAAGAAAAAGTGCAATCAGCGCAAAATAACAACATAAAAGCGGAAGTGAATAAATATGCATAAGGTTAGCTATAAAACGTATACATGTTTGTATACGTCGTGACTGCAACGATTTCAACTCTGAAACTATGTTTTATAAGGAGGATGTTTGAAATGAATATCGTATATTTTCAACGAAAATCTTAGGAAACATCAATTAAAACACATTCATGTATAATTTATGATATCGACTGAAGATGCTTGATAGAATTTCAATATCAAATTTGAATTGTTGAAATTGACATTAGTTATGTTGTATACGTGTGATAGCATGCATGATTTCGAAAGACGAAACTCGGGTCGTTAGTGACAAAACATGTGGAGTCGCACAAATTTTTAACAATTCAAATTTCATATTGATTACACCGTTCATTAAATCGAGCTGATTTTTACACCCGACAACAAAACAGAAATGACACAATTGTTATAAACGGAGAACCGCAAAATATATGCATATTCAGAAAAAAAAGATTTGCATTTGTAAACAATTATTATAGAAGAAATTATGTATACTTATAACTTCTTTACAAAAATACAAATCAATACATTTAAATAAAATAAATGTTTTATTACCCCATTTATTTTACTTTCTGTTCTCTTATCCCGAGTCCAAATAAACAAGTATCATATACAAATAACAATTTCTTTTTAAATAGATCAACGTATTTAATAGCACATATACTATAATGGAAATGAATATATTATTTTTAAAATGTCACTGTGACGTTAATATTATAATTGAATCAACCGCATTTAGTTTCGAATGAATCGATTTTTGGAACTGTTTATTATTATAACACAGTCGTCAATTATTCACCGCTTTATGATTACAATCATTTAGTTTAATAATACAAAAGAAGTGCGCTAATGTTCATTGCCGAATAATTGAATTGTGACAATTTGTAATTGATGTCCTACAAATATAGATATCTGTTTTATCGATTTTCAGATATCGATAAAATAGTGCGCGATAGGTAGTGTCAACGACAGAGTGGACAAGAAAGCGATATGCAGGATAGTCATTTAAAAAAACAATACTTCATATCTTTATTTAACTGTAATAATAATTTCGTCAACTTATTATGTGGTCATATCCCTGGCGTATTGGATGCAAGTAAAAAAAAAGAACGAAACACGGAAATGTTTATTCTCATGTGAAATAAAAGAGTGTCGCCGTAAACGCTGTGGTCACCGTTCTTCGGTCGCGGCTCTCCAGTTGATCTCTCTCACACAAGCTCGCGTATAAACAATCACGACTTCTCGCGTACAATGCAACAGTAGACGGCTTTCGGTTCTAAGCCCGAGCTACTAAACAAAACAAACACTGACGTGTGTTAAACCTTTATGGGAAGAAATATTTCATTGCAGCCAGACCTCGGTAACAAGGATTAAAGTAAATGATACTGTAAACAAATTCCTTAGAGTAAAATGATATGTTTTTATTCTGTTAGTATTTTAATCAAACTATGAACCAACTACTAGTTTACAATGCAACTTTAAAAATGTATTGAATGCAAAAAAGGTTAGACTGAAAATTTTAAGTAGGTTAATCCGACTATCGAGAAGTAAAATCATAAAAAATCAAAAAATAAACGATAATAATGTAAAACCATACCCTTCAAGGTCTGTCAATAATAACATACAAACATAACCGGGAGTAATTTAAATAGGCAAGCCAAAATTGCCAACAAAGAATATTTTTTGATTAACATAATTATTTTCAAAAAATTTACTACTAGATCAGTATTTTGTTGTTATAATGCCATATCCACCGCGTACATAACTACAAATGATTGAGCTTATACAATGTTTCATATTATAACACAAGTTAACTCCCGTGTACCAAAGTATTGACATTAAACAATACTCGACTTCCCGGATATAAATAACATCTGACATTTTTAAGCGAATGTGACAATCGGTTGAAACGCCTTCAATGCGATTTAGAGGCGATAAAATGTGTCATAAAAAAAAGCTCTTTTCACAAGAGCTTAAAGCTTTCAATCGAGATTTTCCAAAATAGCTGAAACCAATAAATCAAGGAATTAAGCAAGGCTACAGTATTCATTTGACTGATTACAACAAAGCATAGCATTTATTACCAAAAAACTGTCAACGAAATTAAATTTTTGCTGTATACATTGGTATTCGTCAATCGCAAACAATTTAAGTAATAAAATGCGTGTTTCTATTAATGACTTAAAAAATATCGGTCAATATTCATGAATTGATATACATTTATTTATTAAGATAACTTTTAAGCTAGGTTAATTAAAAAATAATTTATGTATTTAGTTTATCAAAATTCTAAATAAACTCTTATATCCACAATGATTGGGTTAATAATTTCGTCCGAATGAATGGATAAAATTTTTAGAGTTGAATGACGAAATCATTATCATGAACATGATTAATATGCATATAACAGCCGATGCATAAATAAATATGCATTCGATACAAGTCGAGAAATAAACATAAGAATCGTTCATCGAATGCTGCGACAGTCGTGACAGTACAAACGGGAGTGATTTTTTGCGAAACAATAATAGAATGTCGCTTGCTTTTGACTAGCGTATAAGTACACAATCATATTCCACGATTTAAGTCGCGGTGATATGTACTAAGGAACTAATAATAGGATTTAAAATAAATATGGAAAAAAAATCTACACAGTTTCTGGACAGGTCTGGATCTGAAATCTGGACAGTTTTACATCGCGAATAAACCAACAGCAGACATGTTAATAACATAGTTATAACTATAATGCATGATATCGACTGACGGTGCTTAAAAAAATCTTTTGTACGATTCCACAAGGCGAATTATAACGTTATAAAAAAATATATAAATACCAAATATTCATAACAAAATATCAATTCCAATGAATTATAAACGCACGTTTGACGACTGATAATTAATCGTAGGGAATCATCATTGTATGTGGGGTTCCTTTAAAAAAAAAACATGTTATTTAAACCATCTTCCGTCAGCAGTATATAAGAAAAATGCGGTTTTTAGGGTTAATTGTTAAATAAGCTGAGTCACGGGTGAATGAATGACACAAATTAAAAATAAATAATATTTAATTCATAAATTCGTTAAAATAAGTCGTATAAATGAGATGACATCTAAATCAAATGATGATGGTTTTTAGGTCACGATAATATTGTTAATTATCAATATGATTAACGATGAGATGACATCACCTGAAACAAAGTAGTAATTTCCGACAATAATGACTAATAATTAAATTCGTAATGTAACGTATAAATCAATGATTAATAAACGATGAAACAATGTCCGGGTATTTGAGTATATACCGTTTTTTCTATCCGACTAGAAAAATGATTCCTATGACCAATCGATCATTTTTAATAATTTATTAATTGTTATATCGGTAGCGAATGACTCAACACTATGTGTAATTCGGGATATAAAATGTGACGTACAATAATAATATGTACCGGTATTCATTAAATTAACAAAAATAAAAATTAAGTTTCCTTCTCAAAATTATAAAATTATGTCAAAAATGTTTTGCTAATATGAAAAACAACTCAAGTAATGCAAGGCATAAAACTTCACTTCTAACCCTCAATATTTTCTTAAATATAAACCTTCAAAGTTCTCAATAAACCGTTGCACAACTAGAGATTTTTTAAGTAGTGATATTTAGTCTAAACGGGAGATAGTAATATATCTGTGATGGCTATTTGAAAATCACAGATAGTTCGATGACCAGATCACGCACATATAATCTACACCCTAGGTCCGAACACGTCGCAAATATATTACTCGTCCATTAATGTTCGCCTCGAGTAACGGACGGGCGTCGCATTGATACTTTCTCTCGGCCGACAGCGCCTACCTGTCTGCTAGAGGTGCAAAAGGTGTCCCGCGTCCCGGGGAACAAAGGATTCCTCGCCAGGCTGACCGACCTTTCTCCGAAGGCAGTAAAACATCAAACTTCAATACAGAATAATGATAATTTACGACTGCGGGCGACCCGGCGAAAAAAAACGTAAGTAGGTGTGACGAAGGTGAGTTTGCGTTATATAGGTAAAGCCAAGAAATCCTAGGAATCCATCGATACCATTTACCTTTTAGTCATGAGAACATTCCGGAGACACTCTCGAAAAAACAATATAATATTTCGGATAGCTGTAAATTTTTTTTCTTCTTTAGCATTATAAACAGAACGGAACCGAAAGCATTGCGGAAACTATTTCAAAAAATATTTGTTATTACGAGAAACACAGATGCACTTACACATAAGAAGTAAAAGATTAATAGGGTTTTTTACGCGAAAGGTAAACTCTTTCCTTAACGTGTCAAAAAACGTGCTCTCTGGTGCTGTGTATTAAATATACGTCATACAAACCATGAGTGATACGGAAAATACATACTAATACTAATTTTATAACCATAGCTTAAATTTATTTAAGTGATGCTGAGAAATGGCCATAAATTTCTGATATCGAATGAAGGTGACATTTACAAGGAATGAATTTCTAAAATCTTAGCCCAATATCTATTACACATATACAGCAAGTAAAATTATTAGAAGCTATGTATATTTACTACGCACAACAGGACAGATGGGATGTTAAAAATAAATTTTAATCATCTAGGTAAGCGGCTAATATTTTTTATTAAAATATGATTATCTGTTATATCATGATATAGTGAAGTTAATCAATGATCAATTATTGTGGATTATTTTTTCTAACTCATAATCTTTATAATCAAAATACTCTCAACAGTGTTAGAAGTATATCATTTTAATATATCATGCAAAGTATCATTTGTGAGTTTTAGATTTCAAAGGAACATTAATCCTATTAGGGAAATTGACGTAATATTAATCCGCAAGAAAATCCACCGACAGACTTGTTGAAAACAAACAATCCAACAATGATAATCGTACGTGTTTAGTTTGAAAGGCTCCATTGCTCTCGCCTCGAGGGGTGTCATATAACAAAGCTCCTATTGCCGGGATATCCTCATTCACAAGCTATTTTATTTACCTGTGGAATTTTTCATCTAGAACAATTCGACGCAAGCCCATACTTGTAATAATACAATGATTCATTTTAATGCCTTTCAAGATTATAACATTGTATTCTATACACATAAATGCACCAACACTTTTAAAGAGATTCGCGTAAAACGGAGTACAATAATTTAAGAATTTAATAATATTATATTTCCTTTTGTTTATATTGATAAACAAACTACGCTTGCATCGTAACAAAAATGATATCATTCACAAAAAAAATCTATATCCCATATCCACGATTCCTGTAGCGAATTTTGATCGGATCCTAACCACAGTTGATAATATAATAATAGCGTGGTATTACCACGCTAAATTTGCTTTTACATATATATTAAGTCATGCAATTTATTTTGAAAAAATAGTATATATTAGTAGTACCGGAAAGAAATCCATCTTTTTTTCATGCGTTGTTTGGGATCAGTCAGTACCTGAACACTTGTAATATATAACAAAAAGATACAAAAAGGGTTCACTGATTCTGCATAAGTCGCCACTAGTTAGAGTTGCATTTTAATGATTAAATTCAAAATATTGAGGTATTTCGTTTCACAAAAATCTTTATTGGACTAAATAACAATTATTATTACTTGGATACTACTAAGAACAATTCTGGGTTGAGTACATTCTTCGCTACTTATTACCTTATTGTTATTTTAATTCCATGTGTACACAGGGTAAAGTAACATGTAGAAAAACTTTTCTCAATTAAAATGAAATAAAGGTAGATGACAATATATTTATTAAACTATTAAAAAGAGAAGAAAAACAAAATTAATACGTAATATTACGACAAAACAAAGAATGCTGTTAAATTTTGCGGAAGAAAATAGCGAACGTTTGGGAATTTTCCAAGAAATGAGAGCGACCTGTAAATCTGGAAACATTGTTTTAGTGCGTAGAGCCTACTAGGAAGTAACTCTCAGATAGATATACATAGGTAGAATAGACGGTGTCCAGGCCGATACGACATCAATGGGTTTAAATTTAGCTCCTCAATTTATTCAAAGGAGACAGGAAGGTAATTTGAAAAATAAACACAACTATACTCATCTGAAAATACAAATTTCATAAAAAAGCCGTTAGCAAAGATTACTTTTAGAAAATAATGATGCTAGTTAAAATGTCATTTAATATTGTAAACTTAAAAAGTCATATGAAGGAAATATAGTTAAGCTATAAAGACATCGTTTCCTCTAGGACTTCGATGGATTGCCAGCATAATACATATACACTCGGGCCTCGTATAACATTGTTTTATACAACACGATTGTATAAATTGTGACATATTTATATTAAACACATTTTATATAATACGGTTTAAGGAAAAAAAATATGTTTTATTTGTAGGTATTTTTCATGAAAAACCGTACCTTAATTTTTATTTTGGAAACTTATAAGGACAATTGCTTATTATCGAATTTTTGAAGGCTAAAACCACAAAAAAGTCCTTCGATGATAAAATCCAACAACCGATCTCCAATAAGAGTAAGACATAGAATTCTAAATGATAGCGACGATAAATGAATGATATATTATCTTATTAAAGTTTCTTTCAATAAATATGTAAATGAATATGTTTATTTAAAAAAAAAGTACACATTTATATTATATAAACTAACTTCGATTTTTTGGGACGCAACCCCGTATTTTGTATGAACTTTATTGTATAACACGGATTTGTATTACACTACGCTTTTGTGGAACCATACAACCGTGTTATACGAGGCCTGAGTGTACTCAGAATTCTTCCAGCTTTTCTTGTAGATTAGAACCGGTTTCACTTTTTTATTTCCTGTGCTTCTTCAGAATGCAAGTAAAAGTAAAAAGTGGAATACTATAAATATAATAAAATGTCTAGTGATTCTGGCACATAAATTCTTCGCAATAAAAAAAATGTAAAGAATCGTAGTATTACCCGCTAAAAAAATATATGTAATAAAATTTACCTTCAATTATAAAGCAATGGAATACCCGTATTGTTTCAAATTATCAAAAGTAAAATGAAGAATAAAAAGAAAAACAATACAAAAGGGAAGCCCCACAATTTATCCACACCTTGACGTCATTTTTACCAACAATTGTAGGGTTCATGTTATACGATGAAATGTCCAACTTGAGAGATATGTTCAAACGTAAATGTCAGGCGGAATAGAGGAACCAGTTTTATCCGACTTGTAAATACGCCAACCGTCGTCAAATGATAAATGAATCGCACAATAAAAACAGACGCATTTACGTTACTTACTAAATGTACATTTACGATATCGAATGTCGTAGGTTTCTGATGAACTGGTCGGTGGAAATATTCGAAGAGCAACAAAATTAAATAAGCAATAAATATTGAGAAAAAATAGCTTTACTACGAAATTAGATTAGATCAGTCGTCTGACCAGAATTCACAGAAACACTCGGGCATGTTTTCCTGACAACATTTTACATACTGGATACTACATTGGAAGGTTGTGGTAAAATAATTGTTTGATGATATGATCGACATTTATCCCGAGCAAAATATTGTAGATGGAGAAATACGGCGCATCAATCTTATTTTCCAATTACAATAAACAAACTAAATATAAATTTTTGCCGTTTCGTTTAATTTTCATAATTAATGATTTTTTACAATGTAGTCGCTGAATCTATCGAATATATACTAGTCACTTTTAAGGTGTCAACTGTCACTTCTTGATGGAAAGGCATGATATTTTAAATAATAAAAACACATTTTTTTAGTACTTATTTCCACAATATATTTTTTGATCAGGACCGGTTTCGCTCATCGCGAGCATCATCAGTTCATCAGTTGATAATGCTCGCGGTGAGCGAAACCGGTCCTGATCAAAAAATATATTGTGGAAATAAGTACTAAAAAAATGTATTTTACTATTTAAAATATATACTAGTCACTTCTAGATGCAAATGCATGAATTTTTTAATAAAAAACAATCATTTTTTAATAGTAATCCACAATATATATTACTCATAAATAGGACATAAAAAGGACAATTTATTCTATTGAAAAAAATATATCAATCGAAAATGAATGAGTGTAAGTGAATTGTGCTCCCATTCTCATGGGGATGATTAAGAATATTTTCGTGTACACGAGTGTGTAATTTTGTTAATACAGCCACGGTTTAAATATTATATAATCTGGTCTTAAAACATTAACACTAATTCTGCAGTGACTTTAATTTACCTTCACTATTATTAACCATCTCGCATAATATAAGAAGTTACTCATAGCTGTAAAAATGGAGGTTTCCCCGTCAATTCATTTTTTCAGTGCAATAATCAAAGGACGGTTTCGTATAAAATGTTTAACATGTAAAAGTGACATGTTGACGAAAGTTAGACAACAGGAATACTTGCAAATAAACCTAGACAGCCTGGGTTTATTGCGGCGTAGTAGAGGACTTTACGATGATTATCAATTTTGAAGAGGCGTGAGGTACACTCGTTTATAGCTTTCCTCACGTATATGTTTATTATATAACAAGTTGTGTGAGAGATTTTTATGATCATCTAGTGATACTTAACCTGATTATGGACACTCAAACCGCGAAACTTTACTTATAGTATTTATCAAGGCTGTGGAAGCTGCTAAATTTTAACATTAAATTATTCGCATTCAATTGATATTTAGTGAAAATAAAATGTTTTTATTAATATTGAAGCAAATTCAAAAACCTATATTTTTAACATACATTTAATATAAAGAAATATAACTTAAACTATACACCTCATTTTATTGACTGAATTGGCATTTACATGGTAGACCTCTATTATAACACGGTAAAAAAATAGCAATGTATTTTAGTTCTACATTTTTTTTTTTAAATATAGTTAATACCTAATTCGGCTCACGCCACCGTCAGAACTATCTGACGATGACTAATTCTGACGTTGGCGTGAGCCGAAATAGTTATCAACTATATCTTATAAAAAAAGTTGTAGAACTAAAATACATTGTTATATTTTCGCCGTGATATACACCTCAACGTATCATTCCTTGGAATAATTTCATTATTATATTTATCCAATATATGTATGTGTATTAAAAAATGTTTATAAGTGTATTGCTTTTACAGCGTAAAAAAAAACAATGTAAACATTAAAAATTGGCAAACAAATCAACAAAGTAGGCTAGGACAAAATCAACTTTAATATATTAAAGAATGGTAAACGTCTGATTTCACATTTGTCCATGTGGAATATGCCAACATCCGAAACAGTACCGATGAACATTATGAAAGCTTAACCAGTGGCAACTGAATTGGCATACTGGCCCTAAGCTTCGGAATAAAAGCGAATACATGCGCACGAATTCTCATTTTGGCATCATATATTTCAAAAGAATACATTTCTTTTCGATCTTTAAAACTAATAACAGCTAATTATAAAGTACTTAGTTTAGAATATTTGATAATTTGAACGGCGAATATGTATTCGAACGCAAATGTTTTTTCCTGTCACGCTCCTATTTCGCGACTGACAATCGATTGATTGATTCAGCACAGTAAGTAGATAATAAATGAGCATGAACGAAATTTAACTTAGAGTAGCAGATCGTGATCGGAGCAATGGATGTAGGCATAGCGCTTTAAAGCATTTGTCAAAAATAGCATAGTCAATATATTGATTTTCGCTCAGATAAATAAATTCGTTGACAGGGCCTGTACTCGGGGCCTGCACTCGCAGTAAATGAACACTTATCTAAATTGAGAGGAAAAAATAGCGGATGATAAAGTAAATTTAGACAATTTTTCTGGTATTTTTAACTCGGACGGCGAAATCGTAGCGTGAGATACAAGCTTATTGTATTGGACCATACACACCACAACTCAATATTTCAATTGTTGAGACGGCCGATTCCTATGTGTTCATAGTTGACAATTAAAACATAATATAAGAGAGTAAACAATGTTAAATCTTAATATAATTTGGGCATAAAAATATAGCCTTATTTGTGTTGTTCAATATTTTTTTAAGCTGGCCCAGCAGAAAAGGGTTGATTATCATTTAACGAATAAGTAATTTAATTCATAAAGCAAACATGTAAGCATTACAAATATTTTAATGTACATCTAAAATGACACAGTAGTGTTTAATCATCGATATCGAAGAACCGTTATTGTCATCGATTAACAAAACATATTACCGAGTTATTGAAATGGGCAATAGCATCAAACCGAATGTAATGGCATTTTTATGCAATCATTACGATGAGAATTGGGTGTTCTATACGCATGTAGATAAACCAGATTTGCGTTTAATATGCAACTGACATTGGTCAAATACGGATTACATAAAGACAACATCACATGTCATTCATGCCCAAATATCAACACAAGGTAATTTACGAATATTCAGACATGATCAATAACACTGCATTATATTTAGTGTAAGGACCATTTGTGTGAAATTAGAAAACAAAACAACATTTCCAAGATCATAAGAGGGTTTATATGTATCTTACAATCATAGATAACAATTAAAAAAACGATCATTTTCTTTAATGTCTGCGAGTGATAATTTCTAAGACTGGGACGATTATAAAAATTTCTTGTGGAACTAAAAATAAGTGCAGACATAGAATAGCGTAAAAAAAATATTTAAATAATAAAATGAAATGTTAACTGCCATTTCTACTATTTGTTTTACTATTTTATTGTAATAAGACAAGGGTCGATTTAGCACATCGCGAACATTATCAACTGGACATTTTTTAAAAACATAATACCTTTCCACCAAGAAGTGACAGTTGACATTTAAAAGTAGAAAATTATAAACAATGAAAAGTATCGTTCGAGATCTGATGATTATCAATTTTATTTAAAACTACAATCGTCAATTGGTTTTTTCAAGGCATTTTTTACTTATCTCAATATGCGTTACTTCATTGCTGGAAAAATTTAAAACTAGCCACTGTTTATGTTCAACTAGAAAAAATATAAATGTGTTCAATAAAGCCTTTAAAATATTTTATGATATCGACTGAAGGTGCTTGATGGAACTTCAATATTAAATTTGAATTGTTGCAACTTTGGATGATTTCATATGTCTTGTCACAATCGACCCGGGTTTCGCCCTACAGCATCTTCAGGTATTCCATCGCACGGATGCAACAGAACTGACTAAGTCGAAGGGCGAAACCCGGGTCGTTTGTGATAAGACACATGGAATCGTACAAAGTTGCAACAATTCAAACTTTAAAATATTGTTCAACTTTTAATGATTAGACTATTGTCAAATTGAACAATGAAAAATAACATTGAATTTTTCACACAATCCGATAACATTATGTCTGTGACGAGAAGAAAAAGATATGTCTCACCGCAGAATCAAATATATCTATTCAAATTATATATTAGTGAATATCGCATTTAAGTCTAAATATTTTTTTATTATTTCACTGAATTTAAGCATCAGCATCAAATAATCCCTAAATACCTATAAGCATTCTGTTTACTTTGAATATCGGAGAGACGAGTCACTTGGAATAAAATACATTGGCATTACGAAACAATCGAAATCTAAAACGGTTGTTTCCCGCTGTGCACGAGAACACGACGTATGGCCGATGGCGGCCGCAAATCTGGTTTACGTGCCGCGATGGGCTGATAAAGGGCTCATTAGTATACCGTAAATCGCAAGAGCTTAGCCGAACACCCTCGCCGCCCTCCCTCACTGAAGCACGGTGGCAACTACACCTGCACTGTGGTCGAGGGATGAAATTATCAGCGGAGCACAAATATATATTGCCCCTGACAGTTCAAAGTAATCTTTCACGTCATAAATAAATACACGTGTACTCCTTATTTTTTTTTCAACTTACATTATGCGACCATCAGTTATTGACGTTCGATTTTAACACTTTTTTTTAAAGAACATAAATAATAAAAATTTACACATCGTGTTTCATCGATATTGTTTTAATATTGAAATACGCTTTAAAAGTAAATATGTATCAAATTATAAACATTTCAGTTTATTACATTTAAAATGAAATTTATTTAAAGTCTGCATACATAGTTGTAAAACAAAAAATATACGAAGATTTTGTCTAACGATAAAGCGTGTTGGTATTAAAATTTAACTCCAAACATTTCACATAAATAGTAACACACGAAGTGTAATAACAGAATTATCATTTAAGATATCGAATAAGGATACTTAATGGAATTTTAATTATTGGAAATCTGTAAAATTAAACATGTTTTATGTCTCACGACCCGAAGTCACGTCAGTATTATTGCACCCGTGTGATCGAATGTCTGCAGATGCCGAAAGGCACAACCCGAGTTGTGAGTGACAAAACATGTAGACAGTTTCACTAGTTAAAATTCAAAAATGGAATTTTAATTAGTACCCTCAGTTGATATCGTAAAAGAAAATTCTGCTATTTCCCGTGAAGTATTACTACGTTGGGATCTAATTTGGCAGTTAACAATTAGTTATCAATGATAATTTATCTGAAAGTTATGAATTTTTTTATATTCGAATAGAATTCTAAAACACGGCGACGATTTACCTTGGACACGAATAAGCGTACGCTCGTATTCATCCGGAAAATCCGACAGGGATTTCGTACAAATAGAAGGACTTTATATGGCCCGTTTGTATGTTTACAATGATACACTGTTGGGAATTATTAAGCCCTGTTATTGGTTGTTTAACAAATATGAGAGTGTTACAGGGGATGTAATGTATTTCTGGCTCAATTAAAGATGATTTATATCCGTAGCACTGTGAACGATATGCGATAATTGACTGAAAATTAATCCTGCATTTAATCCGCAGGTTAATACATACAATACACTCCTGTAAAATTATTGAAATTTAATGAAATATGCTAAGGTGAGAGACAAATAAACAATAAAACTTCACATACATTATTATAAAACGTTTAAAAAAATCTGAAGTAAAAATTTAACAAAATTTAGCTATTATACCAACACATAAATGATAACTTACAGCTTATTAACTATTAAAAGACGCGTTTTTAAATGGTTATCTATGGTAGTGAAAGATGAAAGACGACGAAAGGTATAATATTTTTCCGACACGATTGAAATCTGACTATAACTTCTTATGATTTTATAAGAGGTCAAAATGAGAATTCTGCACTTCAGAATGTCAAACTATATTTTTGTAAATAATCGTCGAAATATATTGTATCTTCCAAATAGTTCTAGGAAGAGAGCTTACGCGTTGTACAACGCTCTTGTGATATTGGAAGTGGACATGAGTGAGTTCAAACAAATAATATATTTTATATTTTAAAGTGAATTTTGCCGAAATTTACACGGTTGATCTGTGTCAATTATCATATTTTAAATATTGTTAAAATGTTACGTCACTGTATATAAGTTTATATGTTACAATTTATGATATCGACTAAAGGTGCTTGATGGAATTTCAATATAAAATTTGTACGATATCGCATGCTTTTTCACTAACGACCCGGGTTTCGCCTTTCGGCATTCTATCACACGGATGCAACAGAACTGGCGTAAAATAGACAGTTAGCATCTTCTATATGCCTGAAGATACTGAAAAACCCGGGTCGTTAGTGACAAAACATGTGGAATCGTACGAAGTTGTAACAATTCAAATTTGTATATGTTACAGTAAAATCACATTCCAGCACATTTTAATATCTTATCACTATCTTTTTATTTCAGAACTTTCATAGACATGATCGTTGGTAAACTATATTTTTACTAGTGAAAACACATTTCACTTGAAATGTACTACCGCTGTAGCATGTTAGCAAAAAAACCATTAAAGACTCGAGTAAAATGATGATTGAATATCCCGCTTCTAGGTACCGACATTGCTTTAATACAGAAACAACCATACTAGATACAGAGAGTACTTTTAATGTAATGTTTAAAAAATAATGCCCAAACATATATTTAACGTCTTACATTAGAAGCCGGCACGTTTTGCTAACGGTCCCGCAGCCGGTCATTATGTAGAGTAGTCTCGATCAGTGCTATTCGATAACTTCATTTCGAAAGCGAAATTCAACAGATTTTATTCGACGTTAATAACACGGCCGGGCTAGAGCGGCGAGCTGCCTCATCTGATGTGTGTAATCAAAGCATATTAAACACACGATTGCAAATGTATGAACGGCGTATCAGACACTCATCCTCGGTCCACATTTAAGATAGGTTTATGACGTAAACATATACTGTACGTAAATAATATACGTGATAAATCTGGCGATCGCAATATATGGGCTATCGATCCTACTAAGGCACAAATACAATATTCATCTTTGAACTGTTGCAAGACGCCAATTATGGCACAATAGATTGATTTATGAATTAATGATACGAAAATAGAATGATATATTTGACATATCAATCAAACAACGGGTTCAATAATGATGGGCATACGTATTATGAATTTTGAATGATATACGGCGCTTCATTGATTGTTACAAGAAGAAAATATTGTAGTTAATTGAATAGCATATAGTATATTATCGCTATGAATATTCAATATCATTCAGAATTAGGACAGCATGAGAAAGTGAAGTTAGTTGTACGATACAACGAAATACAATTGCGGGGGCAAGAAAGAGCGCTAGCCTGATGTCATATTTGACTGTAATTCAATCGGGGTCGTGAAAAACGAGCGACTTCAACAAACTTTCCAATTAGACAACTTTGAAGAACATCTCAATAAACAATTTGTCCGACTGGCTGAGTGATTTTGAATTCAATTGCAGAGAAATAGGAATGTTAGGACAAAAAAACCTGACAAAATTAAACTTTTAGTTTGAGTCATGTTTTTGGTATGTTATTGGTCAATGTCAATCGCTACGACACTATCGATCGAAAGGGGTTAAGTCCGTGTTTTGTAAGAAAAATTAATAAAATATTATACACAGCTTGGCAACTAAGCTACTAAAGTCTTATTTTATACGACAAGAAAAAAATATTGTAATGAACATTTACAGGAAAAATAGCTTGATTTTTATTTTAATAGTGAATAACTTTTCTTGCGTTAAAACCGTTAGTTACAAAAAAGTAATCCGATACGGATGAAGGAAACTGCTAACATAAATCAAGGGGGAACATTTCATTCAAATCGTTTAGATATAAAATAATTTTATTACGTTTGCTAATCCTTAAGACTTGTAAAACTAATCCCAGTAGCGTATGTTAAATTAGCTGGGGTGGCTGAAAGTTGCGTGTGGGTTGAGTCGTACATTTCCGAGTAAACATGACAAGTACTCCTGCTCGTCCACGCGTGCACGCCACTTATTTCTCTAATTTTCCCAGTAAAAAAAAAGAAACGCCGGCAGTCTGTTTTCCGCAACTTTTCTCTCGAACAAGGGAAAAAATAAGTGAATTAAAACAAGGCGCAATTAACTGGAACTATCGGGTAGATAAGCTATATAGCGGTGGAACGAATGCAATTTACGAGACATGCTTTTGAACGAAGTTTTACCCTATGTGCGAAGCTTTCGTTATTAATATTTTTTTATTACCAAATATCTGTAAATATATTCAAGTCAATATACGTTACAAATGTTTCAATATTGAGATAGGAAAAGTAACATTTCCTTTTCAGAAGATGATGACGAAGGTAAATAAAATCATTTTATAATGAATGCTTTCGCTATAACATACACTGTGGTTTTGAGATAACTATTGTATATTATCAAATCTAAGAATTCAATGTTTAACTACCACACAAATAAATGATGAGACAGTTCCGAGTTGTCACGTTTTTACGATGGCCACAAAAAATTTAAGAGGATAACTATCGATTATAAGCAATTTTTACATATATTTTAAATGAATTACACTATGTTTTTAATTGTAATTGTACATTGCTATTCTTTCACTGTGTGGTAATTTTTAATTATAATTTGTGTTTTTTCACCGTGTGGTAATTTTAACAATTTGCAAATAATGTTAGGGTTATCGCAGCAAACAAATATTATTTAAGTTTCATTTAATTATTCAATTTCATCACACAATCAAAAGACCTATTTTATCTTAGTTTATTACTTACGTATTCAAACGTGTTTCATTTCGTTGTTTAATAATATATATTTTTTCGAATCGGTAATCGAATACCCAAAGAAATTAACAATGCATTTGAAACGAGTGGTCATAAATCAGTGATAATGCGTAATTGTGACAGCCCTTATCACACGAATTTGACACGATTGACAGAAACAAATATTTTTACCGCTCGATTTCACTATTTTAAACAACTCTTTTTGACTCAATGTAAATGAACTTAGACATGTTCATCAAAGTATTTCATTTGTACCACTGGAATACCGAGTAATTGATGTTTGAAATTTCTTGGAGACCAGTGTCCGCTTGGAATAAAATTGATCAAGTTACGCTTATGGAGGTATATGTACATATACGAAAAAAATATAACCGATTTCTATAACATAACGAGACATATCAACAACGCTAATGCGATATATTACAAAGCCAAAATAGTTTATTTAATTTATTGAAAATCTATTCATTCGAAATGTTCATAATCAAAATGGAGTTCGTTAAGTGAATGAATATATTCTAAATGCGATTTGATTTCAAATAGATAGATTGAAGTTTCAAATACGTTTGAGTGGGTAAAAACAAACAAGACACGTATTACCATGTGCGTTTAGTGAAAACGACCCATTCGGAATACGAAGGCGAGTTCAGGTGGAGGAAATCGGAAGCGTGACCGGCTCTGGGTTCATTTCCGTAATTGAGACTGATCGACTTTTAAAAATTTCAATGGGCAAGAGCGAAACTAAGTCTACGCAAGGGAGACCAGACCGACCAGTAGCACTGCACGCCATCATTTTACACGGCACAAATCGTAAAGATATATACATATATATGTAAGTAATGGTGAGGAATTAAGTGCAAATATTTATTGTCAAAAAAATGAATTGAATATTCATTCAAATAGAATTAAATACATGACATTTAATAAAATTATATTTAGAAAGTAAGTATTAAAAACAATTAATGAAATACAAGATTCTATGAACTTTTCTGTATTATAATGTAGACCAGTACTAGTAGTAGTAGAGTCTCACCTCACCACAGATACCTCGCGTAAATTTATTCTGTAGTCAAAATATAAACGTTAGCTAGGAAATGCCCCGTGGCCGCACCAAATTTTGGTTTTGAGATATGATAAAAATAACAGTTGCATTTATTAAAAAAATGTGTCTATATAAAAAAAGACATTATTCAAAAATATTGGTTAGTATTTATTTAAAAGCAATAAAAATATCTAATGTTTTTAGCAAAATGCTCTACCTCCTTTGAAAGCTTTTGGTGCCGTACAGGAGAACCACCGATGTAGACATATGTCTAAAAACATGGTATTAATTAACCCGTTCTCTGCTTAATCAACTTTTAATAAACTAACTAGTATTCTTTAGAATCAACGCGTATCACATTAAACTCTTCTGCCACGATGGATTTTCAGTATACAGATACAAAGGATACTTAATATCACGTAAACTAAGTGGCTGAGCAAGTCACATTTTCTTTGTCTTCTTTTAAGCACAATAGTGCATGGTTTAACGATCGGTCCATGCAGCTCGGTATTTTTTAGTATCAACTATTAACATATTACAATTGCGAAGTTAGCAATTAAGGGGTTAAAAACACCCATACGAAATAATGACCTTTTATTGAAAATAATTTTGTCCCTTTGTATTGCATAAAGTAGCACCTGCGTGATAAATTAAATACTTAATATTAACCATTCGAATTTATAGTTTGGTCGGTATTACGTATGATAATGGCATTGCGATCAGTTACCCGTAGAAACGAATTCAGCAAAGGATTGTGTTATCTGTTTTGCGAATCCCGCGTGCAAACAAGCTGTAGTTAATTTATCAATGCGAAGAAACATCTGTAGTTAAGTTTTGCAGCTGGAATCTTACATTCAATTGAATTGCACATTACAATAATGATGATCTCTTTTAATACAAGCTGGCGTAACTGCAGGTAAAATGCAGAATATTAGAAACGTTGAATGTGGCTATAGTTAAAAAAGTAAATATGCTCGACATTCATGCCCATACAAAAGAAAAGGAACAATAATCCATATATGCGGGCGAACGGTGTCTGTGGGAAAATACCCTAATAGGAAACGAATCCGGTGATGGAAACCGGGAAACTAGGCAGAGTATGCGGGAACCGAATTTCACACGGAACCGACTCAATTGCGGAAACTGAGGTAAAACAACTGGTGGTAGTTTTTCGGATTATGTAACCGAGGACTCAATTACTAAAAAGCTCTTTCGTCGACATTTTTTTACTATAATGATTATTGTATACACAAATTTGATATTGTTGAGATCCGGATTTCGCCTTTCAACATCTTCAGGTATTCAATTACATGGATACTTTAGAATTAACACAAAATAAATGGTCAATATAATGTTCACTTTTGTCAAGTGTGTCTGAAGATACTTAAATACGAAACACAAGTGACAAAACATGTGGAAGCATACAAAGTTTCTACATTTTAAATATAATTTGGGAATTTCATCAAGCACCCTCAGACGATACCTCAAATTATACTTTAAACACTTTTAAAGTGATGACTGTCATTTATTGGTGGAAAGGCATATTTGAATTAAAAAAAATATGTTTAGTACTTTTACCACAATTTAATGTTACCCACATCAGTACCGGTTCATTATAATCTATCAGTTGTGTAATATTATAATGAAAAGAGTACTAATTAATAAGATTTTTACAAACTTAAATAAAATTGTGGGTTAATTATTTATATTAGATATTTGCACACTAATAAACCAGATAAGTCTTTTGAGAAACTTGTCAGACATCCCCGACAAAAATTAAAACACAAATAACGTTGAATGAGTTTAAAGCCGCAGCGGGTGTTGGAGGGTATAATGTTGACTAATCTATGGAATTAAAATAAAAGGGAAGAACTATGTCATGAAACAACTTTCTGGTGAATAAAAATATCAATTTAATTTTAACTGAATACGTTTTTCATATTATTGATTGTAGCCTTAACCGAATGATTTAATCATCAAATATCGATTGAACAAAATGTTTCACTAATTACCTCCGTACCGGAATGTCACTCAATAAACAATGTGTGAACTGCAAATGTTGTAAGCTAGCGGTCAACAATTCGTAATACTGTGTGCCAAGTCAATTCGTTCGCGTCCAATTCTTCCTACGACTCTCACGTTTACCTAATAACTTCAGTAAATTTAATTGATAGGTAATAAATACTTAATGATGGTATTTATTGGATCGGCAGGTATGTAACAGAGGCATCTCGCGGTGTTTTTAATTATGTGGAGATGCCCCGCCCCCCGGAGAGCGATCGGCCGGTGGGCGGACGCTCGAGGCGGGTACGCCCAGCACAGGCCTAACTCTGCCACACTGATAACTGGATAAAGCGAACATACCACTTCAATAAGCGAATTATTGTTGATCACCTATAGCGCAAGCATGCAGTTGATACATATTGACCAAGTAGAGTTTGATATTTTAACATCAAAGTTTCATACTTACAGACACGTTTTAACACGTCAGTTAGTGGTGCAACAACATTTTGAGATTTTCTTTAAACTATCCTAGTCCTTTTATGTTCACAGTAGTAACAGATACGGTATGATTAAACCATTTCCCGCATAACTAAGTACTGAATTAAAGAATATTATGACAACTGAAGATTCTTAGTAAGTAACACATTAAAAAAAAATCCGTTGACCAACAATGAACCTAATTATTTAATATCTTTAAAGATAACAAACATCAACACGGTGAAAAAATAGCAATGTATTTTAGTTCTGCAAATTCTAGTTCTGACGATAGCATGAGCCGAAATAGCTATCAACTAAATCTTATAAAAAAAAATGTAGAACTAAAATACATTGCCATTTTTTCACAGCGTTGTAATGGAGTTCTACCAACTAAATGCCAATCCAATCAATACAATGACAAACATTTACAATTAGTAATAAGTACATTATTCAGAATGCTTTTAGAATGTTTTCACTATATCTCACATAGTTATAGACATTTTGTTAAACATATTCGAATTTACAGAAAAAATGTCATTTGGGCAAAAATAAAACATTAATCAACGATACAAGCGAATAGTTTTTGGACCATGGAAAAATTTCAAATTTTAGTCCATCGCAGGGCATTTACATGCCGTGTTAGTTAAATATCTTCAAACTACTGAAATAACAATGTCCAACTTCCACGATATTCATTCCAGAGAATAAACAGAGCGTCAATTACACGATACACTGATCTCGCATCATATCAGACTGATTGCATTCCGCACTGGGAAGTTTTTTCTCGGATATCTTCATAACGTAATGAAACGCTTACTAATTTAGTGTTATCAATCACACCACGCACAGCCACAGTGTCCTAGTAACTATCATTCAAGAATAGCGCTGCAAATCGTGTTTTATATGAAAACACACAAATATCAGGTGGTAGACCAACAAATGATGCCAGTAGACTATTAATTATAGTGCACAATGATATACACAGTAAAATTATTAATTACACATACACAGCGTTACCATCTAATCAACTGAAATTATTGAATCTTTTACAACAGTTTTGTATTTTTCATCTATGGGAATATAATCTTTTAATGTGACAACTTTCACTTCTTGGTATAGAGGCATTTCCACAATAAAGTGAAATATGTGTATTGCGGAAATAGTACAATAAAATGTAACTGTAATTTTTAAAACAAAAATATGTAATTTAACAAGCATTTTCTATTTATTAAGGAGATAATTTATGACCTGTATCCCTACAAGAAAGATGTACAAATTTGCGAGTTTTGGTGAGAGCGTAATCCGAAATAGCTATCAAATATATACCTTATAACATTTGTATAACTAAAATACGTTGCTATTTTTTGACTGTGTTTTAGATTTAGGGGGCCGTGACATGAGAGTTACGAAAACACTGCTTTAGTGCATAATTTCTCAACCGGTGGTCCGCGAAGTTTTTTCGGTGAGCCGAAACAATCGTCGTCAATTTTATGTTGTATTTTATGGATTTTAAATTATATTTTTTTTGTTACTGTTTGTTTAAATATACTATAATATTATTATATTAGCATACGGAGTCGCAAAATTGAATATTATGAATAAAACATCAAT
Organism: Himalopsyche japonica; assembly: GCA_028555115.1. NCBI lineage: Eukaryota > Metazoa > Arthropoda > Insecta > Trichoptera > Rhyacophilidae > Himalopsyche > Himalopsyche japonica. The sequence continues at coordinate 1,918,185 of JAHFWJ010000776.1, forward strand.
TACATAAATATTTATATTTTATTTCAAGGTTGGCGGTCCACACAACATTTTTGGACTTTTTGGTGGTCCGCGGGTGTAAAAAGATAAAAAAAGAAACTATGCTTTAGAGTGCGACAGAAAAAAACATGTAAATAATACATCGGCGACAAAAACGGCGATACGTTACGGCTGCTTATCCAGGGACATTCTTTTTCAACGACCGCATAATTCGCCAGAAAATTGTGATCACTCACAAGAATAACCGAATTTGCGCGATTTACCGGAAATTGAAGCGACAAGACAACTGTTGTTCTTGGCTTATTAGGCACAGTGGCATAGCGTGTTCGCTGGCCTTGCAAATACAGTAATAATAATGCAACCTCACAATAATAATGCTTATAAAAGTAACGGGGCAGCGAGGAAGAGAACGCGGGTGTGACGACGTGACACGAAATCATGCCAGGGCAATTAAAACGCCGACGACTCACCTACGTTGCCCATTATTATCGCAGCTGGGTGCGATACATTTCATGCGACACCCAAATGCCATAATCACTATCGCAATGATGACATTTTTCAGCTTGCAACCTTGAAAAATCATCATGCCAGGAAAGGGTGCAAAAACGCACCCCCGGTGGTAAATTATTTCAATGGCATTCATGTTCCAAGTAAATATCATGTTTATATACCATGATATCCAACCTTCTACGAGGAGAGGAATAAAAAGAAGAAGATTATGGTTACAGCGATAGTGTTGTATTTATTTCAAGTAAAAATGTATTTTTAGTGGACTCTTAATAAAATCATATATCCTTCAGAAATATACCGATATAGGTGAAAATATATTTTCACAGGTGCTTACCAACAATATAAAATAAATTCAAATTTGAATTGTTTCAATATAGTATATTTCTAGGTGTTTTATCACTCACAACACGGACTTTGCCATTTGGCATCTTTTGGCATTCTATCACATGGATGTAAAACATTTGAAAATGTATATATAATTTTAACAATTGAAATTTGATATTAAAATTCCATCAAACACTATCAAACGATATTATATTTGTTTTAGAACTTTCATTGAAGCCAGACAACACACTAGGTAAAAACTTAGTACGTTTTGATTTGTTTGTTCATTAGTGAAAATATATTTTCACTTGAAATTTAATTGCGTTCTAACATACGTAACTGTTAAAAAGAATATATGTGTCAAATTTCAATGTCTCCGCAGCTGTTATCAAGCGTGGAAATTTCCTTGAAAGTATATCCTTGCGGTCGGCGTAGAGATTACTGTAAAATATAAAAAATAATTTACCCCAAATTTACCGAGAAAATCTTAATTTAGAAAAAATAATAGTGTTTATTAAGCGACATAAACTTCATAAAGCCCAAATAAACCAATAGTATATTTCGAAATACACTATAGTGTAATTAATTTTATTTTTTACATCATGTATATAGTCTATTCAAATATCAAAAACATCACAAAGAAAGAGAAAGTTTAAAAAGACCAACTTAATAGATATGGAAAAAAATCACAAAAAAATACTTGACAGTTAAGCGAACGTATGGAGAGCGGATTTAAAATAAAAAAGTATTCAGGTACGTACAAGTTATGAAAAATAGATTTAACTTTATGTTAACTTTCCGAGGGACAAATTTAATGAATTCCATAATTTTTCCGTCGTATTTATCGACCACAGTTCGACAATGGATTGAAGAAATTTACATATAATTTGAATAACTCACTTCTCGATAGACTGCCATTAACCATTACGAAAAAGAATCATTTTTAGCCAGCGCAAAATTGATTAGACTGACGACATGAGCGATAGTATTCGTAATTTCGCAGTGTGTCAAAATTCACTATGAGAGAGATAAACGTGTTTATAATTATTTCGAAAACGTAGTGAATATCTGTCACGGACCTAATGTGATAATTTTTCATTTCTAAGAATCACTATTTATATATAACTCGTGAAAACAAATCATTAATATAAATGATGCATGTTTTGGAGTAATAAGAATAAAATTCTATCAAATTAATATTGATAAACTATGTTATTCCCACTGTTCCGTGGAATAAAAAAAGATATTAAATTCAATTTGTACTAAAAGTTGATTTTACACAATATAACCAACGAATCCATCGATAATTATGGTCGCAAACCAAGAAAAAAATCGTCATTAATAAAATTTATTATGCTATGCTTACTTATTTTAGTAAAAAACGAGTCGAAAAATATTACAACATTAATTACAGTTAATTTTACTCATTGATTAATTAACGGTGATAAAAATAAAGAAAATTTCAATCGTTACAGAGCAATATTCACCAAGCATCTTCAGTCGATACTCTAAGCCATGTAGATTATATATGTCATCCATTGAATGAATTAATCAAGTGCACTAAATATTCTATTAACTGGCACAGTCTACTGGCCGATATTTCGTATATATCGAAAAACAATTAATATATCAACTATCGAGTGTTATTTTGTATGTCAATCTATTCGTGTCAATTCCGTCGGTTAACCAGTAGTTAGTAAATCCAAGGACGATAACTATAAAAAAACGTGCAATTGTTTAATGCAAATTCCGCTTGCAGGCAACTGTTACACTGCGAAGGTGTTTCCACTAACAATGTGCGGTTTCTGTGCTTGATTAGTTTGCGAATATTAAAACATGTAGACATTGACATTAACATTTTCATTGAGATAACATAATTGTGCCTCGGCTAGTGAAGTAATTTATGGGAATTCAGTATTTTCCCCTATTGAGGAAAAGGTCGCCAACCAATAAAATAACTATTTTTTTTATATATGAATAAAGAAATCATTATTTATACGTCGGCTGTAATTTATTCGTCTTAATGTTTTTACTTCTGATAAATTGAAAAAGAAAAATAATTTGCTTTACTATCATTACTGAAGATTCAGTCAACTGCGTTCAGCATGATCAATTTTGCTACGAATTGATTTTTCTTCTAAACATTTTATTCAGGAGCAGCAAAACACGTTGCATGATAAGTCGGTAAAACCGTTAGTACCAATTAACTATCTGTCCATATACAGCAAAAAAATCGAATTGGCTTATTCCAACGATTGACAATCTTATGCACTTGATCTATAATAACAATTTCACCGTAATGAAATATAAAGTTGGCTATAATTAAAGTATAAATATTAAAAGTTGAAGATTCAATTGTCGCCAGAATGTCTGTAAATAGACCGGAGTACATTTGAAGGGCAATAAAAAAAAAGAAGATTTTACCTTCTTCTTTTGGAGTGCGGTGATAGTGGCGGGAGATGGTGCATCGAGGGCGGCAATACAGGCGGCATGGGCGGTAGGGTCGAGGGCATGGGCCCCTGCGGCAGGTACCCAGGCGGGGGTCCCGGAGGAAGGTATCCTCCACCTCCCTGAACGCCCCCGCCGCCCGCGTACGAGTACATCGTCAAGTTATCCATCGCGGAGCAGGTGGATCACAACAAAACCATGCCCTGCAAAGGCACGCTACGGATGATGGCTTCGCCTCAATATCATACCACCAGCGTAGATCGTTTAGGAACACTATGGTTGTAATTATTGAGACCACTGACACACAACACCGGTTAAAGAAAACTTGAAGGAAATGTCTTTGATAACTTTCCACAGCAAACAATCAAATATGTTGTAATATTTATAATAAATAATTTATATAACTTTCCATTTTAAGAAGTTGTATAAATTGTACCGGATTGGAATATGATTGCACCTAAGAATTGGTTTCACAATTCAATCATTACCGTTAGAACAGTTCACAATATAAAATTGCATATCGAGTTAATTTCTGTGAAAATGTTGCAAAAAACTATTCTTTATTCGACCGAACAAAATCACACACGCGAAACATCCGGGTTGCAACGTTATATCGTTTATTCAATCGGAATGCAAAAAGTAACCACAAAATCGACAACTTTCCAGACCGAGATAAGACGTAGCACTATCTAATGCAAAAAGCAAAAATAAACGACACGTCACATAAAAAATTGCTCATACATAGAACTACAGACGATTTTGTATCACACAGGAACCAATGAAATGAATTGATATCCGATATGGGCAGGAATGTATTCAACAAGTGCTGTCCGAAGTTCGCCCTAAATCGCACACTTCGATAAGTTTACGCCGATTGGCTCTTCGATAAAATTCGTATACACTTTTTTGACTACCGAAAAAAAATGCCAAACATGAATTTGTTTGAAATACTGTGCCAAAATATTTTTTATACTGTACATTTACTTAACAAACTACGTAATTGTATTGATATCATTATAGCTTCTTCACTTGTCTTGAATATGGCCGATAGCAAGGTAATTGTGCATTTCCTTATCTCGGTGACCTTTCTGACCATGTCCGCCCGTGTTAAAGCCGCATGCATAGATAAAGAATAGTTTTCATTGGATGCTCGTATGTCACATTGCTTCTTTATTGAAACGGTCGATTGTTTTCCGTTCAGTGGGCTGGGGGTATAATAAATCACGTTTAGGCGGCACGTGTGGTTGACGTCGCGACGCCTAAAGCCAGTCTACTCTCACTCGCGCTCAACTTTGTCCAACTTTTCACCGGCGCAGAGTTGTAAATCAAAACCGAGTGTAAAGTGTAAGGCATACCCTTGCACCGTGTGGCGTTTATTTTACACCAGACGAATTCGACACTTTTGCCGTCATGGAAAAAACAGCGATAAATTTCATAACATTCGCAAGCACAATATAATTTATTGTAGAAATTTCTTATCAACTACGAATAGGCCCTTCTTGTTTTTTACGTAAGATAAATTATATTATAGAACTATATTTTAACAATTAAAACTACATAAATTTATTTTACAGTCTGATTTATATTGACTTCTACTCGTTCACGAAACTCGACGATAAATAATTTCGTTTATTATTTTGCACGAATCGTAATAAATCGCGCGATCAGAAATACAGCGATGGGTAAAGGAAGACGGCGAGAACAAACGACCTCGCCGCGTCGACTGAGGCATGAAACTGGCACGATGAGGCTTGAGCGAGCAACCTCACCCCCACCACCACAGTTTTCCCCTCCCCGAACCGACAGGTAACCCTGCTCCCACCCGCAGCGTCCATCCAGGTGGTGCACCGCTATGCACCCCCACTTCATAGAGCTTTTTACCATTCGCAAAGTGATATTAAGAATGCGGGTATGTATGAATGAAAATTCTGCAAATGCAGCATTGTGCCGAAATCTATGTTAGTCACCGCAATAAATTATCTACGCCTTTTATTTGACAATTTTCTAACGTATTTGAAAGCAGTTATCTCGTTCGACTACTAAAACAAAGATTAGAGTTGGATTATTTATTACAACCGAATAACCAAGTTGTTAATATTTCGTGGTAAAAAGAAAATGTATTATTTATCACATTAACCTGTGGAACAATCAGTGGCGAGAATGTTTTCCGCACGTGGCCACAGTAGACAGTGAATCTAACCGAATCCGCACCACTGAACTCGCGCAAATAAACAAGGACTGACGTAACGCGTGGGATGGGAAAAAAGCTCAGACAAAAAATGACAGCTAACCCTCAGCAGGCGAGGGAGACGGTGGCGGCGATCGCTCATTTCGTCAAACAGGATCGAATGCGAGTGAAGTGAATTGAATGCGTCAAATAGTTCAGTATTGTGCGATCACGTATCAAAATCCATCAGATTCGCATATTCGCTACCTTCGTTACAGTTACAGTTGACAGCAGAAGTTAGACAAATGAAATACTTTGGAAAGCGTATACGTTTGAATGTCGAATTCATCAGTTCTTATTGAAAATAATAAGACGACACAAAATTTTAAAATATCATCTATCACTTTTAAGGTGTTAACTGTCACTTCTTGATGGAAAGGCATTATATTTTAAATAATAAAAACACATTTTTTTAGTACTTATTTCCACAATATATTTTTTTGATCAGGACCGGTTTCGCTCATTGCGAGCATTTGTTTTGTATAAATAGACTTCTATATAAATTGTATTCCATCGGTTGATAATGCTCGCGATGACCGAAACCGGTCCTGATCAAAAAATATATTGTGGAAATAAGCACTAAAAAAATGGATTTTTATTATTTAAAAAAGGTTATAAAATTATTCATAACGTATTGGAAGTCAGTGATAGTCATATACGAGAAGTAATAATCACAAAAATTAAGACTAATGTATTCTAGTACTTAGTATACATATTTGTTTCTACCAATATCCCGTTGTTTCTTTGATTTCCTATTATAATTTTTAAAAATTTACCAGTAAAAAAACACTGCAGCAACATGTCTATCAATTAACATATGCTTAATGTCATTTCAGGAAACGATTGTCAGTAACAAACATTCTTTTATGCGTGGACTAGCCGAATGAAAAAATACATAAATCATATGATGAAAAATCTGTGAAATCTTTAAGATAATAAAAAAATAACTACATAATTAATTTATGAATCTTCATTGGTGAAATAAACTACCCATCGCATTTTAAGCTCGGTTAAAAAACACGAAAGTGTGGGTGTCTGTCTACAAGAGACATCTAATCCCCAAATTTTCGAGATGATTAATTGCCGCGAGGATTAACTTCGCTAATCCACCCCTGCGCGAGCGTCGAGAAAAGAAAAAAAAAATACTCCGCCACGTCAACGAAAATAAAGTGAGGACGTTAAACTGAAAATGTGTTACGCGGGGGCTGGAGATTCTCAACATTTAGCAAAGAGTATCCACACAATGTTGAAATATATTCATGATTTTATCACTTATACGCAATAGAAAATTATTATATACTATATATACATCACAACCCTCGTCACGATGCAATTAGGGTTCGCTGGAGTAATTTCCAATTCTATGTGAAAAATATGAAACTTATGATTGTCCTCGTCAGATGCAACCTAACAGTATCGCTTTGCAGTTTGCGGGGTCATGACACCTTACACGAGTATAGGGTAACCGTAAATGGTGCTACGAAAACATCACGGCGAGTGTTAAAGGTACGGTAATGTAAATATATCGGGAAGTCAGAGGTAAGTGAAACTGTGTGAGTAAACCAACCCCTGATTACCCCCAAAATATAAAAAATAGAATTCAAAGACCTGGCTTGGATCCGAGCGATGAATTTCTTTCAAAGATGTTAATCCTGTCAGTATCTTCTACCAACCGGATAGACTCCATAACCCTGGAAGCCCGATGAAACTGTGCATACAAGGAAGAAGCAATACTAACCAAATAATAACTGTTAGGAACGGAAATACGTCAATGAAAATGTGCTTTTTTTTTAAAATCAAATAGAATACTTGACTATTAATGCGTGTATTTTTAATCGTGAAGTTTTATGTGTTCTCCGGCATAAATAAAAGGTTTGGTCCTGTGTATTTAGTGTATGAGAGCCCACCAAACGAGGCCAATATATCCAACAAATTGAGCAACGCTGCGTTACGCAAAATTCAAACATCCTCCCTTACCGTGAAATGAAATGTTATAAAAACATATGACGAGCACTAGGGCGTGCACCGCGATAACGCCCAGGGATGCACGGAGGGTAAAATGATAATAACAAGTAGGTAAATAGTTGTCAACTGCAAGAGGGTGAGTTTGGATTACCAAGAATATTTTTGGAGAACGTCGGGTGAAGCTGACGATACCATGACACCGGATACAGATGACAGACAACCAAGCACTGATCAATTTCCAAGTTCTGATTATTAATAATCGATCTAACGTTGACTTGACTCATCAGTGAAACTCCTTGGGACATTGCCGTCGTGTAATTATAATAGTCACTATAATTAACACGAATAATAAAACCAGTTAGAATAGGACTATTTGGCTGAACAATTTAAAAATGAAAAAAACGACGGACCGCAAGATTTATGTCTTTTTTGTGAAATCACATCTCTACTTACACATAGTATGCCTTTTGCATGGGTGAGCCTTCTTCTTCATGCCAGTGTATCTTTGTCAAACGTTTGAAAGCGACTGAAAAATGTATTCACGTCGGTACGTTTCGAAACCGTACATTTGAATATGCGATAGCTTCGAAATCCATCTCCTGCCGTTTCGCTTTGCATACACGTTCAATCGTGAATAGATAGATACTCAAATAAAAATGATTTTTTAAATCGTCGGTATTGGTTTATAATAAATAAGGCGGTGTAACATATCAGTGCCAGGACTCAAGAGGCCTGTACAATGTAAGTGAAGTGGTTTACGTATACAGGGCACTTGAAACGTATCAAAGTTGTCGGGCCTTATCACTGTACGTGCGACCGCGAGCATACAAATCTTTACACCGAATCGATCGCCCTCGCGGGAACATCATCGACACCTTAGAAACCAAACTAGATAATGCGAGACTTCACCAGAGTAAATGAGTTTGATGGGAGACACATCGACAATTTGTTTACGTACTGAAGCGTTGAGTGAGACTTCTGTCACACAACCACCTGTGATATTTTGCAGCTAATGTTTCACGGTTGCCTTCCGTAACACAATAACGATTAAAAAAAAAAAAAATGGTTTCGTCAAAAGCCATGGATCTATGCATGACAATGATGGACCGATAATTTAAAACACTGACATTATAAATAGAGAATAAGAGAGTTGTGTTCTATACGTTATGTTATATCAAATACGAACATGAAATTGCTTCTGATCCTATTGACTTAACCAAGTTAAATAATCACTTTTAAGGTGTTAACTGTCACTTCTTGATGGAAAGGCATGATATTTTAAATAATAAAAACACATTTTTTAGTACTTATTTCCACATTATATTTTTTGATTAGGACCGGTTTCGCTCATTGCGAGCATTTGTTTTGTATAAATAGACTTCTATATAAATTGTATTCCATCGGTTGATAATGCTCGCGATGACCGAAACCGGTCCTGATCAAAAAATATATTGTGGAAATAAGCACTAAAAATGTGTTTTTATTATTTAAAAAATATATTGTGGAAAAGAGTACTAAAAATGTTTTAAATGATAAAAACACATTTTTAGTCACTTTTAAGGTGTTAACTGTCACTTCTTGATGGAAAGGCATATTTTAAATAATAAAAATACATTTTTTAGTATTTATTTCCACAATATATTTTTTGATCAGGACCGGTTTCGCTCATCGCGAGCATTTGTTTTGTATAAATAGACTTGTTTGTAAATTGTATTCTATCAGTTGATAATGCTCGCGATGAGCGAAACCGGTCATGATCAAAAAATATATTGTGGAAATAAGTACTAAAAAATGTGTTTTTATTATTTAAAATAAGTTAAATAACTCTAGAATAAAGTGGGCCATCGGTTAACGAAAATAATCTGTTCCAAGCCTATGTTCGCTATCCGAATTGTACGTTGACCGACCACAGATTTACCATAGATAGAATAAGTGGATTAGAAATATCGTTCTAGTTCATTATCCGAACACAAAAATCTATCAAGTAAATCTAAAAAAAATATGGTCCTAACTGATCGATAACCGAACACACACTGTATTATATAAAAAAAGCCATTTATTTGCTTGTCAGACTTGTCATTATGCACAACCAATGGAATAAAGAAATGTTATAAAGAATTTCTGGCATTTATTTTACAGGTCTCGATGTGTAAAAGATATGAGTAATAGTGTTAGGAAGTTGTTGTACGTCTCTATTTTATATTTAATGCACAGATAACTGCGATAAACCTTTTTTCAAAGTTCTGTTATCGTTTGAAAAATACTTTTTATTAAAGAATGATAAATGACTGAATAAAATTTTATACGATTGATTTGATAGAAGTTTTTATGGGCTTTGTTATGATATACTATACCTTAGTAAGTTTAAATTCAAAATTAATAGTAAAGCATTGGTGCCAAAGTGAAAAATACATAATAACAAACAAGACATTGTAAATATGTGTTTATTTGTTACCGAAATGGTAATACACCTGTGTTATGAGCGGATTGCGAATATATTGTTTCATTTATTGCTTGTTACAATCATCTACATGGAAACGAGAACTTTCGTATGTAAGTAATAAACAAAGTTTTGTTCACCAAAAAAATAAATAATATCACGAACAATATATGTCAATAATTTAAATCCATTTAATCCACTGAATCGATGACGGGCCATAAATATTGAACAAAATCAAAACCATACGTACAATACTGACTAATGTTATGTTACCGGTAACGAATATTTTTCTAAAATGAGATAAGCTTTATTGAAACATACTAAGACAAATGTGAAATTTGAAAGGTCAGCTGTTGAGCAAATAAACAAGAGTTTCAAATGAAAATAAACCGCCCCTAGAATAAGCGACGAGAAGACTACCGTAGGCAGTTGCTTAGCCGGGAATCAAGAAGGAAATTAATGTCAGCCGAAGTGAATTATGAGTGGGTACTAGCACTGCTCAACGGTCCTAACAAAAATGCTCAGGGGTCGGTTTAAGAAACGTAGGGGATGACTTGACAAAATATGTCAGGCTAAACAAGGATTGCGTTTTCTCTGTGTATTTGTTTAACTATTAACAGATTTTTTTACGGTATAATTTATTTATTCACCATAAATTGTTGGCAAACTTATCCGTTGTAAGAATTTACTCGTTGACAGTTACAAAATAATTATTTAAAATTAAAACAGAAAACATATATATATATATTGATTTGAAGTGTATTTATTAAGTACTAGCTGACCCGTCGCGCGATGCTGCGAAATCAGAGTGAGGAAATTTGAGGAGACTCGTTATGATAACAAACAATTTAATTGTTAAAAGTGTTAATTGTAATAATATATTATACATCGATTTGGTGGGAGGGGTTTTATGCCAGAAACCTTCACGAGAGTGCACTTAAAAAAATCGTTAAATTTCATATCGATCAGATGAATGGTGTAGTAATTCATAAAGGACAAACAGACACACATACATTTAATAATATATGTAGATGAATAGCTCAAACGCGTAAGAGTGTATAATTATATAACTCTACAAGAATGTTAGTATAACTAAATTCATACGTATATTGCGACTTGAGAACTACGTACAAAATTCGGAAAGTGTTGGTTATCGGACAAATAAAAGGGTATGTGAAACATTCTTCAAGTATCATTTATGGAGCGTGAAATGTTATCTATAGTAGAAAAAAATCGCCGACATATTTTTTATTTTTTGGAAAGTTAAAGTGATTCTATCAGCCGCTTGAAATTATTGTATATGTATTATCAAGATAGTTTAATTTCACCATAGATATAAATAAGTATACAACAGAGAGCATAGACAAGGTAGCATCATCAAAAAGTAAATTCATCCAGTTAGCTATTTATGCAGGTAAAAAGCAAAAATAAAAGCATTTTTTATGACTGAGAACGGTTATTGTGATGGCAACAATGAACCGCAATCGGAGATGCTATCACGCAAGGCGATCGTAAATAAAGTTTTTTTTCCAAGGGAAACAAACATACAGGAGCGTTCTGCGATTTTCAAATATAAATAAGACATCAAAACGAAAATGCTGTCTTGCGATTTAAAACTTCCCAAATTTATTTACGTCGTTTACGCCGCTGACAGTTTTACCGCAGTAAGACACAATATGATAAATAATGATGAGACGGTATAAAAAATAATGGGCATTAAAAATTTTGATAAATATTTTTTAGTTAAGGGTTGATTTTAGCATAGTACTATAAAAGCTTTCAAACAAATCATAGCGATAGTAAAATATCTAACCCTAGCATTTATATTGATTGAAGGTAGCCTGTATAAAATATTGACTGCATTAGTTTTAGTTGTTTCGAAGATCAGCGGTAAATTATTTATTGATTAATTTCTACATTTAATATAATTGTATCGTTCCATTAAATAACCGGTTGCAGCTTTAAACTGAATCAGTGATTGATAAACTACTCGATATAATGTTTTAATTGAATTGATGAAATCGCGGACGTTTCGTCCATAGAACAAAAAATAAACTAACAAAGTTGAAAACTTGTACAATTAAATTTTATATGTATTTTTTGCAACTTACTATGTATGTAAATACATATAAAATAAGCCTATGTAATTTCAGTCAAATCAGTTTTCACATTTGTAGCAGCTGCAAACTTAAGATATGCAAATATATATACATATATAAAAAAATTATTAACCCGTTCCCTGCCGTTTTGCACGTAAAGAAAAGCGGGTTATCAGAAAAAATAAAACTTAATTTCAATGAAAATATTATCTATTTACACAAAGATTTTTACCCAGCTAACTTTCGTATATTTTTATTTTCAAGCGCCAACTATCAACATTCCAATCAGCTGTCTGAATAGTTGAGATTTTAGTAGTCAAATCATTCAATGGGGAATAACCGTAATAAAGAAACTGTTCCAGTCCAGTCTAAACTCGACCAATTCTTTTTTAACAGTGACCCAACCCAACAAACAATTACATAAATTGGTACAATCAAAACACCGATTCAACATGTATAATATTCTTCTGGCCGCCCTTAGTTGAGAATCATTTTGGTTTTCAAGTAATGTTTTTTTTTTACACTGGAACATAAATCATGTTAGCATATGTCCAATTATTATTGGAATAGCGGAGAACCCTGCCGCGGAATCGTTAAGAAATATTCGAAAATAAAAACAAATACATAATTTATCATTAGTATTTTTACTTAGTATCCCTTCGTCCTCTCTTTTGAGAATAACGAGGCAAGTTTGTTGTGGACACGCGCTTCCTCGGTGGAGCACTAATGCGAGCGGGCATTACCTTATCTCATTGCCTCCATGCCGAGTGCCTAAATAATGCCACTGGCCCGCGGAATGAGAAGATTTCGATGCACAAAAATAAAACACATTTCTTACAACATACAATCCATTAGCGACGTTGCTTTGATCGGGGCACGCAGCACTTGAAACAAGTACGAGTTTTAAATATAAAATATTTTGACAGGGTGAAAAAATATCAATTTATTTTAGTTCTACAATTTTTTTTATAAGATATAGTTAAAAGCTATTTCGGCTCACGCCATCGTCAGCACTAGTCATTGTCAGATAGTTCTGACAATGGTTTGAACCGAAATAGCTATCAACAATATCTTATAAAAAAAAAATTGTAGAACAAAAGTACATTGCTATTTTTTCACCGTGTTATAATGGAGTGAAGTGAATGCCAATTCAATCAATAATATATTTTGAATAAAAAAATCTATATATATTTCGAAACGCCACTTACCGCACTGCCTACTGTGTATTTTGATTTTTTTCAAATTTATTATAATAATTTCCGACCACTTTTTTTTATAAATATGTTACACTCTCGTATGGCCAGGCGCGCACACTGAGAGATTTTCGGAATAAGGTCAAATTTCCCGCTTTCTGAATTGATATTACATTATTAATTATATGGTACTCGAAGATACGTAGAAAATTTTGTCATGTATAATAGTTCCATCTGTAGTCATTCTTTTGAAAAATTGAAAGCTACCCCACGCCATGACATTCAAACTTCAAAACGCAGAAATCCGGAAAGTAGTAATTAATAATATTTATAAACCGGTTAGACTTCTATTTAAAGAGTTTTTCTTAAAATTTTCATCTAAATAGCGCATAAAGCTAAACGCTATGTCTCTCAACGTCTCGGACAAAAATTGATCGAGAGCGGACGGTGATTATCGAGCGACACGACAGTCAATTTGTGATGAACGCTCTGTCGCACCCGCGTCAAATAAAACAGCAGTCATCAGCGTTTATCTTCGGCAATCCGTTCTTACCTATTATGTGATTTTATTGAGAAAAAGGTATCGATAAAAAAAACTACGCATCTACTAACGTCATTGTTTATTTTAACGCAGTATGTTCCATTTTAAACTCAGACACGTCTCGTTCGTGTCGTGTCTGAGAATTATGTCTGCGAATTCTGCACGTTGAGTGTATTTTACGCATTAACCGAAGATGAGTATTCAAAAGACCAATCAATAATCAATTTGTCGATTTAGTTTTGATAATTAACATATACAAACCAAAATTTAAGAACTTGAAAAATTGCCATCGCATGAATGAAAATGGTACGTAAATAAAGAGCATTTAAACGTACTAACTGGTGATTATTATTGGTAGAGGAAGTAAATGAAAAAAAAAACACAATTGTTATACTATTTGTACTAAATAATGTAAAATGTGCCAGTGGTAGTAAAATTTTAATTTAGAAGTGAATGATTACTTATATGGATCAAGTCTTGTTTACTAGGAGCATCGATGGAATGATAAAATTTATAAAGCAATCATTTTTTTGTTTAGCAAAATTCCAACTGTAGATATTCGATTAATTTCGACGTAGATTTGTGAGAGTTAAATATTTAATACATTAAAAAATGTATTTCATTGATAATGTTATATTTTGATAGTATCTATAAAAACATGGAAAAAACTGCAATTATGGGTTGTATGGATAAAAATCAATTATTTTAAATAATAAAAATATTTTTTCTCGTATTATTTCCACATTTTTATATTTTTTATAAATAGGGCCGATTTCACTCGTCAGATGAAAAAGATCGAGATTAAAGAAAACGATGCTAATCATAAAAATATTAAATTGCGAATATAAGTGCGAAATAGTATTATAAAATATGTTTTTATTATTTAAAATAAAATGCCTTTCTGACGAGAAGTAACAGTTAACACATTAAAAAAACTGTTGTTCCGCGTTGTCATTATAAAAATAAATTGGGTTATCTTTGTTAAGTTTTGTAGAAATATAAAACTAAAACCCTGAGACAAATTTAATGGAAAAGGTTGCATGTAATTTAAAGCAAAATTCAATTTATTCGTATAATTCAAGTAGAGAGGTACCTAATGAAATCCATCAAGTAAAAAAAAGACTGTAAAACATTCCAATCGTTTTTAAGTGTCGATTTTTTAATTAATTCAGTTCGAATTAAGGCGACAATCGACCCACAAAAATAGTCAGGAATTCCAGACGACGAGAAAAGATGAGCACCGGGCGGAGAGCAGAGGCCATCGCTTTATTGACGTAAAAGCATCATCGCTATCACCGAGCTAATTTGAATCGGTTCCCGGAAGCGTGAAATTGTATACCTTCTTCAGAGGCACAAAAGAGACCGGGTTCGAAGACCGGACAATACTGGTGATGAGCAAGCCCTAACTAACTTTACTCGCTATTAAACTTTTCAGCCTGATTGGGCTGGTCCATCGGGGTAAACATTAATGTATTTTCACGATATCGACTGACGGTGCTTAATGTAATTTCAATATATTGCCGAAACCCGGGTCGTGTATGACAAAACATTTGAAAATGTACAATTTTTTTTCATGTTAATTATGAAAATTACTTTTTAAATTTATACTAATCAACTGTATTCATTCTTTTTCGGGCTTCTATAACTGACAATGTGGCATTCCTCTAAATATTTACTTAGAAGGCATACGATTGATTTAATATACTTAAAAGAACGTAAATGACATTCAACCCGGATAGTAATCATGAAAATAAACGAAGTATAGTAAAATATATATATTGAAATGTAACACATTTGTTACTTTGAAAATGTATGGATAAGAAATCTTTTAAGAAAATGTATTAAACGATATTATTAGTTAACATTATATAAAGACCCAAGTAATATTTCAAATAAGTGGGGTTTTTATAACTCGAATAAGACTGAAAAAAATAATCAAGGCCGATTTTCTCAATATATATAACTGCAATTTTCGCTTCATTTAACGACCTACAAAATAAGAAAAAAAATAATGTTATTTCAAAATTCAGTGTGTGTAACATTCATTCGAGAATGCTACGATTGAAAAACACATGTGACCTCTGGCAGATGAACGAATGTATAAAATAATATGTAATACATTTACCGTATCGCAAGAAGAATGTACTCAAGTGAAAAAAGTACTTCATAAAACAAAAGTTGTCCTCTCTATTGAGTTTTTATTTAGTATAGATATTACATATGAGAAATGTTTTTTAAAAGAAAACATATGAACCGTAAGTATAGTGTTGCGAAATACGAGATAGCCGTGACACTAAAAACGGGGAAAAGCAAATAACGCTAGGATGAGATCACAATTTTTAAACTAATAATTATTTTATAGAGATTATGAGTGGACGATATGTTATCAATGTTGCTTAGCAAATCGGACCATGGTTATACAGAGTAAAACACTCATATCTCACCTTTTCATCTTAAATGTATATGAAAAGTAGATGAAGCGAGTAGTCCATTTAGATCGCAACCCCTGACCAATAAGTTGTTAGAATACCCTCAAGATTTTAATATATTTTCAACAATGAAATTGCTCTTTGTTTCCTTTATTAGATTTGTTTTAAACTCTTGAATTCTCCATATTATCTAAGTCATTATTATTCATTTACAAGAATATAAATGTAGCTCAGTTTAATAAGAAATGTTTAAATATAGGTGAATTCGAGTTCATCTGTCTATTTTAACGCCTGGATATGTCGAGATGCGAAAGTAAAATGTTTAGTGACAAAACGTATGAAAACGTACGTTTTGTACACCTGTTAATTATTGACTGACCTAACTTAAAATTTTGTATACACTGTAGTCTTATTTGCATTTTAACAGTTGATAATAATCCCGAGGTGCGAAACCGGTCTGGGTTATAAAAATATAAAATTGTGGAAATAGAACTAAAAATGTGTTTTCATTGCTTAAAAAGTCGATAATTTATAATATTGACTGAATGTGTTTAATGGAATTTCAATATCAAATATGAATTATTCCATTCTATGTTTTCTCACTAGCGACCCCGGTTTCGTTTTCGTTTCGATATCTTCATGTATTAATCACACGGATGCAACATAACTCACACTGTCTAGTTAGTAACCAAACCTGTGGAATCGTACAAAGTTTCAATATTTCAAATTTTAATTGTTAAAACTTTGTACGATTCCACATGTTTTGTCGCTAACGTCATTCTACAGGCATTCTATCACACGGATGCAACAGAACTGACCAAACCCGAGTCGTTAGTGACAAAACATGTGGAATCGTACAAAGTTGCAACAATTCAAATTTTAAAATGCAATGCCAATATAATCAGTGAATTGAAAATAGATTCGCAATCAGGATTACTTGTGACACAATTATGACTACAATCAAGCAGTTTCGGGTCACGGCCTCCGGTGCATCACGGCTACTCCAGCGTATGTATAGTGCGGATGCAACAGGACTGACCAAACCCGGGTCGTTAGTGACAAAACATGTGGAATCGTACAAAGTTGTAACAATTCAAATTTAAAAATGCAATGCCAATATAATCAGTGAATTGAAAATAGATTCGCAATCAGGATTACTTGTGACACAATTATGACTACAATCAAGCAGTTTTGGGTCACGGCCTCCGGTGCATCACGGCTAGTCCAGCGTATGTATAGTGCACTCGCTAGCCGCTAAGCAGCTGCCGCCGAATCGAACGACAACGGCGGTGCAACGCGAATCTCGAACCGTGAAGCGAAGGAACAAAAAAATATCCGTGCCAAGTTCGTTCCCCGTGTGAACTAAGCACGTACCTACTTAGCTCGCTCATTATAAATATAAATACGATGATGATGTGCCTAAGTAGTGAAAGGTACGATGAATTTTAGCATTGAATCATCGAGCATCTACAAAATAATGCAGTCATATAAAGCGATGAATCGGTACATACGTTACGTCCTTTTAATTAATAACTTAAAGTCAAGTCCAAAAAAAAAAATTTCATGCCTAAATTACTCATCAGTTAATTCTATGCATCGGTTATTAATTTAACTATTAAGTAGTAGGGCGTCAACATTCATTTTCATTCTAATATTTTTTATTGGATAATCATTATTTCGTCAAATAATTCATATAACATATTATCAAAATGGTTATTTAAAAAGTTTAAGAATTTTCTTGAGCTTAAAAGATAAATTTTCCGTACAGTCGACATCAATAGAGAATCAAAGGCTCACAAATGAACGAAATAAAAATCTAAAATCAAATTGTAAATAATGATTTACGATATCGACAGAAGATGCTTCGTGGAATTTGAATTGTTGAAACTTTATGCATTTCACCATGAATGTCACTCATGACACGCTTTTCGCCTTTCGCTTTTCGATATCTTCAAACATTCTATCACACCCATGCAATAGAACTGACAGTGATCTAACTGAACTGAAGACAATAGTTAAAATAATAAAAAAAAAAAAAAAATTATGCATGAAGAAGCATGTCGAATCAATCAAAAAAAAAATGAATATTTCATTTATATTTTGAAGCTACTTTTTTTCACGACTTTTTCATTTTGACTCATATCGTCTTAATACGTTTGTGTGGTTAATAGTAAAAATACTCGAAATAACTAATCTAATAAAAAAAATACTCTAATGGTTTAAGTCGTCTATTTTTTCATATCTATAAAATCTCCATATTCATAATTGGTAGACCACTATAAAGAAATTTTACTTAAGTCTTCTTGACATTCGAATTAGGCAAACATACCACCTATTAATTGTATATGTAATAGTTTGCGGAAACTTTAATACTCTATGTAAAATATTCCCCATCGATAAGAAAGTATATTTGAAAAATAAGTATACAAGATCCTTCGTTCAATAGATGTCTAACAGCGAAGAAACTGTTACAACATCAATACAATGGCAGAACTAGACGTGACATTACACAAAACGAACCAAAAGTTAGAATACGTATAGACCTCAGCGTGAGACCGACAAGGCTCACTTCTCCAGGATTATTTTATTAAAATTAATATGCTTGCGTTAGTTCCGGCAGAATGTATACAATGGAGGACAAATCGTAGTGGCATCATTCACAGCAAACGACAAGTCGATGGATCGCGGGTCCATTCAACAGTGCG
Organism: Himalopsyche japonica; assembly: GCA_028555115.1. Taxonomy (NCBI): domain Eukaryota; kingdom Metazoa; phylum Arthropoda; class Insecta; order Trichoptera; family Rhyacophilidae; genus Himalopsyche; species Himalopsyche japonica. Next base: position 1,937,063 of record JAHFWJ010000776.1, read on the forward strand.
GACAAAGGGGACTACAAAAAAACACAATCCCAGGCCTCTAATTCACTAAGTCTTCAATGTAAAATGGTATTTTTTTTAAGATGACTGTTACCAAGTGGTTACGTAAGAAAGTTACAAGAGAGGAGGCAATTAAGCTGTGAATATATCAACTAGTATATAATTCACTCGGCTGTAGCTTGGTGGAAATGCATACTTCACGTAATACAAGTTCACATATAATTCACGTTTCAACAATTCAAATTATATATAAATGATCTTTTCAACGATGATCTACAATATTATTAGAAAATTATGTCTTTTTTTAGACATTCATAATACAGGAACATCTTCGTTCTTTTGGATAAACTATTATGAAAAATGTAGGATAACATAATACGAAACAAATGAATTTCCATTTCACCTGTTTCCACCAATCATAACCTCAGAGTTTTCCTCCTCAATAAGTAATGCGCTAACATCTGATCGTGATAATTAAAGCTTGCTTTAAAAAAACTACATACGTAATAAACATCTCGAGTCAAATTGGAAGTAAAAGCTTCTAAATAACAATGAATTATTTCATTTACATGTTTGAATACGTGTTCTAATATTCTTCCTAAATTGATGACATATGAGAGATTAAATATGTATTTATATTTTTGTGCACAGTTATAATAAAGATGTGTAAAATTCACAAAAAAAACCTTATATTTACATATACATAAAAAATTCACTGATCAAACTTTTAAAAGTTAAAAAAATGTTAAGTGTTTTTTTTTACTATTTTAAATAGCGATGATATCAAAAATTTAAAAACATATGGATAACAGTATGTAGTAATGATTTAGATTTTTTTTTAAATTGAACACGATAACCTTCGAACTTATCCAAAAGAAGAAGTCATTGCAGCAAGCATATTTTTAGAAAGATTTTTTTTCGTTAGATTTTTAATGGTTCAATTTTTACATTTTCTCTCTTATAAGTTAAGATTATGACGTATTGATATAGTATAGATAAAGCAAACACTCCATGTCTTAATACGCTAAAAGTATTCAGCGGTTATCAAATAGTATTTGCACACGCAATCTACCTGTACTGAACAAAAATCGGGTTGTTATGGCGTTATCGCAACTTCGTTAGTGTGCAATTACTCGAATCTATCGCCTGTATCGACCAATACGACTGATTACGCGACCAATCGATTCTGACGAGGTCCGGTCCGTTCTCACAACGGCGATCCGGTGTGAAGAATCAATGTAAAAATTCCGAACGGGATGCCTGTGCCGCCGAGCCGCTACATCCCGTGTAAAACGCGATTCGAAATGCTATCGGGACGCTCACAAATAATTGTATGTAACGCAGACTGATGTTTTCAAGTGAGGCAAAATGCGTTGAATATTCATGGAGACCCCGACAACACCTCCCCCCTCTCTCCTCGCCATGGGCAAAACAGATTTTGTTACGTCCAACGGTAAAAGAAACGATTTCCACCTACACTTATAAATTTATTGCAAGATCAAATTATCTGATCCTAAAAAACAAACAGCACAAAAACGTCAAATTATTTTTTTTTTTCAGGTGATAAAACGTATCCGATCAAAATTAAATAAAGCTTAAATTGCTCAATTAGTATGCTATAATAACAAAGCATTACGAAAGTACTATTGATTTTTATCCGTTTTACTCGTCACTGTCTGTGGAGAACGTCTTTCCTCGTAAATCCTCAAATCAATAAGATAAACGAATAAATATTGTCATCACTTCAATTTTAGTAACTCGAAACTTATTTTAGTCTCCTATAAGAATACTCCCCACCACGATTTGTACTAAACCAAGAGTCTCAATCAAGATTTAGCTATACAGGCCGCTTTTGGTTCCGTGTTCATGGCCAATTGATTCCAATCCAACTAGACGATACCTCAGCCTTGTCGCGGCGAGAGCGTTCCAGAAACTCCAAAAAGAAAAATATTGGCGATAGCCGTACAAGAATAGTTTATATAACTAGACAGACCCAATGGAAACAATTTTATAATGAAATACGATTAAAGCACTAAATTCTAAGTGTAGAAATTCCAAGATGTTCTAAATAACAAAAACAAAAAAAAACAATTAGGCAACAGTATGCCTTGTGTTTTCAATGGCATCAAGTATTAGATTATGTATGATTGAATTTGTCGCTAAACAAAGTTACATTAAAATTAATAACTTACAAATTTGAATTGTTACAATTTTGTACGATTTCACACGTTTTGTCACTAACGACCCGGGTTTCGCCTTTCGGCATCTTTAGGCATTCTATCACACGGGTGCAACAGAACTGACGTAAAATAAATAGTTAGCATCGTATATATATTAAAGGTATTAATTACAGGAAAACACTTACCCCTAGGCAAGCAGTAAATTACGACTAAAACAAATTTAACAATATCAATCTAATAATAATTAGCTCAATATTGAAATTCCATCAAGCACCTTCAGTCGATATCATAAATAATGACTTTCAAATTACTCAAAAAAAAATACATTGATATTATCGCCAATTTATTATATAATTTAATCAGCGAAATTTAACTTAGATTACAATTATAAAAGAATATACATATCGTGTCTTTTTAACAGTATGCCGACTAACACAACACGGGTTATTATAATAGATTTGGAGTTTATTTATACACTCACTAAAATATAACAAGCAGACATAATACGCCAACACCGACAAGAAATAAAAAAGAGTGATGGGTCGTATTGCGAGGTGTTATAATAAGACAACTGTAAAATGTTAGGAGCTCGCCCTCAATTAGATGAAACATGTCAATATAGAAACAAACAATCCGAGTCCACTTGAAGGGGCGTGTATAGCAGAGTCGGTAGCAAGTTCGTTTGACGGTGTGGATCGTGTAAAGACACCGCCTATACTTAGCAGCTTCACCTTAGTTTGAATAAATTAAACGGAATAATATTTATCGCCAGCATTACGGCTCCCCCTCGCCAAAGATAGCGATATTAAGCGGATTTTCCGTTCTTTGCGAAGTATTAGGGGGGGAGTGAGAGAGGTCGAGGTGAATTTTGGGAAAACTACAAAATCTTCATTATAATGACTATATAAGACAAAACGGGCTGACGTAAATCTTTAATACTTTACAAAGTACTGGATGAGAGGGGCGAAGCAAAATGCCGTGCGACAGTTGTCGCCTACCAAAAGCAGGTGAGATGAAAAAGAAAATGCGTTTCTAAATATAACATCTTAAATAGATTTCATGGCGAGTATTTTACTTTTTTATCGGTGAATGTGTTCGTCATCTATCCAAATAATTGCCGAATGCCGTCACATATAATTACTAGAAACTGTTTAGTTTCAAAGACATTCACACACATATTAAAAATACTATATGAATTTCGTCTTAATTTGAACCGATCAAACGTGTATACTTTCAGAAGTGAATTCATGAAACTTTGTACATTTCTACATGTTTTTGTCACTCATGGCCTGGCCTGAAAATGTCGAAAAGCCAAACTCGAGTCGAGAATGACAGAAGATGTGTAAACGTACGAAGGATCAACAATTCAAATTTGATATTGAAATGCCATCAGGCACCTTCAATCGAAATCCAGAAGTGTTTATACTAGCGATCTAAATTTCGCCTTTCAGCAAATTAAATCATGCGGTGATTGTTGAATGCACAAAAGTGTTGATTTCGACGATTTTTGTGTTTGTTTTTTAACAACTTTATCGGGTAAGATATTCTCGATGCGTCAAAACTTGGCACAATCTTTTTGGCAGCGGATGGGTCACATGTTGCAATACACAATTTCTGAGAATAAAATCGCATATTTAAAATTGTAACGTGAATAAATATTCTACAAGCGATACTCCTCGTGACACAGTACAGAACGCAAGTCATGTGTCAAACAAAATGACATTATCATTAACCACGCCGCGTGTGTTCTTCGATTGGTTGCAGTGGACATAGGCTAAATTTGATTTGTTGCGAGCGTGGATATAGATGGAAGGTATTGAAAAAAGTTATGTATTATTTTATAATTCGTCAGGGTCAAATTTTATACATTCATTCACATCAATACATAGTACATGACATGTAGACGTGCAATTTATAAGCGATTGAAACGAAAATAAAAAGCTTTCAAATAAATAATACGTCACCAGCTGATACTGCTTTTGATCAGCGAAACCGGCCTTGATCATTAATTATTTGGCAATGATACAATTGAAACAATTCGTAAATTTTTGCAAGATAAATTTAATTCCTTAAGACAAAAAATAACAGTTACACTACACTTCACAGGTGAAATATTTCTACATACTTTAAAAACGGTTAGGGTTGGTCAGTATAAAGACGAGCCGATAAGATGATCACAACTATGGTGATAGTATTTCTATTTTTATGAACAGAAGCAATTTCACCTGTATATATTGTGTGAAAACTTGCGAGTATAACTTCATTTTTTTTATATTTGCTGTATGTAACGAAACAATATTCCAAATATAAAAATAATTTAGTAAGACTTATTGTTACGTCGCAGATGCTGTACAAAAATTATACTAAATTTATGCGTCTATCAGACTAACTTAGTGTTGAAGTAAACGTGATGCCCATAAGTATAATTAATTGTACATAACAACGTTAATAGACACCCGAACACTGCTGATAATCTTACTTATGGAGAAAATGATCATTATTGCTGATCAAATGACTTCAGTTTTACTGTTAGCTATCCTCGAGGAGCGTCCAAACGTGATAGATAAAATATGTATCCGATAAAAAAAATGAAATCTTTAAATACTTCTGCTTTTCGACCTTTGTAGTCTAGCAAAGAACTTTGACCTGGCGACCGTGGTTTGAGTCCGAGAAGTCAACGTGGTAAATATCAAAATAAGATATTTTCAATTCGGATGTGTGAACTTGGACTTAAGTTTACATTGGTGATTTGTGATGCTATGTTTGTTCGGCTCACAGAGAAAAAATCACCGAGTTTATCTCATTAACTACTATGCCAAATGTGATTTAATTTACTAAGTAGTATAAAAAAGGTTACTATTTAGAATAACTAGAGCACGTAAACAAGAGATAACCTAATAATATCCGTGAAGCAAACAACAGTCAACAAAGCAAAACTCAAATGATGTGTAGAGCATTCGGAGATTTTTAAAAAACAGCTCTCTTGATCGTTTTAAATAATATCCGAGAATAACGTCCGAGACACATTATGTTAAGATGTCAAAAAATATGATCAACATAATTCCAGGAATAAAAATAAAAATGTTGCCGCCCTCACGTTGAGGGGCGCGATGATCCTACTTCTTTCGGTCGCGGAGTAACGCACATCGCCAACAATTCGCCTCAGTAAAATAAAATAACAGTTATAAGTTTAACTTTGCCGATACAGTACTAGAAGGAGTTTTATTGCTAAGTTTGTTGGCGGTAAACTGCTTAAGACTCGCATATATATGTCGAAGCGAATTCTAACGACGAATGCGTTACATTGAAGCAAAAATACATTTACGAGCTAATCTAGATGTGATAAATGGCAAGGAAAAATTTATTAATACACAGAGCTTCAACCATTGCAGTTTACTTAATGACATTCTAAGTAATAATCGCACCAGTGCAAGGACGAACTGAGGCAAAGAAATGCTCAGATTGACCGACATTTATCAGCAAGCAATCGCGTATTATGAGATCGAGGGAAGATCACGTTAGTATCGCAAGTTATCTAGGGAACAGCTTTCTCCTATCTGTTGATAGAACTTCACTAGAAACAAAAATATGTCGAGTATATGATCACATAAGTTTGATTTATGTGGTAAGTGTTAATGTATTCGAAGAAAGTTTTTTCGAGAGCTCATGATCATAATGCTAACAAAATCAAAATTTAGGTTTCATTCTTTAAAAAAATCTGCGTAAATAAACATATCGATTTCATATTTGAACATACGTTTCGAAAAATGTTCATTTAAAATTCTATTTTCAAAATTGTAATAGCTTCATTTCGAATGAACGCGTTTAAGTAAAACCGCGTAAATTGAGGGATGCCTGCTTACGCAATGGTTTATAATATCGGTAAGTTATTGAAAGCTGCCGATTTGGGAAATATTTATCTGGGCCGTGGAGTCGAAGTCGCGAAAAAAGAAACGACCTCGATTATTTTTCGATTAGACGATTTTGAAAAATACCTCAATGAACAGTTTGCCGAATTGGTTGGTTGATCATTAATTTAATGCACATATGCAGGAAACGTAGGAAAAAAACGCATTTTTTAACGACTCCACAGTCTAGATATATTTTGCTAATTTTTAAAGTGAGATTAACATGACCGCTTGCCGACGAATCGTGTGGATCTTCCGATGACAAAAGTCGGCTGAGGCGGTTGTCGGCACTCTGGGAGGCGTTTTCGTCAGGGCTTAATCTGATTTGGCATTCACGGCATGCGTCCCTAGGCACACACTGCCTCATATACCTACTACATGCCTACGTAAATACGTATACACCAGGATTCACCTGACACCGGGAAGGTGTTGTTGTTCATGCACGATAGCTACGATGGATACCGGGTAGAGGTACTTACGAAACATATTTTACGGCAAGAAGTAAATGTTCGAATATAACGTAAACACCACTCAAACGTTTTATAATCTATACAAATCGCAGTAGCACAGTGAAAATATATTCACGTATTTCTCACAAAAAATAAAAATTATTAAATTAAATTAACTTTTTGATAAATGAAGATTTGGGCGAAATTGATACAAAACTACGATATTAATTCGTTGAGAGTTCAAGAGCTTCAGAGGCATACGAAGCTAAAACAACAAGGTAAGTATACAACAAGTAAAATATATTCCTTAGCACTGAACTTTGAGCAATTACATAACACGATACTTCCCTCAACATCTCAAACCCGACCCAACCGCGTTTCATCAGTATTTGTGATATTTTCTACGCGATCGTACATCCACCATCGCATCATAGTTATTTAAAATTGTATTCAAAAATATAATAACGAATATGCTATTACTTATGAGCATGCCAAATAAGTCATTTCTATAAAACAGCTAGCACAATATAAAAAAAAGAACATTTTAGTGCAGGCCAACTACCCCTATAGACACTATTCAATCACAGGCAGTTAAAAGACGATATGCCTGAGTGGTGTTATTTATCTATTCGTATTTTTATATTGGTAGTTCTTTATTTAAAAGCTTTTAATGCAACTATATCCACTGCTTATGATAGACGACCAGTCAAACTGTGATTGTTATGTAACTTCATGTTTTCATTGTCAAAGTATGTCAGCGAATAGGATTAATCAGACATGAAAATCTCGAAAGAATTATTATAGAATCAAGACAATTACATACTTAACGTTGATATGAAAAAAAACTATATTAAAATTCAGACAATAGGAAAAATGATTAACGTCTTCACATAGATTTAAATGATATATTTGTTTAGTATGTACGTAATATAAGATAAAGCACATCTGTGGTTTATTCCTGCGCATATATGCTTCGTAGACGAATATGAGATAAAAAATAAAAATACAGTAAAATTTCCCATGTAACCATAAAATTTTAATCATATATATTTCGTAGATTACGAATAACGCACAAATCATGGTATTTTATATTCTATAGTGTTAAATTGGTGGTTACATTTTCTTTACTTTTTCTAACAAACGAGGCGCTTAACATATCGAGAGAACATCTTTCTTTGAAGAAATGTTCGCGGTGAGTGACGATGGAATCATACAATGAAATATTCATCAACTAAAGTGGAATTCGCCTTTCGGCACCCAATACCGTAGCTATATGCCAGGGTCAAGATTGAACAATAACGGCAAGGTTTTACAAATACGTAACGTCAACAGTATAAGCATATTTTTTTTCTACTACAACATTAAAATTTGTATTTTTTTGGAATCATAAATTAATTATGAAAATCGCACGCATAACTAATAAAGATTATATTTACATAGCTGGTAATTTCTAAGTACGTTAATAATCAAATATAACAGTGGATCAATACAAGCCACGTGTTTCTTTTAAGTCAAGAATTGCTACAAATAGGTTCAGAACAACCTGGTCTGCATCTGCGATGGAATACACAGTCCGGGAAAATTTTTAACACTAGGATTTGATTTAGGATTTTGTGTATCACCGAGCATCTCAATCTCCACTAGACTGAGCGTCGCGGCGGTATAAATATTCAAAGATATTCAAGATATCGCCGATACGTTTAGGAAGGTTTCTTTTTGGAAGATATTCTAAGCCATATACAAAATAAAGACACTATTGCTTCAATACTTTCGTTGTGTTGGTCATAAAAAAAAATGTCCTATAAATGGGAATATAATATACCGATTTTTATTTTATTATTTAAAATATCATGCCTTTCCATCAAGAAGTGACAGTTTTTTATTATAGAATCGAGCTTTTCAGATAAATGTTTTTCTCAGATCGTACGCCACTTTCATTCAATCCGATCTTAATTGTACTTAAATCTATAATGTTTGATAAGTAGCTTTAATAACCTATACATTAATCATGAAAATAGTATAAAATCACGGAAAAAAAATTTGATGCCATCGATACTAACATAACATCAAATTAATTATTATAAAATTTTAAATAACTTTGATTATTCCACGTATTGTGTCACAGTTAGTAACAAAAAACGTGGAATAATCAAAGTTATTTTAAATTTTATATTAAAATGAACTTCCACAAAGTTACCGCCGAAACCATCGAAAATATCAAATTAATTACCTCACTTTCTATTAATCGTTGAATATACAAAACGGCTATATAATCAAATGGTTGGTGTTCACTGCTGCCGTGCATTCTGCGTGCCGTAAACAGAAAACATGTAATGCTTGTAGTTGTCAAACTAAGCACCAAAATCACCCAACAAATGATCATTTACAAACGAAAATTTTTACATTTATACATTTTTTTAAAAATATAATAAGTACGTACATATAGACAATTTTTTTTTTTTTTATTCTAACATTATTTAAGTCAAAATAAAGACCACAAAAAAGTAATTTGCAAGAAAATCGTGACTTAAAAAAAACATCGAAAGCCTGGTTTTTAAGTGTATTGTATGCAGTCCAGTTAACAAATTTTTTCTGAGTATAATTTTAATACAATAACGATAATTTTCCAAGGCTCTACGCCGTCGTAGAAATCTCCATCTACGTGGCATATACATGGTATGGTGTGTCTACTGCAGTCGTCTGTGTATTAAAAATAATTGTTCTACATACCCCGGCTGTGGATGATTCAGATCTCCGAATGGCTCGGTGCTTGTAGCCATTTGTTTCTATGGGCTCGGTCTAGTGAAAGAAATGAGGAAGCTGTAATACAGTCAGAGCTCCCCTCTCCTCACAAATCATAGATCCAGATAAGCAATATAACTTTTCAAATATATAATAAATACATCATACACATGTGCAGAAAAAATAAATTCACGTTGTAAAAATGGTTCATTTCGAAAGAGTGTTAGTTATCACGCACCAATACGAAGCACGCTTTTATACAACTATTATTATAAACAAAAAACAGATTAAATTGAGAATGGTTTTAAATATTTCATAGTATAAAATTATTATCCTTAACAATTAAAAATATATGAATTTATTTTTCTTATTTGTTAGCATAAATTTAGTTTGACGAGTGTTTGTAACGATTAATCTAAGGAAATGTACATATTTCAAATTTGATTGCGAAATAAGTTTTAAATTTACGCAGTCGTCGCTGAATGCATACTAAAACATAGGAAATGCTATCTTTAAATTTATGTGTTTATAAAGATCTCAAACCGACTGGGTTGGTTCTAAAAACGTTTTGTTGCTACCAACAGAAATTTGAATATGGAATTTCCAAAATTCACATATACGCTGTCAATGCTCAAATAAGGTAAGGTTGAGTGTTATTTTACGTGGAACAATGACCGACCCACTTTCCAAAGAATCCTCCGAAGTAAGGGGGATACATTTCTAAATTATACTAGAGCCGACACTGTCAACAACAGCGATGTGTTGACCTTTGAAGCTATCATTCGTCGAAGAATCCATCCCTCCCCTCCCCACAACACACGGGCCCGTCGCCATCTCCAAGCCTTCCGCGAGGGGAATACCAAGTAGGCAGGTAACGCAATTAACAAACTCTCCCTCCCCTTGTGTCAAACACATGTAAGAAGACTAACGAAATAAGGAGTGAAATAAATCACAGCGCCAAGATTTTGTGTCACCACCGCCTCAGCAGCGCGCCGTTGGTAATGCGACGAGAGCGCTTTGGGAATCTTCAGTTGTAAATCGATACAGCGAAATATTTTATGAACTGTTTACATTATCTGTGAAAAATCAAATACCAATATTCACTATCTTCATCAACCAGCGCTTTGCTTTCCGTATTTTTGACGTAGCACATCTTCAAAGAGAATTTTTGAGAATGATTGTCTCGGGAGCAATCGGGAGAACTGAATCAAGAGCAGGCTTTGTAAACCGGCGCTCTTACGCATGATGAGGTAGGTGTGCGCACTGTAAAATAACATAAAGAGTCACTTTTAAGGTGTTAACTGTCACTTCTTGATGGAAAGGCATTATATTTTAAATAATAAAAACACATTTTTTTAGTACTTATTTCCACAATTGTGGAAATAAGTAGTAAAAAAATGTGTTTTTATTATTTAAAACATAAAGAGTATGTATAGCTATTTCGTTTTAAGGCACACAAACCACCTCATCGCGCGTGAAAGCACCTATATATAAAATCGTTTCATCTATTTTTGTATTATTGCAAAGTTTCAATTGATTGTGGTAAACTATCACTTTATATACCGTAACTATTATTAAAATGCATATAAAATCACTGCATCAGTCTCCACCGTTAATTGAAATACCTCATCTATTCGCTGAACCACGTAAACAATATTGTCACATCGAATATTTCAAAGACAAAATCAGTAATGTTGATTTTAACCAAACGTTGAGATATTATGTAATTTAATCAGACTCCATTTCAATACAAAAATTAGCTCTAACATGAAGGTTTTGACAATGTCAACTTATTTTATATTTGTAATTGGTAACTAAACCTTCTCATCTGTTGACACATTAGCAATACTCGAATGATGTGAATAAGTGTTTGCATAATTTCACATTGCTATGATTCTTAACGTCTCATCTCCATAAACTAGATACATAGCGTGTAATCAAAAGAAAATAAGCGTTTTCACGAGTATTTAATCATTTCTTAATTATTATTATATTGATCTAAAAGGTAATAAAACATCATCTTACAAATACAAACGGTCGAATCATGACACTAAATAAAAACACAGCCTTAATAGCCATAAATTGTTTCCCCATCAGAGCATATCGAAGTCATGGAATAAGGGTAGATAAAATCGAAAAAGAGCGAACGAAGTTTAACGTGCGGTCGAACGTTGTGAAACAAAACAAAAAAGTGCTTTACACGCAAATCGAGAGAACGGAACAACAGAGAGGTGAATGATGCCCCGCTGCAGCGGTAAACAAACATTTTTAATTCTAAAGTTGACAATTAACAATGAAACATAATTAGATTTAAATATTCATCAACAGGTGGGATATTTAACCAATAACAGTATTACATACATTCAAAAAACTATCAAGAAATAAATTCGAAACAGGTCCAATTTCAAATATATCAAAAATTTTACCTGCTAAACATTAATTCGCAGTTTGTTTAAAAAAATATGGAAGACGTCATTGCTTGATAATTGTATGTGTTAAAGGAAAAACGAACATAGTCATCTGTTTAATTAACAGTATGTTCTCGGATTCAAATAAGATTCAAAATTGTAGTCTTGAAAAAAATAAAAATGTTCGATATACAAATTATTGAACATGCTGAATAACAATTATCTTGAAGTACATCGCTGAATATTTACTATGCATATATATATATATACATTTTTAATAATTTTATATGAGAAAAAGTTACCGTATCAAATTTAAATATAAAAGTCTATTGCAGTGAAACTTTAACAGGGGTTAATAAAGAAATGCAATTTTCCTACAGCAATATAGAATAATTATTACGTAGCGTTGATGTTTGTGAGCGATTCAAAATGTCTAGTATAAATATATAAAAATAGAGGTATACATTATATGGCTTCGCAAATCACTGGTCGCTGACAATTTTACCTCTACGGACGAGCTACGACAAGCAGGTTTGCAGTCTACGCCAGAGTCTTGAAGGGCGCCCTTATCGAAGGCTTTTTCAAATTTTCATAATTACTAACAAAGGATGGCGTCTAGCCTTTGAGAAAGCGAATCAAGAACCAAACGCTCCACCCCCGCAGCCCCTTCACAGTCCACTACAACTGACATAGATTGCGTGGCTGTGAATAAACATTGATTACGCCATAGTATCGTGTACGTATTTTGAAATAAGAACGTTTCAGTGAGAATTAAGAAAAAAAAATGAATCCATATTTTCTTATAGGTCCTTGAGACGTATGGCCAACATTCTTAGCTTAAAGTTAAAATCCAATCACATTCATTAATTTACTATCAAATTTATGTATGGAATTTTTAGAAGGAATTCTGTCTAAGGTCTAAATTTTCTCCCAATCATCCAATTATTAGAATGGGGCGTAAAGAGCAAGATTTGCTAGACAAATCGAACTTAGTAACAAAAAAAACAGTTTTCAACTTCCAATTCTTGGAAAAGCATAAAATAAAATATAAAAAAAACATATCGTACTTCCACCTCTTAAAACTATCAGGATCGGTTTCTCTCATAGGGAGTATCAGTACATAGAAAACTTTCAAAAGATACATAAATACCTCATATAATTTTTAGCTCTCATGTTAAATTAATATATATCAAAGACAAACACACTATAAAAAATAAGTAATGCATTGGGAAAAGTTAAGTATGGTTTAAATATTTTCATAATTTTGAGTATAATGAATAAAAATTAAAGCAAAAACCATTTAGTTCCATAGACAAATTACACACTATTACTGCCATCTATTGTATTATTATGTAAATGAAAAATAGTGAATTAATTAAAAAACTATATTTACTCATAGAAACTACTATCAATAGTGAAATGTGTATTAAATAAAGAATACATAGTTAAAAAGCGGATACTTTAAAAAGAATCTAAAGACGATCAACACTATTTTGATAATAGATATCATATCTGGATATTGTAGTATAAATTATTGCAGTTCTCACAATAGACTTAGACAAGACAAAGAGATTACATAAAATGAAAACTTTCCTAACTTAACCTATAAACTCAAACCATCTTTGAAAAAGAAAGTATCAGCAACTGGTTGTGATTGAAATGCTCAGACTGTTGGGATTGTAAAAGGATAGCATAAAAAATATCAAACAGATTCTTTTAATATTGTTTGAAACCACAAAAAAATGGCAAGAGATCATGTTTTAAGTAGCACTCTATTTGTGAAATCAATATTCATTAATTTTAGTGTACTGCTGAGAAAAGATACTCTAAATAGAACAGATATCAAATTTTAGTTATGTTATAGTGGCAATATTTGGAAGTCAACATCAGTACATTTGTGGATATGAAAAATTAATCGCTTCAAGAATTTTTATATCTAATTGTGAATCTAGCTAAATCTGATTGAATATATTTTGTCATGATTGGATACTAGTGACATAATTGAACACATCCATTTAAATGTTCTAATACAATTTTGAATTTAGAACAAACATATTTTTTGACAGACAAAATGATGTCTGCAATTTTGTTTCAAGATCAATGAACTGTAATTTTAGCTGTCGAGAAGTTTGTTTACACGGTATCACTAATAAGAACGTATACAAAGATGAAAAATAAAGTGTCTTGGCACTAAATAAAGTATTGGGGAGTCCGCAAATTATTGACAGTAAGTAACCAATTAAATAATGTTATTATGACTTACCCTATACTGCCAGCACGACGTTTATGGACGACCTTAGCTGGGTCTATCCCTGTCAAAATAAAATAGGATAAAGTAAAATTCTTGAATACACGGGTGCATCAATATTTTAATAACACAAGCTGACATGCATTGATGGAAAGGTTTTAAAAGCTCTCGAAAATTATACTTTTTCTTAGTTTAATAAAAAATGAGACACTCATGAGAACAAAGGTAATCTATGCAGGCAATTTTCGTAAATATCTCATTAAAAATTACAGAAATAATTCGTTGTCAACATGATGTGATTTTGACAAACGCCAAGGACGTAAGTAAACTTTGTTATACCTGGATACGAATGGGTTACTGCCGACATCTGTCAGAAAACACATCCGATACCATTTAAAGACGGTTTTTAATTTAGAAATGTTAAAAAAACTAATAAATTCACTTTCGTTGTATCCTACAGTGACATGAAGATTGAGGCTAGAACTGTTTACAACACCATAATCGCCATTTTGAATATCTCGATAATTTCAAGCTGCGGTGAAAGTATGAACACACTGGCTGCTTGCATATAGTTTTTAAATATCGCTACATTTCAAATTATAAGGCTGTAAAATAGAATACATTTCTTCTTTGATGACGATCTCTATTTTGTTTTCAGATTAGTTAGAAAAGCTGTCTTTATAACAAATTAATTTTTCGTTTACATTTAAACTATTTCTTAATTTTTTGATTTGTAAATGAATTTGATTTTATATGCATAGACATTTATAGTGTTAAAATTATTTTCCATCCTGAAGATTTGAAAAAATAAAGCCTGCCCTATACTATCTCTAAAATTTTCAGTTTGAGCAACGAGTAGTGCTCATAACACCATTTGTTACTTCTGAGTTAAACTTTATTAGTTTTCCATATGTTCCTAATTGAAAACAGGTACAAATACTTATACGTTTATTTGATGGCCAGTTTATAAATGATTTACAATAACGAATTAACTAAATGAAAATGATATCTCTCAAGAATACTTTGATATCAAAAGTCCACATTTGATTATAATATATATTAGTATATGGAATTTCAATATAAAACTTGAATTGTTGAAACTTTGTACAATTCCACACGCTTTGTCACTAACAACCCGGGTTTTGCTTTCCAGCATCTTCAGGCGTTCTATCACATGGATACAATAGAACTGACAACTTTCAACAATTCAAATTTTGAAGTGTATCAGATAGCTGAGATAATATATTCAACCACTCAAAAAGATTAGTCAAAGTGAAATAACCATCATTCAATGTAAATATTTTTTTAAAAATATAAGCATTTAGTTTTTTCTGCACACTTTTGTACAGTTTGTAAATGATTTGAATTTATTCATTTATAAACTTAGTGAAAATTTGAGTGCTGAATAAACACATTAACAAATAAATTGGATAGATATAGATTATGCTTAGACTTATTTTGAGTTTGTATCGTACTGAATATTGCAAACTTTCTTATTTACGTGCAGCAGACCATAATGTGATGTGCTACATGTATAAATGTGCTGTTCTGTGTCTTTTGTTAATGGTCAAATAGCTTGTTTTATCATCACTAATAATAATATGATGTGATATGGGATCTGGAGCTTAGGAAAAAATAATATACATAATGAACAAAATATTATTGTATTCTTCTTAAAATTATTGATACATTAAAGACATGAGTGAACTTATAATTTCATCTGTTTCGCTGTTAATGAGTTCTTTGTTTTCTTGTGTATTTTTAGTTTCGATTTAACAGTGTTTGTAACTTCATCTTGAAGTTGACTGAAGAAAGCAGTTGATGACTTCAAAGATTTACCATCACCCAGTGTCTCCATCTGAAATTGTTAAATAAATTGGTTGAATGCATTGCTATAAACATACATCAAACGAATTACTAAATATTAAGTACAAGATTCAAGATTTCTTAAATTTGCTATTTCTATTTTCACCTCACCATCAAAATAATTTTACTGAATATAAGTTGTACCTTATCAACATTTCGGTCCTTTGTGACCTTGTCGAGTAGTTTTGATGCCTTTTCTCGGCTATATTTATTGCCCAATCCAGGTCGCATCTTATCCAACACCTTCTCTCGTTTTTCGCGTTGCTTCTCCCTCTCTCGCTGTTTAATTTTCTTTTGTCTTCTTTCTCTCTTTTTGTCTGTGTCTGTGCGTTCTGATCTTCCAATAATATCTCCTTTAGTCTTGGCTGAAAAGAATTACAATGTTTATAAAACCAAAATATTTCCTTGAGATCACAAACATTTTCATGTTATGTAGAATGAATCGAGACAAAAAGAATATGGAATAGTTATACAAACCTCGTATTTCTTCTGGCGCTAAAAGAGTTGCATCACTTGTGGCCACGGGGGCAACTTCTTCCATACTTATAGCAGGCATATTGCTGACTATTTTAACTTCTGGCACAGCCAACTTGGGGGTGTAATGGAAATTGCAAAGCGCATCTAGTTTAGAGAAAAGTCTCGTCATCAATTTTTTTATTTCAACATGTTCCTTTGGCTCTTCCTCCGGTTTTTCATCAGCGTCAGGATTTAGTGCTTCACGCTGTTTTATGTACTCCTGTTCGTATACTTGTGCGAGGGATATTTTACTTTTTTCTTGATCTAAAACTAATTGTTTTTTAAACTCGTGAACTTCTTCAACTGGTTTTACTTTGCGCTCGACGTCATCCCAAGCCTTGTCTTTAATTCTCTGAATAATGATGTCTTGCAATTTTTGGGTTGTTTCCTCGGTAATAATTGGTGCCGGTCTACTTGTCATATCAAAATCGACAACTTCTTCTAAAAGAGAGTTTTGAGGCCTAGATGCGGCTGTAACTTCACCTTTCATGGGCCATGATTTTTCTTGAAGAAGATTGTTTTCCAGATGACCAATTTTTTTCTTTAATCTTTGCTGCCTCAGCTGATATTCCGACATGTCTTCTGTGTTCATTTTAATAGAGGAATTAATATTTTCTGTATCACTTTTACCAGAGTCATCATCATCAGAAGACGACGACGGTTGCTTCATGTCAAACCTAAAACAAGAAAAATAAAGTCCTGGTTATGCCTATGGAATCAATTTTTACTTTTTTCTTGCAGCTCATTTTAAAAAGAAAACTTTGAAATATAGTAAACTTGAATAGAAATCTAAAATATAAAAATTGTTGGAAATTTATTCAATAAAGAGAAAATGATAAAATGAAGTTCTTACCGAACATTTTTGTTTTTTGAATTATTTGTTACATCTCCTAGATCCATTTCACTATCATCGCTACCTTCATTTTCAGAATTATCATCAAATCCTAAACCATTGCTTTCATTCTTGGAAGAGCTTTTGGATTTTGATTGTTTTTCAGTATCATCGCTATCAGAATCTCCACCAAAAAAGTCATCATATTTTATGTGCTTCGCATCCATATCTTCGTCCTGTAATATAGCAGAAAAAAATTTATGATTTAAAATTAAATAATTTTTGTTCATAAAATAATATAATGGTTAAGAGCTATATCAATAATATAGTAAATTTACCAAATTATGAGATTTTTATGGTATTCACAGATTAACTTCTGGGTATTTAAGATTAATAAAAGAAGGGAGTTTCTCTGAAATAAAATTATACGAAAACTGTTAATCAAGATACACAATTAACAGCTTATTCAAAAAATATTGAAGGAAATAAAAACTGCACACACATCCTTCGCTTATCATGAAAAGATGTGTCTGACAGTGAGGTTTGATATGAACTAGGTTTTTTGCAGTGACATGAAATGTTTAAAAGATTTATATTATCACTACCCTATTGTTTTCACAAGTAAACACAGTTTCATTGTTCGTCATAACTTTTGCAATTATTTATCTTTGACTTAATGATTAATAGATGAACTGAAAAACCTAACCAACTATGTAAATAAAACTAATATAAGCATCAAGAGTAATTATAAATAATATTGAAAACCCACCATTTTTTCAATGTCCTCATCATTTGAATCCCAATTTTCAAATAAGTCAATCTCTTCTTCATCATCTTCATCACTACTCTCTTCAGACTTAAGAGATTTTTTAGACTTATTGTGTTTATTCATTTCCTTTTTGTCTTCCGCATCCAAAAATTGTTCAAGATCTTTGAGTTTGAAAAATTGGTCATCTACTATGGAACCCTTTTTTCTCTCCTTTGTTTCTGAAATAAATAATGAATCACATTGAATTGAGTAACAATCATTCACAACACAAACAAACAAATACTTAACTCAGCTTTTAGTGCATATAATAGACGGAAGTTTCATTATTTGTTTACAAGAAAAAATACCTTTTTTAGAAGCTTTCTTTGTCTTTTTTACTTTTCTCTTGATAACTATTTCTTCATTAACATCTGAACCATTTTCCAACAAGCTGTCATTATCAGAATGATCATGAATGCTATTTTTTAAGACTGCACCGGGTTTTTTGTCACCAAATTCGATGGGGAAAGAAAGATCTTTTTGAATTGATAGCTTGGATACGTTTGACAAAAAATGTGTCCACCGATCTTCATTTTGCAATTCAATTTCTTGCCAGATTTGTTCTTCATCAAAATGTCGTGTGATAAGTTCTGGTAAAGCTTTCGCTGAAGCAATAGGGATTTCTTCTGTTTTCATGAAGTCATAAAGACTTTTCGTGAGGTCCTTGACAGGCTGTAAGACATCTTCTTGGATACTAAAATAAAAGTAAAATTATATAAAATATGACTTAATATTAATATGATAGAAACAAAGAAAGTTTCAACTCAACTTCTTAAAAAAGTTATTGGACCCATTAAGTATTAGCATAACGATATCAAAAATACTCACCAGAAAGAAAATGAATGAAGAATAAAGCATCCGTTGATAAAAGAAAAATAAGTTCGAAAATCGTGAAAAAATAATTCTCAATCCCTTATAATCCCAAAACTAAAATCTATGAATTGTATTGATAATCGAATATCAAATAACTTACCCCAAATAGTTTTCAGGTCTATGGGTTATTTTTTGAAATGATTCGATGGCTTCGTCTAAAGTATTTTCAGAATCCATTTTTCTGTAATTTATGAATATCGCATAATATAAATATTAAGCGAGAGCCACTTAACCTATCAATCTGTCAATACAACTGTCAACAAAACGCATGGCCGTTCACGTTTACATGAATATTGCCAGTTTTGTTAAAATATTTAATATTATATCGAATACTAGGTCAGTTATATTGCTGATGTCGTGCAACGAAAATTGTTTCATTGTATATATTGATGTGTTTGTGCATATTAATTTGTACGGTTTCCAATGAAGTTATTGTAGAAAAGTCAAATTACTGTTCTAAATTAAATGCTCTCAATGCTCTATTTAGATACATTAAAAAAATATACTTTTATATAAAAGAATTGCTTTAGGTACATTAAAAGTTATGAAAGACGATTTATGGAATTGGACATATTTATTTTCTTATTTAAGTACTTTGTGCACATAAAACACGTATCATATAGCTTTTATAATACTATGCCGTGGCAGAAAATAGACGGAAAGAATTTTCTCTCATTTTCCTCAAATAAAATAAAATCTAAAAATAATTATTTCAGGATATAAAAAAAGTCATCTTACAGCCATACTATTTTTTATAGCTGTCACCAGTGTCTTCAATGTCATCTCGTCTCGTCTGTTTTGATCCAGTTTTCTCTATAACAAAATTTAATGATATTGACTCAGTTATACAGTGTATATAGCTTCATTGTGTACTCATCTCTTGTTTAACACAATGTGCTCGCCCTAGCAAGATTATATTATTACTGAAATGGAAACCGAACAAGAGCTGCCCGATGTTACGGCTAATTTGGAAATCGCAGCAAACGGCGCAATAACATTGACTAATAGTGACAGCTCAACTGCATTATACACGCTTGAAAAAAAGGCATTTCATTTGCGAAATATACTTAGGGAAGATGTTCGAGCTGCCGACCTAAAATGGAGTTTATTCGTGACTGCATTCCATGGCTTCAGACGTGAGACTTGCGTCAAACCGTTTCCGCCAAATTTTTTGAAAGACGGAGTAAAAGATTTTGATGCGCTCGTATGTATATGTTTATTTTCCACCAAATTTGAACACAACTTACACTATACTTTATTACTTTGAAAATGTGGCTTTTCATTCTTTTTCATTTGAGTGTGTAAAATCTCTTCATAGTATATAAATATTTCTTGTTAAGTATTTAATCTAAATATTATTATACATATACAGTGGAACCCCGATCAACCGTTCTCGCATAATACGTTTTCCCTTATGGCTCGTTAATTTTTTACAGTCCCTTCAAACACCCATAAGAACAATGTTAAATAATCCCGCATTTACCGTTCTCAGTTTATCGATTACCTCGATCTATCGTCTAAATATTATAGTCCCGTCTCAAATATTATTCTGATTGACTGGCTTTGGTAGATAAATCTTTCTATTCAATACAATCTGTATGTTTGAACACATTTAATCTTGTATATTAACCAAAGAAATTAATGTTCGCCCAAATGTCTTGAGATTTTCTCTAATAAAAAATTTCACAAGAAGAAGTTTAAAACACTATTCGATTATTTCAATAAATAAGATTTAATTAATGTAACTTTTACAAAACCCTCCCATTTTTACCAATTTTTGTGTAGCTCATCTTTGAAAATTAAAGGAAGGCGGGACGTTTCTAATATTTTACTTTTTTTAATAAATATTTTAATCTTTCCCGCATTCCTCGTTTTCCGCATTTTTCGTTTATTTTTTAGGGTCCCACGAAAAACGTAGAATCGAGGTTTCACCGTATATATATATCTCTGTATCGTATAATTTTTGATGATAATTTGATTTCTATTTGCAGAGTGATGCTATAGCTTCTTCCAAGAGGTTAACAATTATGGTGGAGCATCTGCTAGACCCTGCTTATGTTGCTGCCAATTCTCAATTAGTCGATTTACTATTTTATGACTTAGTGCATTTACGCGAACCATACTTGAAGACTGTCCCCACTGATGAAGTAAATATGATTTTTATAACCTAAGCATTATTTAATTTGAATTGTTACAACTTTGTACATTTCCACATGTTTTGTCACTAATAACCTGGTTTCACCTGTCGGCATCTTCAGGCATTCTATCACACAACTAACGCAAAATAAATAGTTAGCATCGTCTATATACCAAAGGTATTAATTACAGGAAAACACAGACAGAGGCAAGCAGTAAATGGCAGCTAAAACAAATTTAATAATATTAATCTACTAATAATTAACACAATTGCCTGTGATAATTTTCATTAACGATTTTGTTAATGAGTCATTCTTAAAGGGTTTTATATATTTTTTTTTGTTGTATTTTACATTTATTTGTTGTAAAACCCTTTGAAGAAATTTTGAATAGACCTTTGGTAAGTTCAAATAACGAAGGAGAAAATGATATAGGAGACATTGCGGAATCAATGGCACAAATTTCAATATGTGCTGAATGCAACGAAGAAGTTGTAACCGGGTGGTTAAATTACGATGTAAACGATCCTGGATTCCAGATTTTGAATCATGAGGAAATAGTTAAAGAAATATCTATCAGTGTTTAGATGTCGCTATGATGTGGTTTGGGAATTCAGAAAAATTTGTATGCCTTAAAAGTATTTGCGATTTGACAGCATCGAAAAGAAAAGCTAGCTTAATAATAAAGCTATTTATTATTCTAAGAAATAAAAATGATTCATACTGAATATACTTGTCTTTTCCTGTCAATCATGTTTTTTTTTTGATTATCCAGATTTCTCCTTATCCGGACTATTTTCATCCCCAATTAGTCCGGATAATCGAAGTTCTACTGTATTTTTGTTTTTTTTACAGTTCAATAGTATTTTGGAAAAAGTTCCATCGGAAGCCGAAGCCTCTCGACCACAATTTATATTTGAAGTTGTCAGTACATCTCATTCCCAATCTGAATGCAAATGGCAAAATCTATCAAAAAATAAAATCACATTTTTTGCATATCATGGCAGTCGATTGGAAAACTTTCATTCAATAATTCATCACGGCCTACAGCAGCATATGAACAAGGTAAGTCTAATATCAATATTGATAAATAAAGACAGCAATATGATAACCCTGCGTTGACCGTTAATAGTTTTTATCTGAATATAAATGTCTTGATAATATATGTGAATTATGTATATGCTAATGTTTGCATTTAAAACCTATTGATTGTATTATTTGACTGTCCTAGTTATATTTTGTTCATTAGGATTGTCTGATGTATAAAATCTTGTGCCACTGTTGAGCATTATTTCCGACTGTCAGACTTATCGGTGTATTTGATTTCTTTTATTATTTCATCTTGTGATTAATAATAATAATAAAAAGGCGCTAGGGGGCGTTCAGGTCCATGGCCGACTGCACAACATCTCTCCAGGCATCTCTGTCGAGCGCTCTCTCTCTCCAGTTGACTATCCTCAGCCTCTCAACATTCTTTTGAATGTTATCCGCTCATCTCCGTCGAGGACGACCGAGAGGTCGGGTGCCAACTGGTGTTCCTTCATAAGTCTTATGGAGAGCTCTAGATTTCTCAGATCGTACAACGTGACCCGCCCATCTGAGCCTTCTCGATCTCTTCTCAATCTTGTGATTAGTAAAATAATTATACATAACATACATAACATTAGTGATTCTATCTTGTGATTAGTAAAATAATAATACCTGTTCTCTTCTTTTCTTCTATAGAAGGTGTAGTAATATGACAATTTTCACTTATTGACAATTATTCTAAATATGCATTATGAAGTATTAGAATCTGTAATGTATAAATCTGGCGTAGGAATAAGAAGTGGGATGGAAGTAGCCTGCTCTCCATGTACGATCACACTGTGCCGGATCAATATGATTGTGTGTCTTTCACCAAAGGTGTTCTTAGATTCCAGAGGAAGAGTCACCTAAAATGAATGTCTTAAACATGTGATAGGAAATTGAAAAGCAAGTGGGCTCAAAACACTCAAAGGCAGTGAAATTAACCTAAAAAAATTTGAGAATTGTTTGCCGAGTACCAAATTTCGTACACTTGTCAAAAGATGTCTTTGGTCTCATGTCCCACATTGGTTAATATTGGTAAAACAGGTGATGAGAAAGTGTCACTTGCAATACATGCAAGGATAAATTAACGGTACCTATTGCTGTTGCAGCGCTATTTGAGTTTTTAATATGTACCCAATAACTAATAGTACATTTAAATCATTCGAATGTGTTTATCTCTATTCACATAAACTTTTTTGACTTTTAATGTTAGGTAACATATAAATTACCTATAGTTATGAGTACTCTTTCCCATAAAAGTAAATTGTTCTTCTTCATTACTTCAGTCAAATGAGACTCAACTACACAATATATGGAAAGGTGGTAATAATTGTTGTTGAAGCCAATGTCACTGTACATATTTTTCTCTTGAATTTCAGAACATGTTATTTGGCAGTGGAATATATTTTTCTTCAGAGTTGAGTGTCAGCCTTCCGTATAGTCCGGGCAGTATAGGTTGGGCCAACAGTATCTTGGGTCCACATCTTTCATGTGTGGCCTTATGTGAAATAATTGATTCACCCGGATGCTTCAATTCCCAAAAACCAGCCTCAACAGGTTTGTAATTATCTATTTTATTACATACATTCAATGTTGGATTATGGCATTAATCATTATTGCTTTCCGTTGGCATCTCTCCCTAGTCACCAAGCTTTTTTGTCTCCTTTAGTTTTTCATTTTTAACTTCTTAACTCAAGCTTAGTTTATAACCATAGACACTGAAATTAGCAGCTCGAAAATCAGACTATTAACACTTTACAGTCCTGTAATTGTAAGTGGAACTTTACTATTAGTTGAAGCTATATTGTTAAAAAATAAAGAAATACATGTGTCATTGAAAAAATGTTACTCTTAAACTGAAGATAATCTTGTCATATTTTCTTACGTACTATGGATATTTCTTAAAATAAATTACATGCAGCTATCTTTCAAAAAAGGTTGCAATCAATATCACATGCAGCTTACCATTTTTTTAACCTTATGCTGCATTTAAAATAATACTCAAAAATGCATGAGTGGACTGGACTGTAATGTGTCAATTGATCATTATCTGTTGATCAGTATATAACTGCTATAAAAATCTTTATTATAATTTTTCAGAAGTACCCAATTCTAAATATGTTACTTTATATTACCGATTCCACTCCCTTAGCAATTGCTATTTTAGCTTAGGCTTTTTTTAAACGTGCATTCAAGATGACAGTGTGGTTAACCCTGTGATTCCTAGGCCCAAGTCTGAAGGAGTCTCATATCAATCTACGAATGATTGACTATAGATTGGTACATTGATACAATAGAAAAATAATGTTGAGAGTATTTGGGTCGGTAACCTGATAAAAGCAAAATTATTTCCTATTCTAAGTATAATTTTTATAAATTTATCCTATGTTACGCTACTGATGCAGGGGAAAAATATAACCATTTTTTTTTTTTTATTAAATTTTTTTAGGTGAAAGTAGTAGTACTGATATATCCCGGGTAAAAGCGTCGGACAGTATGGCTGGACAAGTACCAAATAAATATTACTTGGTGTCAAATAATGATATTGTTCGGGTTAGATATTTACTTGTATATGCCATGGAACCCCCTTCATTTAACACAAATATAAACCAAAGCGTAGGCAGAGTAGGTAATGTATAAAAACCAATTTTATATACACAGCTATATATAGATTAGTAAATGTATGTTTAAACATAGTTCTGATGAGGATGTAAACCGAAACGGCTATCATCTATATACCTTATAAATTTTATGGATTTAAAATACATTGTTATTTTTTCATCGTATTATTCCTGTCGAGTTTACCTGTTATATCCAGGGTTGTAGAGTTGGAGTAGTGGTGACTGTGACTGTTTTTTCGATTAGACAATTTTGAAAAATATCTCAATGAATAATTTGCCAGAATGGTCGGTTGATCTTATATTTAATGCATATAAAATGGAAAGGTAGAAAAAAGCTTGACAAAACTAAACTTTTTTTAGTTGAAGTCGTGTTGTTGGTCGGAGTTGGAGTTGTGTTTTTTGTCAAAATCAGAGTCGTGTTTTTGGTCAATGTCGGAGTTTTTTTTTTTTTTTCAATGACTCCATAACTCTGGTTATATCACTGCCTTTGTTTATTGTATATGCTAAGTATTGTAATGAAATATTATTTAAAAATACCCTAAACATGAAAATGAAAAAAAAAATTGGTTAGAATAAAATAATTTTATCACCCGTATACTTATATATTATGTAATTTTTTCTTTTGAAATAAAGCAAAAATCACTTTGGTGCCGGGCACCTCAAACAATTGACTCTAGCCTTTAGCCATAATTGTAATTGATTTTAAGAAATTAATATATTCTGTGCTGGTCGCTAAAAAACTCCTGTAAAGGCTAAGGTTCTATTGTTCATAACGATATCTTGATATTTAACAATTTTGACAATGGTAGTCCCTTTCAAGTGTAAACTGTCACTTCCTGATGGAAAGGCATAATATTTAAATGATAAAAATACAGTTATAGTATTATTTCCACTTATGATCAGGACCAGTTTCACACATCGCAAGTTATACCTTCTTATCATCAATTCAAAATATTATATTTTTATAAATAGACTTGCTTGTAATTTGTATCTTATCAGTTGATAATGCTCGTGATGAGAAAATTCAGTCCTGATCATAAAATATGTTTCAGAAATAGTACTAATAATATTTTTTTATTATTAAAAAAAATATATATTATTAATCAAAAAGGAATATTGCTTATTTTTTTTTATACTAATACTTTTATTAGCATCTAAAAAAATTTTATCTTCATAGGTCCAGTAATGAAATGGCTCTCGAGGCATAAGTTGCTAAGCATTTTACTAGGTTACGGTATTATGCTTGCTACAATTGGATTTGCTAACAATCAACCGATGCAATACTACTATAGAATAATATTGAAGAAAATTGACGCAGCCATGAGCAGAATAAGAATGTAAAATATATCTAGTTCAATGAATTTCACTTCAAAAAATATTGTTGTGCTTCAAATTATAAATACAAATCTGCTCGACATCAATTACAAGACAACTTTTAAAGTTATATGCTAATTGTTCCCATGCTGATTGTGTTTTGGTTGAGTATAATTTACAACTTTTAAATGTTTCCAAGTGAAATAAAATAGAAGATTAAAGAAAACGGGAAATTTTTTCATATTGTTTTTTACTGTTTGACAGTTACGTAATTTATGTAGTTAGCGTTCAACTAGTTTTTCTGACCGTTAATGGTAAAAACTCTTCAACTACGAATTCTTAGCGGCTTTTCTTATGCATGCATTAGAAATCGATTGTTAGGCATAAATGTGTCTGTGAATTTAAATTTGACGCTTTTAGAATTTTTATTGTTTGGCCTATATATATATATATATATATATAAATGTGTGTTTAAATGAAGTAACTTGACCAAAATACAGTTTGCATTTCTATCAGTCTTATTAAATAAAATATCATTTTTTTCCAATAAATCGCTAAAACTTCAATCAGATTGCATTACATTCCGAATGTTTCATATATTATAATTATCATCCCTGTGATATCTGTCTCAAACATAAAATTATTACATGATTTATTTTAAGTGTTTGATAATGTAAAAAAATATAAATATATAAACTGTACACTTTAATTGTTTTATTTAATTTTATTTTAATCCCGTTCATTCCATGGAAATTTCCTGATTGCATTTTGCCTTTCCTTTCCTTATTAAATTTTCTTGTGGGAAGTACACCAGAATACAATAAAAAACAAATCATCTACATCTACCTATTGGATATGTGTAAATGTGAAATAATTGGAGAAAATTGATAAAAAAAATAATTTAATGCCTAAATGATAAAATCACACAATAAAAGGTATTAAACGGTTTCAGTATTATCCTCTGTACTTCCAGGAGTCTTGTAAGAGAGTAATTAATATATAACTTGTAATTAAATAATAACTTGTTACTATAATAATAAGTACTTACAACTTACAACTTACAACTTAATTAAGTAATTAACCGTTAGAATGCTACGCGGCGCAAAAGCGCTGCGATCGTTTGTATCGAAAATTGCGGCGCAGCGCAAAAGCGCTGCGAGTTTCAGTGTGTTTTCGGTGCTCCGCGGGAGTGCACGTACGCTAACCTCGCGCGTAATTTGTAATGAGAGTGCATTCTTATACATTTAAAAATAACTTTATCGTTTTTTATATTATTTTAAAATATCACTGCTCGAAACCATCGTAAGGGAAACAAATCGATATGCTGCACAGTTTTTGGCCTCGCACACTGTATCGGATAATTCTCGAGCAAAAAAGTGGACGCCGACAACAATATACGAAATGAAAGCCTTTATTGCTGTCATACTCGAAATGGGAATAACGAGAAGGCCAACAATTAGTAGTTATTAGTAGCTATTTGTGCGGCAAAACATAATTGTTGAGCTATTTTTTTTTGATTTTTTATTTTCTAAAAGAAATAAAATACAATAATATTGATATCACTTTATGTTTAATAAACATTAATAAACAATAAACATTTTATCTTTATAATGCAAAAATAATTAATAAAATTGATTGATATTTGTCTAAGTTAGAGTGTTTTATTTGACACCATTATTTTTTCCTCTAAATTAATCAATATGTGTATAGCAATTTTCATTTATTTTTGCCAAAATTGCTTAGCACTAAAAAGTGGACGCCGACAACAATATACGAAATGAAAGCCTTTATTGCTGTCATACTCGAAATGGGAATAACGAGAAGGCCAACAATTAGTAGTTATTAGTAGCTATTTGTGCGGCAAAACATAATTGTTGAGCTATTTTTTTTTGATTTTTTATTTTCTAAAAGAAATAAAATACAATAATATTGATATCACTTTATGTTTAATAAACATTAATAAACAATAAACATTTTATCTTTATAATGCAAAAATAATTAATAAAATTGATTGATATTTGTCTAAGTTAGAGTGTTTTATTTGACACCATTATTTTTTCCTCTAAATTAATCAATATGTGTATAGCAATTTTCATTCATTTTTGCCAAAATTGCTTAGCACTAAAACGGTTAAATAATAACTTGTAAGTTTTTATGATATTATATCAGATTCAATGTGAAAGAAACGGGCATGATTAATGTGAATTGGTAGTAAGATACGGTATATATGAAAAAATATAATCAGTTACTTAATCGTTTTCCTTGTTACTATTTAGGAACAATGCGAGAATGATGAAAACATTAAGTATTTTAATTTAAAGATATAAATCATTTGAAAAATAATATCTTTTTAATGTTTCTATTCTGGGATTCAAACCTATGACATGACAACCAAGTGGGTAATCACCACAAACTTTAATCTTTTGGCTACGATTTTCCCTGCAGTTTATGTGTAGTAATTGATTTGTATTTAATAACGGACTTTAGTCACATGCATCCAATTCGTAACTGTGTCTCTAACTGCAGGCTGATTCTAATGAATTTGAGCTAGAATATTTGGATTCTTATGATTTTGCTATAAAAGGATTGAAATTGAAGGCACAACTAAGTTATTTGTTAACATTACACATGTTTTTTAATAACAACCAATTTTACAGTACACAATGAAAACATTTTGAGAGTTGTAAGTTTGTAGTTGTTATTCAGATATTTTGTGTAATAATCAGTACGTATTCATTTTGGGTACATCCCCCAACAGTTCTATTTGATGATAACATGCGTGATGTAATTGTTTGACCTTTAGTGAACTGAACCTAGTTATATTTTATTCTTCAGATATATTTCATATTAAATGAATTGCTTATTTTTATTACTTATATGCGTTTGATAAAAATTGTGAAATACAATTTGAAGTTAAAGACCAGAGAAATTCTCCTTTTTGATTTTTTTTTGGGAATTCGTTTAAATTAAGTGTGGCATAGTCAGAATTAACAAAAAAATAGAATTTTCTAAGGATACTACCTTTTGATACCTTCAGACTTTTAAAGAGACATATGACGGGCAAAAAGTGTTAGCAAATACTTAATAGCTTCATAATAAAAGCTCAATATACCCCTTCCTCCCGAACACTATTTTTAGGGTGGGATGTGGCATCCTCCATGACTATTGTTTTATATCCCAGCTTAAACATATTGAAAGTATTTAAATCATCTCTTTTTTGGTTTTATTCTTGGATATTCACGTTTTTACTACAACAGTATTCGAAGGATATTAGTTGAATCATCTTTGAATCTTCCAACTCTGTACATTTCCATGTTTTTTGTCACTCTTTACACGGTTTTTTCTTTTCCACCTCTTTAGACAATGAAGCACTCAAAATGATAGGGAGTGTAAAAGTTTATAATGGTTAATATACAAAATTATTTATGAAATAAAAAATTAATATATAGACACTAGTGCAGGAGGTAAATAGATATTTGAATTAATTTTAATAACTACTTACTTCATAATGGAGACATAATATTTTTTTTAAAATTGTTTATCGTCTATTACAAATCAAATGACTTTGTAGATGAAGGTAATCACAAGAATCAGTTATCATTAAAATGAAATCGGGGAAATTATAACCTTAATTATAAAAACCTTCTGATTCTAAAATAGTGTGTATACAGAGTTAAGAAAAATTATATTTATAAATAAAAATCCATCCAGCACATTCAGTTGGAATTATTGCTTAATAACTGAAATGGAACATTGAAACTGGTCATGAATCAAAGGTTAAGAAGACTTCAAAATTTTCTTACAAATAATTATTAATGCAAATTTGAATTGTTACAACTTTGTACGATTCAATGGCAGTCGTGACAGTTGACTTGTCAGTTCTGTTGCATCCGTGTGATGGAATGCCTGAAGATGCCGAAAGGCCAAACCTGGGTCATTAGTGACAGAACGTGTGGAATCGTACAAAGTTGTAACAAATTCAAATTTGATATTGAAATTCTATCAAGCACCTTCAGTCATTATCATAAATTATATAATTATCAACGCCTTTGTAATTATGGTAAATAGAGGAAAGCATTTAAATGTTTATTAATTAATTGTTTTTCTTTTAATGGTCTTGTTAACGTTTCTCGGGGAAAAATTAAATGATGTTATGATGTATCCAATAATTTTTTTCTCGCATTTTAGATAAATAAGCAAACTTTACTATATTGTATCAAACATAATGAAATAGATAAATATTTTAATATCAGTCAAGTGTTGTTGCTAATTCAATATTTACCTTTGGGTATCTATCACCTGCTAAGTAAATTATATTGAATAATTATGTGCCTGCTGGTACAATAGCAGATATTATTATAAAAGACTTCTTTATGTGTATACTGTCACTTCTTGGTGAAGGAATTATATTTTTAATAATAAAACACATTTTTAGCACTATGTATAAATTTTATTTATATTTAGTACTTAATATTCATATACTTAAATAAAACATATTTTTTAAAAAAAAAGTCTTGTTTATATTTTGTATTATATCAGTTGATAATACTCACAATGAGAAAAAACGGTACTGACCATAAAAATATTGAATTGTTGTGGTAGTACTAAAAATGTTCTTGTATGATTAAGATTGAATTATATTTTTAATAATTATAAACGAATAAAATATGTCTACTGTGTTTTCAATCAGGTCTATCGTAACTTTTCCTAGGTAGGGTTTAGTTTTCAACTACATGACTTCAATATGTTTCACTGTCATTAAATTTGGGAGGTAAAAATACTTTCATTTACAAAATAATTTTACAAGGTTGCCCGATTGTTTACATTGTGTTTAGGCGAGTATGTTCTAATTCAGAGGATTGAAACATTTTAATTATTGATTAAAATAATAATAAAGGTTTTTATTATGTTAACATATAATAAATCTTTCGCAAATATGTAAGGCTATGATGCATATAACTACTTCAAGAAGAAACTTTAGGAAGGTCGTAAATTAGTATACTTTTATAATAGGTATTGATTCGATCTTATTTGCTTAAGTTATATGATACATACTTGTAAAATAAAGTAATGATACATAATTGAAAAAACTTTTTTATTTTTGTAATACATTAGAAAATTATGCCGTTATAATAAAAAACTGCATGCTTTTGAAGTTTCATCATTTCAATGATTGATTTTCAAAGATACGTGAAAAATACAATCTCCTAAAAGTTATAGCACCAATTGCGTAGGTTTCTTCCCTATTTTACTGGCAGAGGCTATTTATACAATGACGCCCACGAAAATCCGAAAGGCGCATCGATTTTCCTCGTGAAGCTCAAAATGTATGACGTCATGCGCGCGGTAAACGCTCACCATTGGCGATGGTGCACGAACCTCGCCAGCAAGAGCATGCCTAGATCAACAACTTCATTGTAGATTTTGCCGTTGTCGTTCGTGGCCGCACGTAGTGTGCCGTAAATAAATTATACCGTTATCTTTTATTCTGACAAGAGTTTGATAGATAATTTATAACGCGTCGCTGCATTCAGATAACTGTACGCAGAAAGGTCGTGTTTGTTTTGTGCTGTCACAGGGACATCTTCGGCGATGGAGATCTACCATCTGTTGCTGTTGATTTTTTCCCTGGCCTTCGTGCAGGCCGAGGAAGAGAACGAAAAATATTCATTCCTGATGCCAAATGTCACCCCGAACAGGGTATAAGTTTACAATATTCCATAACTTGCCAATGTTTTTTTTTATCGATAAATATAAAAATAGACACAGATATCGAATGAAGTATTATAATTATTATTGTTTTCAAGTGTTATTTTGTTTACGTAGATACATCATTATGTTTTGTTACTCTTAGTATTTGGTTTTTTATTTAATGTGTTTATTCGATACCCGTGTGTGCCAATGTGGTTATCTCATGTCTTCTTTTGAGTTTGTTACCTGTCAAATTCTCAGGTAGCAGGTAAATACAAATTCTGCCGAATGATAAAAAATTTAATGATGTATTTTGTATACAAATAGTATCAATAAAAATGATCTCTATGTAATATTTTTAATGCAATTTAATACCACCAGAGTTGATCGGCAATATACAAGTTTGGATTATATATTTTCGGCTATTTATAGACCAAGATCTCTTTCCATACGGTTGGGTTAAGAGCTGTTACTGGACATTGAATATTAATTGCAAATCTTCATTATTCATATATGCATGTGAAAATGTAAACAGTATCACAACAATTTACGCTATCGACTGAGCGTGCTAGATGGAATTTCAATATCAAATTTAGCACACGATAGTAGAAAGTGTAATTCATCAAGTGCAATAGAATAAATATGAAATCTCCGTCGAGATTCTACTACGAAAACCACCAGAATAACATCCATATTTGTGATACGTTCATTGAGATCTGGATAAAAAAAATGAAATGAGATCGAAAACGCCATCTAATATATATATTTTTTGATATCTTTTGTAAAACGTTATTTAATTAAATCAAGACTTTTTCTACACTTTCATACCGACACCTACATAATACGATTGTTCTGTTGAATTGCGGCAATCTGCAAAAAATGACATACTAACAGATTAATTCAACGCACAAGATTTATATTATTTTTATCTCAAAGAGTATGAGAAAAATATTTCTTAGAAATTCATTGATTGAATTGGCATTCACTTGGTAGAACTCCATTATAACACGGTGAAAAAATAGCAATGTTTTTTAGTTCTACAAAATTTTGTAGAACTAAAATACATTGCTATTTTTTCACCGTGTCTTAGATATTTGTTCGTGTTGCATTGAGAATCTATACTAATCAATTTCAATGAAATTAATTAATTTTGAGATTTTATTTCACAAGCGCCGCCATATTTCTTAAACTCTACGTTGATAGGCCTCGAATAGATTGAAACCATAAAATTTGTATCTAATCTTGAATTTTTACACTTTTTTTGAACTTCGAATATCATCTTTTCGGTTAGTTGCCCAAAATTTACGAAATTCGCCGCTGAATTAAAAAAAAATACTAAGAACCTATCATACTAACCGGAATTGTGTTTCTCATATGTTTTACCTCAAGAAATATAGTTTCTTAGAAAAAGTACGTTTTATGGTAGTAAAGTACTGTAATCCCCGACTTAACGCGAGGGTAATTTAGGTGACGCGTTAAAATAAGAACTCTTCATATGGAAAATAAAATGGAAATGGAATTATTGATTGAATTGGCATTTACTTGGTAGAATTCCATTATAACACGGTGAAAAAATAGCAAGTATTTTAGTTCTACATTTTTTTTATAAGATATAGTTGATAGCTATTTCGGCTCACGCCATCGTTAGAAATATCTAGCCGAAAAAGCTATCAACTATAGCTTATAAAAAAAATGTAGAACTAAAATACATTGCTATTTTTTCACCGTGTGATTGAAAAATTATTTTATAGCCGCGATATGTATAGCCTAATATGGCGGGAGATGTTTTTTTCATCTTCTTCACATTTCAACAAGATTTTCGGTCGCCAGGCCATACGTATTTTTTAAAATAATTACTTTGTATTTCTCTATAACGTGTAATTGACGCAGCGTTTTAACGGACCGTACATTATACAATCCTTTTAAAATATCTTTGTTTTTGCTCATTAGTTGTCTCTGAAATGTGCTACATATACTCAAGTATGACCGTGTGTATGTGTGATAATGCGAGGAGTTTACTATTTTATCATAAACTTTCTGAAATACAAATCATTTTCAGTAACTGGCTTGACGTTAAGCCGTAACATATAGGGCGGTTTATTTCGTACGAGGAAAATATTGACTGTTGATTTATCGTATCAATCGTAATAAGTAAAATGTAGATATTTATGGTAACTTGTGTTTGTTTAAGGTGCATAATTGTTTCATATAGGCAGGATTAAAATTTTATTAAATTCTAATAAATATATGTATTTATACTAAGGCTTATCAAGTGTCCTGGTTTGACTGGGATTGTCCCGTTTTGAACGTATGCTCCGGGTCATTTTTTGTCCATCATGCTGTCCTACTTGAAACAAAGTGCCGAATATTCACGAATCCAAAAGCGCGAAATGAGAAAATGGCTATCAGCAAACCCGAAAACCCGATCGTAATCTTAGTGCAGCTAGCAGCGTTGCAAGCAGGCTCCAATTCAGATTTTTCGCTACCTTGGAAAAAAATATTTTCCTCGCCCTACGTATATTATATTATTTATTGAAATTAATTCGTAAGTATTTTTAAAACCTTTCTAAACGAAAAAAAAAACAAATTTATAAATAAAGCGCAACACCGTGTGATTATGAAAACTTCTTTAAGAGAGTTTTTGTGTTTTAAGTAAATTTATGCTAAGTATATAGATGCATTGATATGTACGCTGGGAATGAACATCGATTATTGTTTGATTTTAAATCTGTAGTAAATTGTCAATATCATCGAAACGCTGCTCAACTATCTTGGCACTTACGCAGTTTTTATAACTACGATATGATCATATTTTATTTATTATTTCTTTGCACTAATATTTGCCGCCTTCAAAATCTATCGCCCCATGCAGATTTCACTGCTGCCTCTCTTCTAGACGTGAGCCTGGTTATATGTATGTTTACTTCAGTTTACCTCTCAAATTGCGAATATAGTTGACTCTACGTTTATTTTGCCCTGTTACTGATAATTGTTATGTCAAGTCGCATTTTGCTTTCTTTTCTAGCAAACTTAAAATTTTCCTGACTTCATAAAAAATATTATGGAGTGTCTAATTATTACAATTTATCTCATATTATTCACTAGAAAACGATAATGTAAGACTCATAATGCATTTAAATAGAATGCATCATTTTTTTCATTTACTATTTTTTTTACAGCAACAAAAAAAAACAGTTAAACTGATGAGTTATTCGGAAATTATTTTTTTTATGAAACGCTGTACGTGTCCTCGAAAAACTTCATAAAACTTATCACTGTATGACAAAATGCAAGCAATAAAATTAATCTTTGCGGATCATTACGTAGTAGTCTCAAGCGATAATATAAAACACATAATTGGATGCAGTTTGAGATGACTCAGAGCCGATAAAAATAATTAACAGCTGATAAAAAATTATGTTGGGAAGTCCCCGATAAAAATATTGATTTATATTATTATTTTTTCACAAGAATGTCTTTGATAACTGAATTTAAATTCTCTACTCAATATCACATCGTCATCCTTATTTTACTTTCCTTCAAATAGGTAGATTTTATTTCTTGTTATACTTATTTCATAAATCGTAATGGCATCTAGCACATGGTCGATTTTTATTTCGGATCATTGAATACATATCTGCTTCTCGATTGTTTTGAATGAAGTGAACATGTGCTAAAGGTAAATATATCGCCTTAGCTATTATCTTTACTAACGTCGTAAGTAAAATGAAGCTTATTTTTGAGCATATTACGTTATATCTGTATAAGCTGTTTTTACTGATAGCGGAAGTTTAAATGTAACAAGGAATTCTTGGTGATTGTGAAATATGCGTGTTTTAATATAATAGCTTCTTTGATTGATGAAACTTCAGCATAGAATTATAATTATTAAAATTTTGTACATTTTCATATTTTTGTCACTTTTTTGTTCCGGTTTCGTCTTTAGACATCTTCAGGTATTCTAGTACACGAATGATCTGAAAATTTTGCTGTTATAGAAAAACCACATCATCATTTGAGATCATTTACTTATGGAAAATCATTCGTTTAACGCAGATGAAGTCTTTAAATATTGCGTCAAAATATGGGGTATCATATTGACAAGCGCACAATTAATTGCGTATCATTTTTGAACGAACAATTTTATCTTCCTAATTGTCCATTGCTGTTTAATTTGCGTGAAATAGATGCAATGGACCGACAACATGAATTGTTAAATTTTTACAATAATACGTCATCCGATATTTTAGTCTAATAAAACCCACATCTATATGTGTTAAATAATTTATGGCCACCTTCAATAAATAAATCCGATACATTACTTAATAACGTTTATGAGGTTAATTTAGTTGTAACAAATTAGAGTAAAAAATAATTTAGACGTCGATTTAGCTCCTTCATTTAGTGCTATTTTTTCTTATATGTTATAGATATAAACTATTTACTAGCTGTCAGTTCAAAAGTATCCGTGGTTCTAGAATGCTCGAAGGTGCTGAATCTCGGAACGCGGCTTGTCAGTGACAAAACATATGGAAATGTACAAACTTTTAACGAAACAAATTTAATTTACACTCATATTTTTATCAGTGACAAACAGTTTTAAGGATTATTTACGGTTTGATATGGGTGTAGATTATGAGCACCCATTTAGAAATAGCTGAATATTTTTATCACTTATAGTTCTAGTGGTCAAAGACGTCTATAATTATAAATTGTGGTTTAGGTATTATAATGACGATTATACAAACAATATTTTTTTATTATTTGTTTATTTAGTTACAATTTCGATACACGTTTTTATATTATCACTGTGACGAATTAATGAAAATATAAGTAAATACCTATTTATTACTTTTTACAATCCATATAATACAAAAATGTTTGCATATTTCATATCTAACCATGATACGTTAATGTCGATTATTTCTGTATCAAAATATAATTAAAAAAAGGAAATTTTTAATAGTTATAATTTATAATACATTGTATATTATCTATGCATCGACATTAACAAGATTATTACCGCGAATCGAACCGAAAACATCATAGACAATAATTTTTATTGTGTTGTGTAAGATGGTAATATATTCATTATGGTGTGCCTAGAGAATAATTTATCATTTAAAATCTTTTTTGGTGGCATTCCATTTTCGTTTGTTTTTCGTTTATTACCCTATCAAACGAATGAATGCGTGAACTGGATCCTGATTAGCTACACTTGTTTAGTTTAGGATCTTGACGATATGCTCTTTAATCAATATGTATTTGAAGCAATATTCATTTTTTTCTACCCTCTTGTTGACCAATAATTTTAATTTATGCAATATTTCCAATTTTTGTTTGACCAATAGATATTGAGAAGATATTTTCATGTACAAAAATCTTTGTTAATTTATTGAAGCTTTATTGCTATCACTGATATCATAGTGACTTTATTTTTAATGACTAATAAAAAAAAACAGCTTTTAATAAATTTCACATTTAACGACTAATGATATGAAATTTTAATGTTTGCATGTATATGAATTAACATTTTACTGACCACGAGGTTCAATGGATTGTTGTACACACACAGTTATTCCTTTTGTGTACATGTAATAATTACCTACTCACATTTTTAATACAAAAACAGTCGCAATTTTGTATAAGTACTACTTCCAAATTTATTTTTCAAATGATGATTTGGGTTACTGCTAACATTTTCAGCAGATGTAAAGGAAAAAATATTTATCTTAGTTCATAAAGCCACTCATAATGATTGGGCTTAAATACTTATGAAGTAAAAATGTTATTTAGTGACTGCACAATGAACTCAAGCTGTTACTATGTATGAATCAATTATAAACACATCTATATAGAGCAATTTTTACAAGGCTGATGTAAGATATTTTACTTACACTTTGCTTGATTGATTGCCGGACACGATACTAAACCAAAATGTTTGATAAAACTATTAAGATACTGTAAAAAATATTTTGAAAGAATTAAGTACTTTACGAGCAAACTCAAGGTTTGCAGATGAGTAAAGTAAATATTATAGTAATAAAATGTGCTTGTAATGAAAAATTGCTGCCATTGTTGATTTATTGATATTTATTTAGTAGAACTCTATTATAATAAGATGATCATAGTTTTAGTCATCGTCATTGGCTCCCATGATGTTTTTAATGTTCAAAAGTGTCTTCCCACTTATTCGATTATTTTAAAGAACAGGGAGTACCAATGGCGGGTAGTGAACCACTAGTCCTGTCCTAGTAATTCTAGTAATCCCTTCTATCTCTTCTCTCTGTTAAAAATGGGATTGAGCAAAACAAACAGTTTGTAGGAAAACTTCTATTGAGATATTTTTGTAAGAGGTCATATGCTCTACATTGGTAGCAAACTTTGATAAAAAAATAATAGCAATCGAAAACTTTATAAAAATCTTGTTTAAATAAAAACATACTGAATATTTTTAACCTTTCAACATTGACAGTAACGTTTATTCCTTATTTCTTTCAGGATGAACTCTATCTGTGTACGCCAATAAAGGTTGATCCTGGAAAGGACTATTATATTGGTGAGACTAATATATAAATAAAATATGAGTATATCTTCATGTGTTTAAAAGAAAGAACAAAGTTTTTTTTACGAATTTTATCCAGATCTATTATTTTTGCAAAAATTTGTTATCCCTCTCATAAGCATGTCCTGTTCTATTCTACATATCTCTATCGTAAAGTCTGGGAGTGTCTTCCTGTTATAAAGCCAACTCAGAATGTTTCCACTGATGACTCACCTATGTATAAATGGTTCAGTTGTTTTGTTGAATTGAACATGGTATATCATTCTAATTTTCAAGTATATAGCTGAGAGACCGATAAAGCTTTCTGCATTTATTATTCTATTTAGGGTCCCTTAAAAAATAAAAAATGAGAGTTCATCTATTTTATATAATATAATTTTGGTTTTCATATGAACGCCTTACCAAAATTAGTCCGTTATTGGGTTTTGACCATAATAATTAAAATTGAAACAATGTTAGATGTAACAGCATTGGCTGCTGTTATTTGTAACATTTTTTTGTTATTTTAATATGATTGTCAGTAAATGAATTCCATATTGTAGCTGTATTTTTTTTGTTGCCATTGATACTATCTTTGCATCACTTGTTTTGATTGTTCTCAATAGTTGGTTTTGAGCCGAACGCAACAATGCACACAGCACATCACATGCTTCTCTATGGATGTACCAAGCCTGGATCCGATAAACCTGTTTGGTGAGCTTCAATTTTAATTTTCTTCAAATAAAATATTTCATAATTAAGTTTTCTAGATTTAACCATAGCAATCATCAATAATTTTATCATTTTTTTAACGTTCAAGAAAAGATGTAAATTTTATTTGAAAACGACTGTCATCTTTAATATATTCCTGCCTATTATGGAAAAAATATAGAAAACGACTTTGAATAGTAAACAAAGGTCATTCAAATAAGAATTTTTGAATTTTATTATTTTATGAATTTTTTATGCTTTGATTATAGTTTATGATATTGAATGAATGTGCTTGATAGAATTTAAATATCATATTTGTATTGTCTCGAATCGACCCGGGTGTCGCCTTTCGGTATTTTCATTATACCACATGGATGCAACAGAACTGACCTAAATAATAAAATAAATTGAACTATAGTTTGTTGATATATGGTCTTCAAAAATATTTATTTATTTATTACAACTACACGATACAAATAACTTACTAAAAATTAATTAAACTTAATAAAAACTTACAACTTATCAATTCAATGCTTTTGCACCGTAACATATTAACATATTTATATATAAAAATATAAAAATTCAACAAATACACAGTAGAACAATCGATAAGGATTGCAAAAAAAAAAAAAGTCAACCAAGTAAGCTCATGAAATGACTACTTTAACTGAAAAAATAGCATTCGTCTGAGCTCACTTTCGTCAACATGAAATATGTCAACATCCGAAGCAATACTGTTGAACATTGTTAATGCTCTTACCATTGGCATCCCCATTGGCAGACTGGTTCTACACTTTGGAAGAACTAACAAATTATGTACACGATTTCTTAAAAAATTATCCGGAACATACAAATTGATATTATTAAGGATGCCAGAATTCTCATTTTGGCCTTGAATTAATCGAAAGAAATATGTGGCTAGATATATTTCTCTTCGATTTTTCAAACTGTCAAAAGTGAGCATACCTAAAAGAAAGTCAGTTGAATAAAGCCACGGATACTATCCGTATGCCCTCAAGTAAAGAAGTCTCAAAAACTTCTTCTGAACCTTTTCCACCATAAGGGCATATTTCAAATCTCTTGGGGCCCAAACAATAGACCCACTCTCAAGCCTACTTCGCACTAAGGTATTGTACAATAATATTAAAATTTTAACACCTGAAAAGGCTCTCGTAGTACATAGGATAAAGCCCAACATTTGCAATGCTTTGTTGCAGGTAGTCCTAATCTGACTATCGAAGGTTAGTTTACTTTTGAATTGTACTCCAAGATCCTTCACTGATGAAATTCGCGAGAGAGTTCTGCCACTCACTGAATAGCGGAAAAATAACACTTGTGACCGTCTAGTAAACGATGAAAGATTGCATTTGTCTATATTAAAATCGAGTTTATTACTCCTTCCCCATTCTACTATATTGACTATATCGGACTGGAGATGGAGACAATCATCAATTGTGGCAATTTGCAAAACCAGTTTCAAATCATCAGCAAATAATAAGAATTCAGCATTTTTTATGACGTTTACAATGTCATTTACAAATATAGTAAACAGAAATGGCCCCAAGTTCGAACCTTGTGGAACACCAGAATACGTGCAGAACGGTTGGGATTCAAAGAGCCCATACGATACGTATTGTTTTCGGTTCCCAAAATAACTTCCAAAGAATCTAACAAAGCTATTTGACAAACCTATCATTTGGAGTTTTTCCAAAAGTATGTCATGATTGACTCAAAATGTCAAATGCCTTCGAAAAATCATTGTAGGAACAGTCAACTCGCAGGCCTTTGTCCAATGCCGTCAACACGTAACTCGTGAACACCATCAAGTTTGTATCGGTTGATCTTCCGGTTCTAAATCCATGCTGTTCATTTATTATAAATGGCTCAAATTTTCTTAAAATCATTCTATGCATAATCATCTCAAGAACTTTAACTGGCGCTGAGAGAACAGCTACTGGTCTATAATTTTCCACTGATGATTCTGCACCACATTTAAAAATTGGACTTATCTTTGATATTTTCCATATATCCGGAAAAATTTCTGTTTTCATTATCAGATTAAATATGTAACATAAAGGACTCTTAATTAAATCAATACATCCCTTCAAAAAAGATGTTGATACCCTGTCGGGTCCAAGCGAGCGGGAATTCTTTAGTTTTTTAATAAAAAATGCCACATCTACTTCAGAGATTTGCATTGTGTCAATGAATTGGGCACGTTTTGTTTAATTTTTCAAAACAGAATTTGTGTTAAGGTGTGGTTTGTCATTTGAGTACACGGATCTGAAATGACCAGCAAACGCTTCTGCCACTCCAAGACCAGTGACTGCATGACCTTTCCAATTCATTGACTCAGCAAACCCATCATCCCTTTTGACAGAACGTATATAATTCCAAAAAACTTTAGGATTATCGTGTATACAATCTTCCATCGTACCCAAATATGTTCTGTAGGCTAATCGAACATTTTGTCTCAGCTTCATTCGAAGTTTACTAAATATTTCATAGTCTCGAGAACTTTTTGAAGTTTTCCAGGATCTATGATATATATGTTTTCTTTGCATGTCCCTGACAATTTCTCCAGAATACCACCTCGGATATCGCCTTCCTTCACTACATGGTATCCTTCTTGCAAAACATACATCAAAAATATTATAAATTATAGCATAACATTGAGTAACCGCCTCATTCACATCACAATGCTCGTAAACCTCACTCCAGTCAACTTCACTCAATAACAAATGAAGTTTTCCAAAGTCTCCGCTTTTAAAATTCCATCCCCTCCATAAATTAGTATTATGGGGTGGAAGCTTAGATTTAGATACTCGAGAGCCATGAACATTGTATAGTAAAACTAAAGAAGGGTGATATATATCCTCACGCACTAGCGTGGACATACACCGTGTAACCAATAATTTACTGTTACTAAAAACCTTGTCAAGTAATCCATTTCTCGTTTTCAAAACATCATTGTACTGATAAAATCCGAAAACTGAACACAGGAATTCCAAGTCACTCCTGACACTGTTATTGCTGCGAGCAGAGTCAAAATTAAAATCACCCATAACAATGATCTTCCGACCACTAAGCAAGCTAAATCTAGACAGTAAGCTATCAAAAAATAGTTTATATATCTCCAGTGTACTCGCTGGAGGAAAATATAAGACACAAATATAGGTAGTGTCTCCAGCACAGGTTAGTTTGACCCAAAGATCTTCGTTAGACGTCTCTAAAACATGGAAACGTTCAGCCTGCAACCCTTCCATACTTCTAACGCCCAACAAACAACCTCCACCCTGCCTGTGGCCTGCACCGGAGTCTCGATCCCTTCTAAATACAGTATAATCACCACCAAAACATTCATGACTGAAGACACTGTTATTTAGCCATGTTTCCATTAATGCTAAGACATCATAGTCATCAACCAAAACATTAGCAAAAAAATCATCACATTTTGTCTTTGAGCCGCGAACATTCTGGTAGTAAAAAGATAAATATACATGTGTTAACGAAGTAAAAGCTTTCATTTAATAGCCAATTATTGTATCAAAATTTAACCCGATTTGCCCTGGCAATTGTTATTAGTTTGTATAACAACAAAACTATTAAATTAATATTTAATATATTCGTCGATTAGAATATGCTTTAAGACTCACTAGGGAATGGGTTAATGTTTTTTGATGTGAGGAAGAAGAAGAAAATGTACACAAGCTTCTACAAGCTATTTTCTAATAGCTTGCCATAATTTTTTTTAATATCTTGCAATTTGTTCAATAATTATGAATAATAAACATAATTTGATTGATTTCAGGAATTGTGGAGAGATGCAGAAAAGCGATAAATCAAGCTTATATAGTACTACCGCCAGTCCATGCGGTGCGGGATCTCAGGTATCTATTGATAATATGATTTTCAAAACAGTTATAGATTTCTCCAGAAGCACTGAAAAAACACTCGCGAAACCAACTACATAAGAATATTTTTTTTCTGTGAGCCAATATTTATTAAGAGGAGTTTTGAAAGTTTATAGTGAAATATAATGGAGAAAGATTATCATTGTATTTTTAAATAATCATTTAATTGTCATAATAATATTACATTGTTACTATCAGCAATATTTAAAAGTTATACTTAACTTATTCTGAAGTTGATAAAAATAAATGTTTGTTTAAAGAAAACA
The DNA here is from genome assembly GCA_028555115.1 of Himalopsyche japonica. Taxonomy (NCBI): domain Eukaryota; kingdom Metazoa; phylum Arthropoda; class Insecta; order Trichoptera; family Rhyacophilidae; genus Himalopsyche; species Himalopsyche japonica. The sequence continues at coordinate 1,980,157 of JAHFWJ010000776.1, forward strand.
AACAACAGAATAATTTCAGACATTTGAACAAATAATGCATGCTCTTTAAAAAAAAATTACTGAGACACATGGCTGTTAAATAAATCAACTATATATCGAACAGTGTGTGTTTAGGATTGTGGTAATACATACAAAACTAAAAAGTAATCATATCTCATTACAAAAAAAATTAAATAAAAATGAAGAATTTGATTCCTGAAATCTGTTAATTTATAATAATAATACATAAAATATATGTTTTAATCCTGATAGTCTTGTGAGGTCAAAATATCTGCCCACGCTATTTATGCTAATACATCCATTTACTGAAATATAATATATACTCTGCACATTCCCATTTAAGCAAATGCGTACACATTTTATAAAACAATAATTATTTATTATTTTCACATAACTTAACAATGCAAAAAAATAAACCTGATTTTTTTATTATTCAAGAGTAAAAAGATATGAAACTACGTATGTGAAAGAGTGCCTTGTATGCTTTAGTACAAAAGAAAATATGAATATTTATGTGATTTTTTAGATTATCTATGCGTGGGCAAGAGATGCTCCGATGCTGAAATTACCCGAAGGTGTCGGATTTCGAGTTGGAGGGAATTCTCCGATTCAATATTTAGTGCTGCAAGTTCACTACATGAATAAATTTCCAGGTAAATGATTTCAACATTACATTATGAAATACACACATCAGTAAAAACATTTTGAACATCTATTTAAACAATACCCATGAAGGTATTTTCGTTTGAAGCACAATTTATTTAAATATAATTCCAACTATCTTTCAAAATTGATTTACACCCAGTCCTTTTTTTACGCGATACATTGGTTCCAGAAAAAGGCGCATAAAAAAAATCGCGTAAAAAAATGATTTCACGCAATTGCATTATATTTCTTTACACACCAGAAAACATAAATTCGCATAATATCCGATACACTTGTCAACATTTGGCAATTGTATGTGTATTTAAAAAAATGGAATGCTATACAAAATCAAGTTTTAAAAATACACATTTTATTTATTTTAAAAAATAATGAAACTTACATGCCTAGCATCGTATATAAATGTCTTCTTTACAACAAATTTGGGGAAAAAATTGCGTAAAAACGAGTGAAGCGCGTAGAAAAATGTAGCGCTGCCGTCCAAAAAAATCGCGTATAATCGAATTCGCCTAAAAAAAGGATGGGGTGTACTTTGATTATTAAAGCCAATAACTAAACAAAAAATGGAGATTTTTCAATTTTCTTAATAACTCTTAATTTACTTTTTTACAGTAGCCATATTGCCTTCATGCAAGATACAGTCACAAAATGCATTTATTACAGTGCAATAATTTTATGTATTAGTCCAGTAAACTAATCCTATACAAACAAGTGTAGGCATTGGAAACGTTTTGATTTGTGCTAATCAATTTAACACGATTACTTATTTGCAAAAAATTGTTTATTTGAGTCACATTATGAGTTAATGTAATAACTAACTTTTTTATTTTCCCTTTATGAAGCTCTTTATTTTGTTAATGTTATAATATATTCACTGAAATTAATAGTATTTTAAATTATTTATAACAATTAAAATTCAAATCAATAATTTCAACCCACTGACATGCTAACTGACTGCTAACATTTCAACTGTTGAGACCTCCTTTGAGACTGAGATTTTTTGGTTGATACTCAAATATATAAGTGTCAAAATCTTTGTGTACAATTTGATTTTCGATTAACAATGATTTGTCCTGAAAATCTCCAAAAGTTTATTCAACACAAACACTACAAAATTACGTTTTGAGGTAGTCAATGTTAGGATCTCTTTTCAGCAGGGAAATGGTAACCAAGAAAACAAATATTTTCCTTTGCAATATAATGTCACATAACTATTTCTTCTCATATGCAACAGACCTTGCCAATGGTTACCTATGTAGCAGTATTTAAAAAATGGATTTTTTTTGTTATGATATACATATTTAAATGTAAATTTAAAAACAGTAAATTAACGAACAACAGCACAGAGACATGCAGGTTTTTTTCCTATTGTCAGAAAGTATAATGGCACTCCCATTTTTCAGCAAAAATACATAAAATTTCCATGTCTTACTATTGTACATTTGAATAACTATTTCTGAATAAAAGCTCATTTGGTTATAGTCTGACAATGTTACGTTAGATAAAACATATTATAAATAATTCAACCAAGATTTGATAGAGATAAACCTCAAATTTGACTCCTGAAAGAGTCAATTTTTTAGATTTGAGACTGTGACCTAGCAACCAAGTAAATGAAAGTTTCGACCACACAGCTACAAAATTTTATATCTTGTATAATTATTCTTCATCTTGAATTGCAGAAGGACAAACTGATGATTCTGGAGTGTTTCTTCACTATACAGAGAAACCGTGAGTACATCTTTCCATTTGCGCAAACAATATAATGCAGCCAAGTCAAATATTATCATCAGTCAAACACATTTAATCAAATATTCATTTCGTAGTAAAATAACGATTTTGTCAACATATTGTGTTCAGTCAACTGGAGTTACAATTGATGCATTTTGATTTATTCAAATTTCATGCAAACATGGTTAGCGTCTCGTTATGAGTTGTTTTGAACATGATAATTTTGAATTGACAATTTTCCCACACATTTCTAACATCATTTGGATATCAAACAATAGAAACAAGAAAAATTATCATTTTCAGCAAAATACAAGTTGGCTCTATGCAATTCCAGTATGCATTCATTCTTGATTGAAATATTTTTCCACTCTACAAAAATCTCGTATGACAATTTCAAGTTAGTCGAATAGATGAAAATGTAGCGGCTATCATTTTATCACACAGTTATTGTTGGAATAAAGGCCTTAGGCTATCGAACAATAAGGAATTAAGATACTAATCTTATGACTGATCAAATTAATATTATCAATTCATCACCTTTGCTTATAGCATTTCAATGCACTTATTTTAACGACATAATAATATTACCGGTTGGGATTATTTTATTTTTAAGAACAACTCTTGAAAGAATTAACCTCTCTACAGCATTCCCCCTTTAGAGAAGTTTTCTATAGTGTGTGATGTGATCCCCCCGACAATGCATTGTTTTACAAAACAACAAATTTTTATAGTCAAATTAGAATTTTCATAAATATGTTATATTATAAAGACGTATTTTTTTTATGTTCATTGAAAAAATGTTTTGATTTTGGACAATTCACAAAATACAATTATTACACAAAATTAAATTTTATATAGGTGTGTCCCCTATAATGTAGAATTCCAATGGCATTGTACCAATCTCTACGCTGTAGGAGGGTAGACTGTATGACGATGGTTGGACCCAAAATACCTATCAAGAACCTTATGTAAAAAAAGTTGGAGCTTAAATACTACTAGCAGTTTAGCTGAACCAATATTTGTTTCTGACATCATGTACTAAATTGTAAACATCACTACTACATTATTATTGTTTTTTTGTTAACCATTCTATATTTTTTAACATTTTCGAATACATAATATGGTGCTTGCTTTCTTTTTTGAGAAAAGCATTTAAATTGTCCTGACAAGAAAAAAACATGGTTAGTCTTATTTGTTAAAATGTTTTTCTGTTCTTATTACAGTCTTAGCAAGCTCGCCGGAGTGATTCTACTCGGAACAGGAGGCGGAATTCCTCCAATGAAGATTGAACATCTGGAAACGTCTTGTACTATCCGTGAAAATAAAGTCATTCATCCTTTTGCATATAGGACACATACACATAGTTTAGGTGGAGTATAAAACCATTTTTAAAATTATCTTCAACTGTTTTATTAAAAATACATTTCATACATAAATATCTGCTCAATAAGTATTATTGTAAATTAAAGCTATCTCAATGATTAAAATATTTTTTTGAAAATATGCACCACCCCAGCCAGTTTCATTTCTGAAGTGAACTTTGAAACATAATGTCTGAATGTTAAGTCTGACAAAAATATATTGAAGTCATTTTTCATGTAACCTACTATTGATTTGTTTAATGATGTTCACTGGTCTTGAACTGGATCATTAGGAATTGAATGACATAAATATATGCGGTCCTATACACTTACTAAGCTTAAACAACTTAAATATAAAATTTTGAAGTATACACTTAGTCCGCATGATCGTGAATCCTGGGGCTTCATCGTAAGGGGAAGGTTAATGTAACTGCAATGTTCTTGCTAATTGTATATAATTAATTATAATTGCAGGTAAATTAGTTTCGGGTTACAGAGTTCGCATAGACGAAACAGGTGAAGATAAATGGTCGCTGTTGGGTAAAAGGGATCCTATGACTCCTCAAATGTTTTATCCTGTTGAAGACACCAGCCCGATATATTCTGGAGACAAGCTGGCAGCCAGATGTACCATGGAGAGCCATCGCACCACGTGGACTATGATTGGGTAATTTTTTAATCTTGTTTTAAAGCCATGGAACTTCCTGATTTTTTTTGTAACCATTCCCAACATGGAGTATATGGAATTTTTAAGGAGTTTATCTTGATAGAAGTTCATGTGTTATCTGTCACCGCTTGTTTTTTCAGTACAGAATATTAAGTATGTACGAATAGGACTAAGACAGTTTTAGCAATTTATTAGGCTGTTTTTTATTAAATTAAGATTTTTTCTACAATTTGATCATTTTACACATAAAACATTTTTTTCTATCATAGTTTAATCTGTGTAAAATATTACTTATTAATTGAATTAATGAATATTGTTTTGGAATTTTATATAGTGTATTAAAAATTTTAATCAAATATTTCAAATTGAAAAAATACCTCCAATTCAGCCTGTAATCTTTAATTCGTTTGCCTGCCAACATGTGGTTTTTGTTGACAATGATTCTACAAAAGGAATTAAATTTTTCCATAATATTTTAAAATTTTAGTCTTTATGAAATTATATTTTTTATTGTAAACAAACAATAAAAATAATGCCAACAACCACTGTTAGATATCACCATGTATGTATGGCCATACTTCTCAAAGACTTGAAATCGGGTACAGGTCCAGCTATTTTGTATATTCCATGTTATGTGGCAGCAAAAATAATTATACAAATTTTGATTGATGGTTAACTGTGAAAATGAATATTGTACAACACATAAATTGGTACATTAGTAATCAAATAATTTGAGTTGTAAGCGTTCTCTTATAATCGTTAAAGAATTCCCATGTGTGTAATTTGTGAAATATTAATTCACCAGTATTACACTATATAGAATTGTTATTATGATAAAGTAATTGTTTTTATATGTGTAGAGAGATGTTTAATTGTAACCGCTCGATTGATTAAAATTCTTCTTCTAGGGCAACCAATAATGATGAAATGTGCAATTTTTACCTCATGTACTGGGTGGAGAACACTCAGCCGTTGGAGCAGAAGTATTGCTTCAGCGTAGGACCTCCGGCGTATTATTGGAGCCTCTCGGAATCCAGCTTACGTCACATACCGGATTATGAAGCTAGCAACATGTGAGCAAATTGGCTGGTCCACGAGCAGATAAAAGTTTCTACCAACAGGAAAGATAATAGTTCAGTATCATGTAATTCCCTAGTTTTCTTTCAACTAAACATTCCAATGTAGATTGTTAAATTGAAAAATATATTCCTTATCTTTGCATACTATTGTTTCGATAGAATATTTTATAGCTTTGAGTAGAGACTTTTGCGAGATATTGAAATAACACCGACATATGGAATCAAAATTATAACAGCATCAATTATCCATGAACCATTATTGACATATCACTTTCAATATACATTTTGTAACAGTTGGAACCGAACGAGGCTTGAAGTTGAACTCAATCCTTTCAAAAATTTTGGATTATCAAGAATAGTATGAAGCTATAAAAATATTTCGAAAAAATAGATTATTGATGCCATTATACTATCAAAAATATTTACTTTTCAAAATTTTAAATGGAGGCATTTCGTAGAAGTAAAACAAAAGTGAGAAAAAAAATTAAAATGAAAAGGATTAAATACTTTTCACAAAAAATGTTGAAGATGACTTTAAAATTGATTTTTAAAATATCTTTCTCTCCTGTATATCAAAACTTGAAAATTTTAACTGAAATATTTATAAAAAATGTCGCTGAGCGTGAGGCCGGATTGATTCACTATAAGTTATAGATACTACTTTTAGAAATTTTTTACTTAGGGTCATATTGAATTCCAAATTTTCAGTTTTTTTTGAAGCTGTGACTGTTTTTATTGATATATTATTTGTGATTATTCTTTTCATAACTTATTATCAGTGAATCATACTTCCCAGTTTTTCTAGTCATTTGATTTAAATAGTCAATTAATATAGGCTATGAATATTGTTTAATAAAGTATTTGTAATGTATGATATTTTTCTTTTCTATTTATGAATGTTGTATAAAAGTTTTCTATTATTACTGTATTTGATTTGAACTTTTTTGTTTCTATTGATTTCATACAGTTCATATTTTCAATTTTGTAAATTTGTTTTGTCGCTAATAAATGAAGATTTCACCCAATTCATTGCTTTTCTGGTTGTTAATAATAGCAAACAAACTAGGGAATATTATAAGATCATTGAATGTTTCAGATACAAAAAACTTTTTATTTTATTATTTTTCTTTATGTTAATAAATGTAAAATGTCTAAATGTAAATTATTTGAATTTTACTTTAACAGGTCTTTATTTTTAATAGAAATAAACAAATTTATTATATTAGGCGAAAAGAAAATATATTTTTTTTTTTGAATATTTTTATAGATTTTATATTATTATTGAAGGTCATCTGTCATGGAAAAAAGTGTACAACAAATTAAAATATGAAATTAAAAACATATTTATAAATACAATATTGTTGGCCACTTATGTGGAGATCTGAGATAAAATCTATGATGGGCGGATTTATGAGTATAGGTTCAAAACAACGATTCTTCGGAAATTAAAATTTTGATGTCATTATTTCAGCGACAATGTTTATACTCTCAATAAGGCATCATTTTTAATATCTAAAACATTACTGTTTATGTTTTTAATAACATTCATAACTCCATATACTTATGGACACATCATATTTATTTTTGGAATAATAGACAAAAATTAACTATGTTTTTTTCATTGCATCTGCAATGTACAATATTTTATTAGTTCCACTGAAGCATTTTTATGTTTGTATTGTTTTTCGTATTCCAAGAAAAATGAAGTAATATTCTCAAGTCCCCCACCATAGATAGTCACCTCACAATTTACAAAAATCAAATTAAAAAATGGAGCTGGTTTTCTTCAGATTTTGTGTGTTTGGAATTTGTTTTTACCAATGTGTCAAAAAAACTTTTCTGGTCATGTCATTTCATTCAGCATCCAGTTAAGAATTTCTCATGATTAACAATGGGTAATATGACATTTATTTTTTACACAATTTTATTCTGCGTTGAAAATAAATATTGGCTAAGCAATATTCTTTTCGATTAAATATCATTGACAGAGCTTATGCCAGTGAGATAAAACTATTCCTAAAACATGGTTTTGTACATTAATTTTATGCAATATGCTCTGTGCTGTTTTATACTATTTATATGCCTTATGACGCAAACAAATATTGGGCACCTATATTGGATTCAATAGACTACCAGATTTACAAGTTCCATGGATATTGGAAATGGTATAAATTTAAAGTGACCTGAGTCCGATGTTTACACATTTTATTTATTTATATGTGGCAAGGTTTTAGTATGACAATACCTGAAGGGTTAAAATATAGTAATAAAACAAAACTCTTGCTAGGATCAGAATAATTTATCACATTTTAAGATTTCTTAACCTGTTCTCTGTTAAGCCACATCAAATATATTCCAATATGAATGTTTAAAAAGTTTTTGTAGTGTTGGTGTTAACTAAACTCATGGAGATTATCAGGACAAATCAGGTTATATTTCAATATAAAAATAAGTATTGACCCCTTTAACTCTTTTGTATTTTAAAGAGTTATTAACTATCAACACACTATAATCAGTTATTGTAATAATTTTACTCGATCAAAAGGTTTATGATTTCCTGAGATGCAATTATTTTATATTCCTGTGCTCCTCAAATGGGGGTAAACGAGTTGGGTATTAAAACTATTCACTTATTTCAAATAATAAAATGAAATTTAATTGAAAAGGATTAGATTAAAAAATATGAAAACTTTGCACCAAACTCTTCAATGTAATATCCCAATGACCAGTAGCACACACAATTGAAAACAAAGTGTGTTTTTTTATGCTTAAAATGAATCTTTGAATTTTCTCATTGGAACAAGGGTGCGCAACTTTTTTGAGGTTAGGAGTTATTTTCAATTTGAATTTTCATGACGTCAATTTCCAATCAAAATCATATAAGAATGTTTGTTGATGCTTATTTTTAAAATATATGTTTTTAAATTCAATTTTTGTATTTGTTTATCATAGTTGAAAATTCAAAATATGAAAAATTATAAAAAAAAATTCAAAAGTCCCATTGTATTGTAGTATTTGATCAATGAAATTTTACTTCACTATAGAACGGTTGCGCCCTTGCCTCACAATATTTTTAAACTTTTAAATAAAATAATATTTAATATATGTAATTCAAAATATAATTATTTTATTGGAGAAATAATTTAAATATATATTTACTGTGTCAAGATTATCATTATGATGATTTTCATAAAAATTTTACATTATATACTGATATTTATAAAGTTTATTCTATATCTATTTATCTGTAATGTTATATATTAGGAAAAGCATTCCAAATTTAAAATACTAACTTTGAAAAAATCTCATCATGTTTAAATTAAATTAACTAAATAATATAATTATAATAAAATGGCAGCTATATGAGTTTGGGATGAAGTGGGGCCAAAAATGTGAAAAAAAAAACAATCAGGCATTTTTAATAATCATATCAATTGAAATACAAAACAACAATATTTACAAATTTTAACAATGTGTCAAGAGTTTTTAATAAGAAAAATCATTTATTGAATTGCAGCCATAACAAAATGCGTCTCCATGAGAAAAATCTTTATTTACCATTTATATAATACTGCAGCATGCACTGAAACTGAAATGATTTATATATTGTTATTATATTTCAATCTCTTCCTTTATACTGTTTTTTGAAAACAAATATAAATATTTTATTTTCACCTGTATAAAAAATGAATGAATATATTATAAACATGTAATATAAAATATTATCTGTAATAAATATATATTATATTTAAATAATTTATTTTAACAAATAAATGTCATTTATGTAAAAAATGTTGTTGTCTTCTTATTTGAATCTTCTTCACACTGATTTCCTTAAAAATATGGCCCTAAAGATTGAATTCTAGTATATATAGAAGCTGTTAACAGCTTGCATAATGACAAAATGTTTTACAATTGTCTATGTCTCTACCTGTAACAGTACACACAACCAAGCTCATCTTTTTCTCTTTCATAATATAGAAATAGTATTAAAAATTCTGTTTGAAATGGCTGAAGAGATAAACATATTTTTCTTTTAAACTTTTACATTACAAATGTAAAAGTTTCTAAAACGAAATATAATATTTCTTGGTACTATATGCCTTAAAATATTATGTATTCTGGCAACATTAGTATTTGTGTGCTATTTGTCATACTATATTATTATTAAAAATAACAAAATTACATTCAGAATTTTGAAATATAAAATAAAAATAAAACAAAGTAATTTCTTGTACGATTCTGATTGGAAGTCGATCGCCACGAAAATAAAAATTAAAAGTAACTACCAACCTCAAAAAGGTGGCCCAATCTTGGATAATGCTGTCGCAATACCATTGCTGGCGGTGCAGTGGATCAAATATTACTATCCCCGATAGCGTATGTGATGTCTGTTGTTTTATATAATCAAAGGTTTGCGATAGCCGTAAGTCTCATCAGTAGGTACTTCAAATTATCGTTTGTACTGTTTCCGGTGGAACTAATCCCCTAGTAAACATTTTTTCACAGAAATACGCGTGACATAAGCCAAAAAGTAATATAACATTATTAAAAATTGGTGGGTTAGAAAAGAATAATTTTCATAATTTAAATTAAATGATATAACGTCTTGCATTTTAAATGAAAGAAATAATTATTAATTTAGATCTCATACAATTTCTTGCCGAATTATCGTTAGGTCTATCTCATTATATTTAAACTGTGGCACAGAATGTCTCAAAAAAGATAAAAATAAATGTCTGAATATAATTCAGCATTTATTGGAAAGCATTCATCAAAATTAATGTGTACTATCAATTGTTATATCATTTTAAATTAGCGAATTTTACCGCGCTACAGACATCATTTCGATTCTAGTTGGAAGTTTCTTGTATCAGTCACAGATGGTGGCACCTATACGTTTCTGTTGCCGCAGAACAGATGTTGCGTTGATAAAGCACACATCTTTGCCTGTACTGTGGAACTGGTTGATAAAACTGTCACTTATTTGGCAAATACATATTTAATTCGTATGTAAACAGTGTGTTTATGTCGCGCTTATAATCTATACAATCGTGGTTTTATATTAAACAAGATGTTTATCTGTGCTAGCAAAGTGTTTACAATCAGTCGTAAACAAGTGTCAACATGAATTAAATTTTCGAATTAAAGTAATTGCTCGCCAATTTTAAGATCAGTTCGCTCCTTGTTCTACCAGAAAAATTTCAAATGGACAGATCGACTAAAGGTAATACTAGTAATTTGTTGTCATTTGCTTTTTAATTGTTCGCAATATTGCGCATATCTGCAAAACAAGATACGGGGGGATAAGGAGGGACTCCTGGGAAGGATGCATATTTGCATACTTGTTGCTTGGCAAGCCTGGAATTCAAGGTCACAGGAGCCCGCGGCAAACGTACGAACGCTAAGACTGCCTAATTAGTGATGTCATGATGACATCACTCACGAATAGTGGTTATGTTATGCTTTGATCTGTAGTTTCGGTATGGCTACACTATTTATCTCTCGATAGCGTGTAGCTGATACAAGTGTTTTGACTTGATAACCGACTTCTGTAAATTTGTCCGATTGTGCGCCGCGCGCTACACATGCTCAGTGCGCACCACTTCTATTGTCTTGTGACGTCACGGCGCCATGCTTCAATGATAATGCTAATGAAAACGTTTAAAAATTTACCGCCTTGTTTTCATCTTACAATATTGACAGCAACCTACAGCCGAATTAGATATCAATTAAAGGCTTTCACGGTTCTTTGCAATATAAATTATATGATGTCCTTGCTTGTTCATTTATTAGATTTAAAATTTATATTTTTTTAGATATTCATATGATTTGCAATAGATACAAAATATCTGGTTACTGCAAACAAAATCTTACGATCAAAATCAATAAAATACGGCATCACTTGCTCGGGGAAAACATATCTCTAAGTGAATAAAATATACATCAAATACCATGTAAGTTATTTATTACAATTTATTATTTTGAAATTCACGACAGGTATTTTCGATTTCAATTGGACCCTATATTTATATGTGCTTACAAAATGGAAAATTTCTCAAACCTTTACAGGTATTTCAAACTAAACACATCTAGTTACGATACCAAGAGTTTTAAATGATGTGTAATTATCGAGTGGAGATCTGCGCGGGTTAGCATTTGGTAAAATTAGCCGGTCCGGGCCAAAGGCGAAGTGGATACACCATGGAGCTTGTTTTTCTATTCAGGAAATGAAATATCACAATTTTACTGCTATATTTGGCTTTACAGTCTCAAATGCTGATCATATCCCATTATGCAAAATACTGTTTTTAAATGATCACTAAGAGTGTCTTAGGAGCGTCCAAAATGCAGTTCAAAAAATTCATCATGCAATCTAAAAGCTGCGAAACAACTAGTTACTAAAGTTATAATTGAAATTTGAAATCTATTGAAAATATTGATTGGTTAGTAAAGTACTGTTTTTATTTGAATTTCGATTATATAACATAATCTCATTTTTTCAGTGGTAATTTCACGAAATATTTTTTATAATCACAGAATAACTATGGGATGATTTTCAATTAAATGTTTAATACTGTACATTAACAACAGGAATGTAATTTGGTGGCCATTGTGTATCCCCCTTCGAATGTTGAAGAATCACTCATTTATCACTAGCTGCACTGGCAGCTACAGTTGTATTCAGTGAAAGTAAGCACTTTAAAAGAGATATGATTATTTTAATTTCGATCGTAACATACGAAAAATATTTCCACTACTGAGACTAAATCTGAAAAGTTGCATGGCAAACCTGGGCAGCAAATAGTGCCAAGCCTGCTCCCGTGCAGGACCCTATTAGCCACCGACATTCCAGTTTATCCACAGTGACGTCTACATATATATAATATTATTTATACAATTATTTACCTACCTATGGATTATATTATTAAATTGTATATTTGATAAAAATATAAAAGTTTTTTCATTTGTAGCCCAAGATTTTCGTAGCACGTAAAACAACACTCATACTGAAAGTCTATAGTATTTTGAGCGCAAGACTGTCTAGTTTAGTTATTTTGATTTTTAGACGTGGTTATTATAATTAAATGCAATGGCCGCTAACTGCTTAATCGGTATACACTTCATAACTGTAAACATCGTCTTAAAAAATATGCAAATAAGTAAACACAACGATGCATGCGAGAAGGTATTTGTCAAATAAACGAAATAAACATCAGTATTATCTCAAAGAATAAACTTCGAATCGAAGAATTTTGTGTTTCAGTGGGATATTTTGTGTAAATTAATTAGTATTCTTTTTAATTAAACGTATTTACTTATTAGCAAGTCAACACGAGGAGCACTACGTGTCATGTTGTTTACACAATTTGTGTATTTATTATGGTATTTTGTGACTATAGTGATTGGAAACATGTCTAACTATTATTCATAAATTAATATATAAAATCGATATTTACAATCACAAAACGGTCAAACAGGGTAACAGGTATTAAAACTATGGTGTAATCGAACTTACATTATAAACGATTTGATCAGACTGGAAATATTACTTTATTGGCCATTGTTGTTGCGCAGGCGTGGGTTATTTGAACACAAATGTGGTGGTGCCCCTGAAAACAACCGTTTTTAAATACCGAAAGAAAAGAATATTCAATTAAAGATTGCCTTCAATAGGATAAATATGATTTTGAATTATATAATCATAAAACGCAAGTCTTTTTTTATTTATTAAGCTATTATTTATGATATGTCATCCGACAATTAATATATGATATTTTCTTTTTTGCATATCAGACGCCAGTGGATTCCGCACTTTCGGTTTCATTATTTTTGTTTGCAGAACTTTATCTCGGGAACTGCATACCTGTTATGGCTGAACTAGCCACAGAAGATAACAATATTTAAAATTGGATGTAAAATAAACGTGATGTTTGAAAACATGTTTGCCTGTCACCACATCATTTTCAGAATCCGTTGTGAAATTTGATGTATTAATATGAAAACAAATTATAGAAACTCGTTTAAAATTTTTGAAAGGTCGGCTCTTAGTCACCCGATTGATAATTCAACTTTTATTTCTTTCCCAGCCCGATATTGTATTATAACAACTGCTATATATTAAGCAATTGTATTATGACAACTACAGTTAAAATTTTGAAACGATTTTCTAGGTGTCTACGTGATTTACACAGAGAGGATGTAGTTGAACGACTGTTCGACGAAATCTACAATAGTGGCTATTTCTTATCTCATCTATAAATTATGTGCACTTATCCCATAATTTTATACACACATTTTATATACATGCAGATTAAAGTGAAAACGTACATGTATCTTTATGTTCCACCTGCATTATAATTACATTATTCAATATCTTCTATGGACTAAAAGGATATGCTTTGTTCAATATATCACTTCTCTTAGATCTATCGATAAACCACGTGTTGCAAAGCCACATTTAAGTAAGAAATAACTATTTAAATTACTTGAAAATAAATTTGCGACAGTGAAATTATTATTAACATATTAACTTCACAAAAACTTGTTTTACTAGTTACGACTTAAATTGTTGTCTTCCGGCCTTCTTACGCTACCGCCACTGCATATTATCAAAGGTTCAGTTTTCTCTCAACAGAACGCGCTGGCGGCCTTATCATACCACGTCTGAAAGGTCGCCATATTGGCGCGAATTACAATATGTGTAACATTCTAAATCATCTTTTATTGAACAAATAAAAAGTATCATTCTACTAGATCAATATTGTTATTATTTATTTTAATATATGTACGCTTTTCTGAATTTATTTAAAACATCAGAGTAATATATTTTTTAAAACGCTGATAATATTAGGACCCATAAGCAGAGAGAGATTAGTTGCAAAGTTTACCGTTTGATTAAGATGCGGCGCTTCTTTTGGCAACATTCACAAAGTTGCCAAATACGCTATTGGGAAATTTGCCAAATTCTGTTTGTTATTGATGTGACCGCGGCGATCGTTTCGATAATTTTAATCTACATTATATATGTCATACAGAGATATATATAGCAATTATTTTGTGACTCGTGTTTCCTGACTCGTTTATATAAATATAACAACATTGAACATGAAATCTTTACGATTTTTCTTTTAATAGTTTTTTTCAAAATAATATTTGTTCTTTTTTCAAATATTTTTTTCAATGAAAGTTTTTTAGAAACATCGTAGTGTTGTATTGGTCTGTGAATTATTGTTAGACGTAAATTATGTGTGTGAACTGCAGTGGTGGACCGATCATATATGCCATGTCGCCCAATGACAAATGGGCCCGGCTATAAGTTACAAATTGGGTCACAAGTAAAATTAAATAATTTATGATATCGACTGAAGGTGCTTGATGGAATTTCAATATCAAATTTGAATGGTTACAACTTTGTATGATTCCATATGTTTTGTCACTAACGACCCAGGTTTCGCTGTCAGTTCTGTTGCATCAGTGTGGTAGAATGTCTTAAGATGCCGAAAGGCGAAACCCGGATCGTTAGTGACAAAACATGTGAAATCGTACAAAGCTGTAGCAACTCAAATGTAATATTTATTAATTTTTAACTATTTTATTTTACTGGGCGGGTGCGTATTTAATGATAGAGACAATTCTAGATTTTTGAAAACAATACATTCAAAACATGTGATGTTATATTCATTTCAGAACTTTCATCGAAACCTTCTAAAACATTATGTCACATATTTTGTGTTTTCACTCCCTGAATTGGCAAACTTTATTTTCGCTCCAAATCTACTTTTGCTGTTGCATTTATCCTTCAAAGGAACCTTTCAACAAACGGTATAAGCTGACTGAGGAGATGTTAACTGTGCGCGTGAGTCGCGGATGCGAATTTGAAATTTTTTCTAAGTAGCTAACATGATAAAAGAATACTTTCTCGCTTTGATATCTATTAGAAAAAAATAATTTTGAGATTGAAAAATAAAAAAATATACTAATTGAAAAATTGAAATGAACCTTTTTGATATAACATCTTCTAGTTAAATAGGTAGAAAGTCACCGCCCGCCACTGATGTATATCTAATGCAAAAAAGGATGATATCCATTTTTTTGTAATTGGAGTTTTTTTTTATGAAGCGGTTGAATATACTTGACCTATTTGTTGAGGCCGGAACTTTTTCCAGGAAGTTATACTTTTCCATTTCAACCTTTCCCTACCCCCGTCCTCATGCGCCCTGGTGATATAACATACTGTGAAGGTCAGCACAAATTAGCATAAGCGGTCGTTAAATGCACTCCATTACCTGGCCGACTGCTTTGCATTGTTAATTATTTGAGGGTGCATCGCATAGGGTGTGAATTGCATAAGGCGGCTACACCTTTATTTTTTATTTAGTCTGAAGATTTCTTGTATGATTTGGGAGGTGATATCTTAGGAATTGATTCATAGCAAAAGACGGTTGTGTAATATGACCATGAATAATGAAGAATTAAAAAAAAAAGATAAAATTTGAATATAATGCGCGAAGATGTCGTTAGTAAGATAACTGAAACAAATTTGATATTGAAACGACATCAAGCACCGTCAGTTGATTTCATATAGTATTAGAAAAATATGTTTAATTATAGCGTTTATTTAATATTTTTCCATTTATACACACTCTCAATGTGGAGCATATGGATATGGTCACCTAACCGAAGTTTTTCTATGAGAACTGCTTGTTTCTCAATCGTTCTACCCCACTTTTATAGAGAGTAAGAATAGAAGGAATAAGGCTTGGACAGGAATAGTGGTAAGCAACCCCTTCTAGATATACCCTGTTTAAAAAAAAAAAAAAAAACGCTGTCCGTACTGGGGTTCGAGCCTGTCATATCCGTCGTGTAAGCCAATGACGTTGAACACTGTACCACGGCCTCGATAATACAGGAAATATACTTTTACATATTTTTTATAATATCTACTTGATAATTCTACTCCAACCGTGTTGTAATAGTTCTGTGTTATATGAGGTCTGGGTTTATGGCTGTATTCCAATCTTTATATCCTTATATATCATATTTCATTTTTTCCTCATCTCATTTTTAAGTAGTTTTCTGTATTTCACAGTAAACAATTGTTGCATTTTTTTTAAAATATTTATTTATTTTCTTTGTTTACACATATAAGAAAAAGCGAAAATTCATCAATCGTTTGTTAAATATCTCTCCATTAATTAACAAAAATATTTTTTTAAATTAAAATAGTATACGCAAAAAAAAGATTTACATTGGATTTTCTTTATTTGATTTTTGTTAGCTTAAAATTAGAAGCTCACCTACTTAAAAATTAAAATGCTACCTTTCTCATTTTTAAATTGTAGGCAATTAAAATGAAATATTAACCTATGAAACATAAAAAAATGAAATGTCAGCCTATTAAACTGTTTACGTATTTCGAATTAAAGATTAGCATTTATTGTTTTAAGTAAGCAAATTAATAATTTAATTAATACACTGTAGGTTTACTGTATCAAAGCTATAATTGTCTTGACCTTTGTTTATTTTCACCCCATTGGTAGGAGCAAACTTAAGTAGGTAGCGGAGCTTAAATGAAAAATAAAATATATTGAAATATAGCCCAATACAAAGATAATGCCGTTTGTAATTGACCAAGATTACATATAATTTAATCTTTCGCCATACTTTCATTGTTTCAACATACCGTTTTGGTCAATGTGATAAAAAGCATGCTGAAAATGACAAACGACGAAGACAGACTCCTCGATGTTGCCATGAGATATAAATGGCAGAACCCTCTCAGAGGCAAGAAAAGCACCTCGCAGGGACCGCGACGGCTTAGAAGCAATACCTCGTAACCGACAAACGAAGGCTCCTCGATGTTATCATCAGATATAAACGGCAGAACCCTCTCAGAGGCAAGAAAAGCACCTCGCATCGGGACCTCGGGACCATGAATATCATAACTTAACCGCTGTGCTTTTCTTTTTCGGCCGCTCGGCGTAACCATTTGGGTTTACCACTGGGGCTTACCATTTGAGCGTTACCACTGGGCTTTACCATTATGGATTTATGTCATGGAATCACCAGTTGGAACTAGGCTCTGGGCTTTACCATTTGGGATTCGCCGCTGGTATTTCGCGTATGGGCTTTATCACTGGGAGTTACCAGCCGGACTTAGCCCCTGGTCTCAGGAAGATAAAGTTTTTGGCAGTCAAGTTAGATTTTCTTACGTTAAATGAATTTAAAATAGATGAACGATTGCTTATATTGCAGTAGAGAGCAGAGAAAGCGACGAATAAAGAGATAGTTAATGGGTTCACAAACACGTGGCTTTTGACGGAATAATCTACTGAAATGTGAAATAGTTTGAGAACAAGATCATAACGCAGTTAATTTGAAACAAAGGATTGTTGATACCTGTTGGATTGATCGTTGGCTAGCATTCGTTTCCCTGCGACGGCTTCAGCTAGTCCGGACACTAAACAGCGGCGGCAACACACTCAACAAATTTACACAAAACTTGAACTTTCACAAAATTCACACTGTAAAAATAGTCGCACTTCACATCACAGCACTGGAGAAAGTTTCGAGTCATATCGACTGTTAACGCAAGTGTTGCTCGGCCGAGAGTCAATTAGGGAAAGAAATAGAAAGTGAAGTAGAAATTGAACGAAATGTGTTCTTATAGCTTTTCGATTTCACCTTACATGTGTTCATTAAATTGGAATATGGCGCCATCTATTATGCATGAAATGAAACTTTTAACACCTGCCGCTCGATGATGGCCCTTTAGGCTCCAGGACGAATATTTTTTTTTCTCAAAATCTACTGAGCCCTGGGTAATTCATATTCTATGTATTTCTCGACTAAGCCTTTATTGTTTAAATAAAAATATTTTAGTATAAATCCATTTATCGATTCCCGCAAAAAATCAACTGGAATCGGGAAGCATCTTGTATGGATGCGTACTTCATCGTATCGGTGTGAGCACATGTAGAAGTGTGTGTGTCTTCCACCCATTCCTGAGTTCTGCCGGGCAGGGATAGTCAACTTTGAATTTGGGTCTTGAATATTTTTATTCAATTTTATTTATTATTTCTTTCGGTATCATAAAATTTCTTTACATTCACTATTTTTTTTATAAAAAAAGCATTGTATTAGGGAGTTAAGCTTATACTTATCAAAGCCAATATTATAAAAAGGAAAAATGCAAACGTCAAATACCATAAGCAACTACAAAATGCCTTCAACACGGTGTTGTATTGTGGCGAGGTTCTAACTGACACGGCAGAAAGTAACATCTCAGTTGTACTCCGTGAGGTTTAGAAGAATCTATAGTTTATGTTCTAAAGATTACATAAAAAGAAAAAAAATGTTTTGCACTATCTACAACGGACCGGTGTATTTGATACACAGAGTCGAAACAAAATATTTCTTGTCGTGAACGCAGTAGACATTCTACTTCACTGTAACCATATACATATATAAAATTTTTGTACGCTTTATTCTTTTTTATATTCCTGTATTTGTATTATTTTTTCGCTAATTTTATGATTTTTAAATAACCTAATTTGCAATTTTTATAAATTGTAGTATGTTTTAAGATAATTCATAATTGTACAAACTTCATTTGTTTACTTTCTTTTAATGAAATTTAATTTAAATGTTTTAAGCCACTGCGCACAAGCAGACTGCATTCGGTATTGCGCACTCAATCATTAGTCATCGATGAACGAATGCACAGGAAGGACGGTTGCTAGTAGTCTTCCCAAAATGCTTATGATTATTTCAATATTTTACAGATTTTCATGAATTTTTGCATTATCGGGAATACTATACATTATAAAATTGTTAAAATACAGTTAGCGAAAGAACCCAACTAAGGATTAATCCAATTTAAAGCATATTTTTCAATTGGTCACTGAGTGTCCATAGCCGTGACGGACGTATTTTTTTAGGACAATAGGGGAAGTGTTAAACGCGGCCGTACAAACACCGATGATACTGAACGCTCTGGTACCCCGAATTCGGCAGTTATTTCATAAAATATAATCAACGTGCACAAAATCCTTTTAGAAGACGGCAAAGTAAAGTTGCGTGATTGATATACAATAGTTGACACCTTAAATATATGAGAAGGCAGTGTATTCACTATTTTGAATGAAAATTTGTCCATGTCCATTTAAAAATAAATAATATCGTAGTTTTATTGGTCATCCTAAAAATTGATTGAATGATGTGCAACGATTTAAATATACCTTTGAAGATCTACGGAAAATATTTCATAAATAGATAATATTACAGTAAAATTTATATGAAACGGGCTAATTAATGCAATAGGTGAAAATATGCCCTATTTCTTGGTTGAATTGGCATTCCTTATTGTCATTTCCGATTGAAATTTGATATACTTGTATAGCATAAAAGTCTTAACTATTGTGGGAGATTTTTCCACGAAGAACAATGATGGCGATGTCATTCCGTAGCATATGTATTCTAAGACGGCGTAGCAGTGTTGTGAACCTCTACGATATTTGAAAACAAATACAAAAATCATATATCTTATTACGTCAATTTTTTGTCGATACTTGGTTGGTTCTCAATGTGATCATTTGACCTCATTATAGAGTATCAGACAGGAATGTTCATTATATAATTCAGTGATTCGATTCCAAAATAGACGAAAATAAAACGTTAGAATATGGTAAAGAAATAATCAATCTCCACTGGATTTTATTCACTCTGCAAAACTTGAAATATGTTTTTTTCTATACTTGTTTTTTGCAGTTGAATCATTTTGCCTTTTGGCCAACGATATTATATTCTACTACTTCTTCCTTACTCAAAGGGTAATTCATCTATGCCATACTTTATCCTTAGGGTCCTTTTGACCTTTATAAGTGTAATAACTAACGTAAGCACGCCACTCTGTAAACGCAAGGTTGGACAGGACATACGATGCATTAATAAATAATTATCATAGCATATTCATGTACGTTTTTCTTTCTTTACTGTCTCGATAATATAAGGATCGTGTCGAATTGATCGATCGTGTGTAATTCTCATAAAATAGCCATACGTGAGAGTTTTGGAAAATAGCCAATTTCAAAGAAAATATTTTTATAACATATTTAAAGTAAATGACCAACACCTCACAGGAGAGCAGCTCATAAACAGTTCTATTAAACGAATAAAATACTAAAACTTGATAGAAAATATTTCAATCATTGAAACTTTCCTCACTTCCACATGTTTTGTTACTCACGGCCCGGATGTCGCCTTTCGTCATTTTCAAATATTATCGCAGAAAAAATATGTGCAAATTTACAGAAATTTAAGAATTGAAAGTTGATATCAAAATTCCATATAGCGCCCTTACTTACCTTAAATTAAATTGTGTAGCTTCATTTTGAATTGATATGTTTTTTGTTACAAGGCTATGATAATATGTATTAATATATCATAAGATTGTGTAATATACGATTTTTTGAATCGTTCAAAAAATTGCATAAAACCATCTCACCTTCTCCGACGAACGGCATGAGCCGACTAGTGTGGTATAAGCTAATTACTATAAGTAGCCGTCGGCTGACTGCTCTTGTTTTCATATCTATTGAAAAAAACCGCTTTAGTTTAATTTGAAAAATGAATATAATGTATGAAAGATAACATGAAAATTTTAAAAGTAGCCGTTTTTTTGTACAATGAATAAGTCACCGCCTACCACTAGCGTGGAGTGAAGGAATTGAATTGTTATTTGTTATTTTTACCATTTTATAATGTCCTAATAAGAAATTGCCAATGTATAAAACATGTAAAACACAGCTCAATTTTTTGAATAAATTTCTTTATATTTATTATACCATTCTTATAACATTAGCATAACGATATTACTTATTGTTTTTTGTTCTTCCGTCATGATTTACATGTAATTATATTGTAATATTTTACTTCAAATCGTTTTGATGGTAAGATCTTGATAATAGATATTTGTTACATGTATTGTAGAAGAAAGCGTTTAATGTATTAAAATGTCCAGAGAAATTATTGCTGGTCATGTTGTGATCTTTCGCAAATCTAATATGCTTGACAATGCTTCATGTTTTTACCTGACCTTGTGACGCAGTTATTCCTACCGCCAGCGATGACAAACCGAAAGCGTTCGAGCACAAAATAGTTGTGAATATTATAAATTATTTTGAAAATGCTTTCTCAATCTAGAGCTTATTGGATGATAAAAACCAATGGTTATTCAATAATACATTTAGTCTCAATAATTAAAGAAGATTACTTAAGGTATTTGATGAAATTATAATACCAAATTAGAACCGTTTAAACTCTTAACAGCCAATTTTTTCATTTCGGGTATATCCGTGTACTACAATGCGCGAAGATAAAAACAAAAGGCGAAATACACACAGTTTATGTATTTGCCATTTCTATTAGAAAAAGGACGAAATAAAAACATCATAGATATCCATGATGAAAGACCGTTGATATAATTCATTTATTGATTAAAAAACCTATATTCATTTGGATATTTAAGGTTTACATACATTACTTAAAATTAACATAAAATTGATTTATCTACGGATTCTGAAAATACCCGCATTTGAGTTTTTGAAATTGTGTGTTTTCTATATTAATATCTACATAATTGATGAAAACTATTTGTTGTGCGTCAGTTATACTGTATCCGTGTGATATAATGCCCGAAGAAACCGAAAGACGTAACTCGGGTCGTCAGTGGCAAAACTTGTGGAATTGTACAAAGTTTCAGCGATTGAAGCGCCTTCAATCGATACTACAAATTACATTTTTATTTCTGTGCGGATGAATACAGTCGCTTGATGAAGCACTTTTTTGATATTCCTACAATTTTTCAGGTGTGTGGGACTTAGTAAAGTACTTAAAATTACTTTAAATACAATAAATGTCCGTAAAGGGAGCGAGACATGCAAAAAGGTCCGAAAGCATCTGAGAAGTGCAAACGAAGTTTCATCAAAAGCAATTTTGAGCAGATGGAAGAAGAAGCATAACGGAATAAAACCCGGTCATTTTTCTCGAAAGTGAACATCGAAAAGAGAGGCTTTCAGCCTTGCACGCTACAAGTCAAAGACCTACAAGGTCAGATAGTGGCAAACAAAGAGCAAGTGCTTAACATATGGAAGTCCCACTTTGAAAGTTTACTTCAACGCTCTGCAGCAGATGAACCTTTGGAATCGCCAGACATCGCTACAGCAGAACTTCTAATACCACCACCAAGTAAGGCATAGTTAATGGGAGCACTTAGTTATTTAAAGAATAACAAAGCGGCTGGCAATGATAATATTCCATCAGAGCTGCTCAAGTATGGAGGAGAAACCCTTCTTAACGCCATGCTTGAACTACTGCAAGACATATGGGAAGAAGAAAAGATCCCCGAAGAGTGGAAAGAGTCACTGGTTTGTCCTATCTTCAAGAAAGGAGACAAACTCAACTGTGCAAACTACCGTGGCATCTCTCTTCTTCTGACTGCATACAAAGTTTTGTCAAATATTATTCTCGAAAAAGTTCTGCCGTATGCCGAAAACATTCTTGGTGACTACCGATGCGGCTTTAGAAGAAACCGCAGCACCACTGATCAGATTTTTACACTGCGCAAAATATTTGAAAAGAAATGGGAATACGCCCAAGATGTTCACTGTCTCTTTGTGGATTTTAAAACTGCATATGACTATAGATGGAGAAGCTCTCTGGAATATATTGAAGGAATTCCAAATACCATCAAAACTTATAAATATAATAAAAGTATGTATGGATGGATCCAAGAGCAGAATTCATATGCAGGGTAGTTTATCAGAATCTTTTGAGGTGACAGCAGGACTAAAACAAGGAGACTCCTTATCACCTATGCTATTCAACCTAGCTTTAGAGAAAGCCGTAAGAGAGGCAATGAAAGCAGAAGGTGGAGTTATACTGAATGGGTCCCACAAAATATTGGGCTACGCGGATGATCTAGTGGTGCTCGGAGAATCTGAAGACGAAAAAAAAGATATTTTCACTCCTTTGGAGGACACAGCAAAAAGGTTAAATCTACGAGTAAATGTGTGAAAGACTAAGTATTTGAAAATGACAAGAGGCAACGAACCCTCTGGAGACATTGTAATAAGAAACTCCTCGTTCGAGAGAACCTCTCTTTTCAAGTACTTGGGCTCTAATATTTCCTCTAGGAATGAGATGACTTTGGAGCTTGCTGACCGACTGAGAAGTGGAAATGCAGCGTACTTCGCGCTAAATAGTCTGTTCAGGTCCAAAATGCTGTCCATCAAAACCAAGTGCCGGGTGTACAACGTGATCATTAAACCGATAATCATGTATGGATGTTAAACCTGGGGTTTCACGGAAAAACAAGAAAAGGCCCTCCAAGTATTTGAAAACAGAATCCTCCGGAGAATACTTGGACCCGTTAATGAGAATCACCGGTGGCGCATTCGTACGAACGCTGAGCTCTTCGACCGATACAAACCAAGATTACTAATGTCTTGAGATCGAGAAAGCTCAGATGGGCGGGTCACGTTGTACGATCTGAGAAATCTAGAGCTCTCCATAAGACTTATGAAGGAACACCAGCTGGCACCCGACCTCTCGGTCGTCCTCGACGGAGATGGGCGGATAACACTCAAAAGGATGTTGAGAGGCTGGGGATAGTCAACTGGAGAGAAAGAGCGCTCCACAGAGTTGCCTGGAGAGAGGTTGTGCAGTCGGCCATGGACCTGAACGGCCTCCAGCACCATTTTATAATAATATGATAACGGGATTTGACTATTGTACTTAAAGAAGGCTAAATGCAAAAAAAAATATTTGACTCAAATGATATTACAAAGAAAATATATTCGTTAGTTCACAACAAAAAAAAAAAAACCAATTGCGAAGAAAAGGTTTCGTACAGCTGCGATATCAAAAGTAACAATACAGCTACATGCTCTCGGTTAACCACCGCCGCTTAGCTAGTGTTGCGTAGAAGAGGTGTAAAACACGAAGTGGCGTGTTTGAGTTGAACCCAAAACACCCAACCCACTGATCCCCAGGAACCTAAATATCGAATATGTAATGCTTTATAAATACACCTCGATCCGTCCCTGAAAGGTTTCAGTGTCGTGTAAAAATATATCTTTACATACCAACCACTAAAATCGATTGTCGATTATTTGATAGATCGACGTGTTTCGAATGAGTGTATTTTTTCTTATTATTATGCCGGTGATTAAGCGATTATAACATATATCTTGCGGTTTCGACTTGAAATACGAGCACCATTTTTTTAAATTCTGATAGATATACTTTAAAAGAAATTTGTTACTTAGTTGCTTAATCTATCATAGACAATACGGTTATAAGTGATGGGATATAGGCTAAGACAGGACTTTTACTTACTATACTACTTTCATTGCGAGCGCTTCGTTTGTTAGGATTAGATGAGAGGAGAGAATTTTTAGGCACAAACAAATATGATTTTGTACAGAATTAATAGATTTATGAGATTGTTTTCGCAAATCAACGACTTTGACTACTGCATCACTGGCTCGATATATATCATTAAATATATTGTTAAGTAAAGTACTAAAAATGTGTTTTTATTATTTAAAATATTTAGTTAAAAAAAACGGACTTTTTCGGTTATATTAGCGTAGAAATATTATATATATATTTTTTGACCTTTTTCGGTGCGCAATATTAAAATTGTAATCATTATGATATAAATAAATACAAAGCTATAATTTTTAACGCTCTAGCGAAACAAATATCGTTGCTGGAGTTTTCCAAAAGTTTTTTCAAACTGTCGCTTTCCCATTCCTTGCTAAACTGTCATCATCAACTTCACGTCCCCACCAACTTTATTGTTAACCTATTCCGGTAATTTTTCATGAAATGCAAGTGCTTCTCAACAAGTCATGCAGTTTTATGCAATATTGTTTTAATTTGATTATATTCTGCGATAAATTTACATATTAGTAATTCAAAACCTGAATAAGTTGATGTACAGTATTAGCCCGAGAGTTTTTTTTTGATTTGATCTTTTCGGTAACAATTTTCCTGCATTGATTTTCCGACGCGTACGTCATAACAAATTTACCGCCGTTCTATTTTTCATGATACTCGGTCATTTAACTCGGTTTGTTGTATTTCTAAAAGCTAAAATATTTATCTATGCGCCAATAAAACACTGTTAAGGCCTTATCGAACTGTGGATAGTGTTACACAAAACCCGTTTAAAATTCTTTAATCTAAAATTTATGTGCAGCAGCTAAAATTCATATAAATAACTTGATGGTAACCATTTAGTATGTATTATTCCTTGTTGTATCGATAATCCTCTATATGAACGGAACTCTGTCCAATAATATTATGCTGGCTTTTGGTTACCGTTCTAACTCAGATTTTTTTATCGAAATTTTTTTCTTAGAACACTTAGAATTTTTTTGCCATGTCCAAACAACTCAGCCAACTCTCTTGTACCATTGAAATGAGATTGTTCCTCGAGACGTGACTGAGGATGACTGTGCGTTGTGAATTATCTGCCAGTGTTTTGTATGCCACCTTTTTCAATATCTTCCTCCCAGCTTGCCATTTAACGCTCAAAATTTACCGTAGATTTTAAGGTAAAAATAACAAATTAATAACATTAAAATTATTGGATATTTTGGCTTCCCCTATCGTCGATCATGATTAAATCAAGAATAAACTAAATTTTACACAGTTCTAACGGATGGATGAAAAATATATCGTTTTACTTATTCTAGCGTTATAAATTTTATATATAATTGAAATATTAATTTGTTGTCAAGATTTATTTTAAGAAAATAATTTAACCTTAATTGCAACATTAATAAATCGTATTGATTGAATTGGCAATAACCTGGTTGAAGTCCATTATAACTCGGTGGAAAAATAGCAATATATTTTAGTTCTAAAGTCATTTAAAATTTATAACGCATATAGTTGATAGCTATTTCGGATTATGCCCTCATCAGAACTAACAAACTATATCTTATAAATTGTGTTGACCAAGGAGTGACTGTTAACTAATTAAAAATGAAAAAAGGCATTGAAAATACATGTTGCAAATGAGTAAGGTACATTTCGTCATTTATTATATTTCTGACGATGGCGGTAGTCGAAATAACTATCAGCAACAATGTGTTTAAAAATTAAAAAAATACTTTTGAGTTTTACCAGGTAAATGCTAATGCAATAGATGGATAATTACGTCTTTTTATTAGTCTTGGCGAAGTTTGTATAGTTTTTTTTTCCAACTCGGGATAATTGCATGCTACATTGATATAAGGGACAACAACAGAAAAGTTGTTAGTAACACTGACCCGCGTGGAAATCTCGGTTAATGTCACGAATTGCAATGCATTTGTAATTGTGTCAACTGACGATATCACCTCCGCCTCCAGTTGTCGACAGCCGACTGCCTCTAGACTGGCCCGCTCTGTAAAAACATCGAAAAGCTTTCAACCCCAACTGCGATGCATTAACTAATTAGTTAACCTGAGCGGGAGTTATTCATTGATTATGAATCCGGTTTTATGACGGCACACTTTCGCGGGCGAGGATAGGGGTAGGTTATTTTTAAACGCGCTGTTTTGACGCCGCGACGGCCGAACAAAATTTATGCTAAATCTTTAATTCTACTCGAATGGAAAACATGTCAACTGTTTTAGTCGACGTGTTGCTTTTCAATTATGATGGAAACAATACAGTGGATGAATTTGGTGCATATTGCATAGAATATCAACGGTGTGAACATTGATTTATGTAGGGTGAGCGCTTTTATCAGAGAAACGAAACAAATCAAAACTTAAATAATTATAAAATTATTAATTCATTTTTAATTGTATACCTTATAGTGTTTGAAATTTGACTTTTTACACCAGAAAAAGCATTTTTTTCTCAACTGATTAGTATTAAAACCTTTCAAAATATACAGTAAAGAAATAAATTATTTCTGATGGTATTATCTGTTAATGCTTGAAAGTAAAGCATTTTTTTAAAAAGCGTATTTTTGAAATTGCATTGATTTTTTCATAGCAGACATTTTCCGACGATCTATCGAAGTGACTATAAAATATTTGAACATAGATAAACTTTGTTAAATATAATTTTTCAAATTATATTGTGGAATCACTAAATGAAATTTGGTTGAATATTTTATACATATTTATAAAATACATCGTATAAAAAAATTTATAATTTATTCGAATCATAAAGGAATACATTATTTATAAATATTATTCTACATATACTAAATGACATTTTTATCTGTATATTTTTTTAATGCGATTGAAGCGCACGCAAAGAGAGAGTATGTGTGGGTTGTCTGCGCATTCTACTTTATGTTACAAACAGACAGACACATATTTATTATAATAACAAAAACATTTATTTTTTAACTTTAAGATTGATTATTACGTATAATAAAATTAGATTTTAGTGTTGAAGTACATATTTAAAATTACTGAGATTAAAAATATACTAATGGCAGAAAAAAAGCTCTTAGAAAATGTTTCAAGCTATTCATTTTTTTTTTATCCTCCATTTAAATTGAAATGTTAAGAAATTGAATAAATATTTTTTCACCACAATGTTGATACAAGAAAGCTTAACAAGTCTGAATGATGTCAATATAAATATAACTTTTCCCCAACTTTGACCATTAAAAGTTTCTCTCTGAATTTTTTTCATTTCAAAAATACACTCAATCATTTTGTGTTTCTCGAGAGTTCAACAATATTCTGAGCTTTTTGTTTTACGCTGTAGCTAAGAATCTTGTTTTACATATAAAATGTGAGTGTTTTGTTTAAAAAGGTTCTTATATTATTATGTTTTTTAGTACCTTAGTTGGTATAAAATATTTAAAATTTTTCTCAATATTCTAATAGATTTTTTAAAAAAGATGTTCATTTAATATTGTATTTTATATTCTGCAACATATTCATTTAGTGACTTGGTCTAACTAAAAATCGATTTTCATACTTATAGTATTGCAAGTCTAAATAATTTAATACAGTTACCCCCCTATAGAGGTGCTCCCTACATCATCTATAGCAATCTTTCTAGATAGCATATTAAAAAAAAAAAACGCTAAATTTTCAAGGTCAAATTAGAATTTTCACAAATAAATTATAATATAAATATATTTATATCATTTACGTTTATTGAAAAAAAAAATACGTGTAGAAATAAAGTAAGCCTCAAATGTTGTATGGGTGCCTAGATACCTATAACTAAAATTTATCGTCACTATCTTAATGCCGTCTAGGGTTCGACTGTTTTTGTAAACTCTATAATACATAACAATTTTATAATTAACTAAAATTTATGCGCCATTATCCGTGAGGTCTCGTGACTTATTCAGCGGCTGAACGTGACCTGTCACGGCTGAACGACCGTGTGAATCTTTCATGAGGACATTTCCTCGCTCCGACGTGCGGCGGGAAATACCTAAACAGCTGCTCGATAATGTGCTCAGCGTGCCGAATGTTCACTGGGTCGCGAATTTGCCTACATTATTAGTGGCTCATTTTGCTAACCCACATCTTCCTCTTCAGCCTGAGTTATTATCGATTACACTCATGCTGCTTACTTATATTGAGGCCGTCGTCCCCTCTACCACAATTGAATAATAAGCATTCTCACGATTTCTGAAAATAATGTTTAATTTCGTTAAATTCAATTTTCCCGTAGAAACAAACAATATTTAAAATACAAAGAAAAACTACATAATAAATGAAAATGGATTTATCGAGAAATAAATATGTACTCATGACTCGTAATATTTAAATCCAAGTAATTTTCTTCTAATATTTAATATTTCATAATTCAAATAGATTAACATGAACACAAATATCTGTCACTTCTTGACGGTGATCAGGACCGGTTTCGCTCATCGCGAGCATTATCAACTGCAATGTACTTTAGTTCTACACAAATATCTCACACGGTGAAAAAATAGCAATGTACTTTAGTTCTACAATTTTTTTGTTGTAAGATATAGTTGATAGCTATTTCGGCTCACTCCATCGTCAGAACTAAAGTTCTAATGTGTTATAATGGAGTTCTACCAAGTAAATGCCAATTCAATCAACAAATATCTCATATGAATTGAAAGATGCGTTAAAATGTAAACAAAAACGCTTTAAATATATCCATGATAAACATTTCCAGTCATAAATGTAGAAATCGCATCTCTATCAGACTAAATTTCACAGTTTTCAAAAAAATCTTAAATCGGTGGGTTTGTATATTTTTTCTTTTGTTAGTAAAATATGTCAATAAAAAAGCACTTATTCGGGCATATTTAAACCTGAAAAAATACTGGATTAAACATTTTAAATGTTGGCTACTTATTGATTGATGCAATCTTAATTTATATTGGACTGTTTTTATTGGAATGGTAACACAAAAAGCTAAATGTTAGATCATTGTATAATACCAGGCGAAAA
Source organism: Himalopsyche japonica (assembly GCA_028555115.1). Taxonomy (NCBI): domain Eukaryota; kingdom Metazoa; phylum Arthropoda; class Insecta; order Trichoptera; family Rhyacophilidae; genus Himalopsyche; species Himalopsyche japonica. The sequence goes on from JAHFWJ010000776.1 coordinate 2,010,134, forward strand.
TGGGTTAAACTTCAATATTTTTAGTGAAAATAATTATTGTTTGCTTTTTCCTGCTTATGAATATTATACATAACTTGTGTGCAAGATTTTTAGTTTTTGCATTTTTATTACAAAAAAAAAAAAAAATTTAATTTATTTTCCAGCATATGTTAATAAAAATCACATTTAATCAATAAAATATATGTATTTTTTGAGTGACTGTCTTTACACTGTAGATTGACAATATTCAAAAATAATTAATGTTGTATCTTGATCAAATAGTTAACGGAACATGTTTATTGGACACACTAATAATTACAGACAGGACTTTTTGAAAATAAAGATGTTGTCATTCACGGAAAATCTCTTCAGTGTTTTATAGGTGCGAGAGAGCTAGAAGAATATTATGATATATGCTGGCCAAAAGTTTTCAGTTTATTTTAGCAAACATTGTAATCAGGTCTTCGGAATCGGGCTCAGCGTTCCTTCTTCGGAAACCCACCCGCGTTTCAGGAAGGCCGTAGTTATGTTGACTAGATATTTGTATATTAATTGACTTAGAAGATTATTTTTTCTTTCGTGAATATCTTCACATAAGAAAACAGTTTAAAGGTAAAATTGTCGCGGATAATTAGTGGATGAAAGTGACAACGATAAAATGTGAGTAATTCCGTATATACTGATTTCATATGGAAACGAACAGCGCAATTGTGCCTCACATTCATTTTTGGCTTATGGTGTATTGAATAAAACTTAAAATTATATTGATTTCATATAAATTATATTGGTAGCTTTGTGATTTCTCTTGGTTTTCAATTAGATGTGAAGCGTGTTTTCACTAACTATCGTAAGGTTATTCATTACTTAAACAAGTTTCCCGCAACCAGTGCTTCTCACATACGACACATCAAAATTCTTCCTAGAATTCCGCGGCACACCAAAAACTAAAGTGTATAGGTATGAAATTAAATTTTACATACACACATAAAATTATAACATATTTGTTTTTATGCAATTTTAATAATTATTATAAAGTGAAAATACATTTTTAAGTACTTATTTCCACAATATATTTTTGATCAGAACCGGTTTCGCTCATCACGAGCATTATCAACTGATAGAATAAGTTATATTCGGCTCGATATTTGACCGCGGCGCACCTGTATCGGGCTCACGGCACAGCGGTTGCGAAGCACTGACTTTAACACACAGTAAATCTAACTCTTACTCATACTAAAGAAAGAGGTTGGTCTATTCCCTTTTTACTGTGTGAATAGAGAAGGTTAGAATCCAAAAATAATAATACTAAGTGTTATAACAATATTAGTTACAAATGAATTACTAGGTTAAGATTCCGAGGGAATAAATTTTAATAGAGGTGAGCCACCTAAATGTTGGTAACTAAATACTTGTTTGTTTGCTGTTAATAGTTTTATTAATTTCTAAGAGATTTAAAGGGTATATTATTACGACGCCATTATGTTTGTAAAAATTATGTACGACCGTTTTCAATTAAAAGATTTGCAAAATCTTGATTTTTTTTGTAATCTTGAAAATTTGAAAAATATTGTCATTCAGGCATCTAATATGCTCCACAGTGAAAAAATAGCAATGTTTTTAAGTTCTATAAAAGTTGATAGCTATTTCGGCTTACCTCATCAGGGCTATAGATAATGATAATTCTGATAATGGCGTAAGCCTAAATAGCTTCAACTATATACCTTATAAATATTGCTATTTTTTTCACCATTTTACAATGGAGTTCCACCAAGTAAATGCCAATTCAATCAATAAATTAAATATGTTATTTAATTGTAATGTTAAAATTTTTACATACCTGTCAAAAATAAAATGCTTGGTAGTCCTCATAAGAGAGGCGATAAATACCTGACGATAATGATTCTACTTTGTCTTTATTGGTCATTAAATAATAGTTGATAATAACTGATATAATATGCCAGGCTTACTATCAGAAAGCTAATTTGGATTTTAGTCACATACGAATAAAATTATTGGCAAGCTAACTGCAAAAATTACCGTCGGATTTTGTAAGACGAGGGCGATGTTATGTCGTTCAAATAATTGATCGTGTACCGTGAAATTACATAGAAATACTGAACATTATGCTGACAGGTAATAATGTGAGGTCGAATAGGTCAAAAATTTACCGCTCGTAAAAATTATTAGGCTGCCGTTCTTTTCTGTCGTTTATTCTAAACATCCCACACGGTTTTCTGTTTTCCCGCTCCGGCGAGTGATGTCATATTGAATCAACCTATCCCCAAGGACTCTTTTTCACTTGGAAAATAAGAAATGAGATATTCAACTGTTTGTGCGTTATCAAGGTGAGGGCTGCGGGCGATTTCGTATCGCTGTTATTTTTGTTGTTGGAATGTTATTCAGCAATAATAAAATAATATTTTTCGTGTTTCCGAATGAAAAATATTTTGCAGTTGGCTATTCCACTTTTCCATGGATGTCTTTTGATTCTCGGGATAATATAAAAGAATATATTGGTTTATCAACAATTTTCCTCTGTAACCTACCGTCGGATGCTTAGTTAGAAAAATACCTGAGCTCAATAATATAACAACGATTTTTTCATATCGACTGTTTAATCTTTGAACTAGTTAATTACACTTAAGTATTTTTTCTGGATATGAACAAAAAAGACATAATCTAACAATCAAAATATAATTATTACAACTTATGTTACACTTTATTGCTTTGATGTGTAAGTAAAAAAATAACAAGGTATATTTTTGGATTTGTTAAATTTCACTTCATGGAAGTTTTTAGACACGCGTCTTGTAAAATTTGCCCAAGTAGGTTAGCCGTTTTGCAGATTAGGCACTAGATATGTGTTGCTGACCCTTGTTACAATATTTTTTAGAATGAATAAAAACTAATTTAATTTAAAAGTTATGTTAATGTGTTTTACCTGCTTCATTTATTCTCAATAGAATGTTTTTCTTAGTATCTTTTTTTTACCATGAAATTAATTATTTTAAAAAATGGGAAAGAATAACAACGCTTATATTAAATAACATTTAATCGATTAAAATCTTTTAACAGTCATGAATGAAAATTAAGCGATTGTTTACTTTTTTTATGTAATTCTAATAATGCATGTATATCCTCATGAAAACTTATATCTCTCGATGATTTAATTTTTACAAAGAATGTCTAATTTATAAATCAAGTCTTCTCGCTTAAATCAGTGCTTCGCAACCTTTTGTCTTCGACGGAACACCAATGTTTTTTATAAAATTTCGCGGCACACTTGAGGTGTGTATTCTATAAAATTGCGAATGGTTCACTGTTGACGCGTATGCCATTAATGACTTTTTTTTGTATTGCTTACTTTATCAAAACAAAATCTTATAAATTTACATTATATATATCGTATTTAGAATAAGTGTGTATAATATATATGTGTATGTGGTATATTATTCCAACGAACGAATAATTATTTCTGTTCCCATGTGATTCTTCTGTTAGAAAAATGGGCCACGACACACCTATTGTCGTCTGGCGGCACATTGGTGTGCTGTATCACACCGGTTACTGAGCATTGGCGTAAATAAAAACTGTTTTGAATCTTCTTTTTAATTCTATTTTTTATATTTTGCTTTGTGAATATAATATTTCGACTTGCCTTATTAAGTTACAAGCGCTTTCCGCCAATTCAATGCGGCTTAACGATTTTTTTGTGGCCCATCCGTCTTTCCTCACTCAGTCTATTCAAAATCGGTTCACGTACCACAAATCTAGTATATTTAATTTTAAATAATCGTACTTACCTTAATGATACATGGCGCTTTTTCATACAGTTGCAAACACCTGTTGTGAGCATTCCTGCTTTCAAACTCTCCTTTAAGTTTACAGACCTGCTTTTTTGAGCCGAAACGAATTTAGTTAGTCCCAGTGGAGGCGTGCTTATGTATTAAATTTTTTTATGAAAAAATAATTGTAACGGAATATTTTTTTACCGTTTTATAATGGTTTTCATTCACGTATAGATTGTTTATATATTATATTATATAGTATAAGAAAAAAAATAAATAAAAATAAAAGAAAAGTCTATAAGAATATGAGAAAAGAAGAACAAGAATGCTCACTAACCTGTGACACTGTGTGTGTGTGTGTTGAAATGTTTCCCATTTTTGTCAGTACAGGTTATCCTCGACTTACGGCCGAGATACGTTTCTGGACTTAGGTCGTAAGCCGAATTGGTCGTAAATCGAATTCCATACAAAATATGTATATACTTACATATTAAAATAAACATGTGTATTTTTAAATATTTTTTATTGTTTAATTTATACTCATTTATTAATACAAAATAAAATATTGACTTCATTAATATTTAAAATCTTTCGTTATCTGTACTTATATAAGTACGATTCCTCGGCTCATCATCAGTAGTGGAAGAAGAAGCAGTAGTAGTCTTTTTAAAAAACATTTCCAATTTTAGTTGAGTTATTAGTTGTTTTTTTTCCTGTATATTTCTTTTTAGGAAGCAAGATCTTACCGAATACGGCGGTTTATACTCAAAAATCTTTCGTTGTCCGAATCCATTTTTGCAAATATTTGTATTACTTGGTCAATTTGAGGGAATTTTATATTATATTATTTTTTACTATTTTTTGGTCGTAAGTGCGAATTGCCGTAAGTCGAATCGTCGTAAGTCGAGGACTACCTGTATACAAAATGTAATTCAAAAGCATTTTTATTTTCATAAATAATTTTTCTGTCGTTTTTTCTATCACGTCGAATTGCTTAATTCGGGCGCTAATCCAATATTTAAACTTGTTAGCCTCCTCCGATTTTTTCATTCGAGTCGTTATCGCTAATCGAAATTTTGTGGTGCAGTTTTACGCATATTATTAATCCTTATACACTGTCTACCAATGAGAGAGCAGTTTAAGAGCCGAAAAAGTTTTTTGAAATAAGAAATTCATGCTTCTTTTGATGTTCTTCAGTTGACTTATAGTTTATTGTGACGATCGTTGCACTGAAAACTGAAGATAAAAGAAAATGTTAAAGTCAAATAGCATTCATTGCACTGAGATTGTTTCGCAGATTTGAAAATATTCGCAGATTCACTTCACGTCGCGCTTGAAAAAAATATTGTTACGAGTCTGCCCTGTAGGTTTTACGCTTCGAATTTTCTGTGGTGATTCCTTGTAGCGTAAAAGCGGACTTATTCGTTTTCATTCAAAGTGCGTTATGTCTCCTATCAAAACACGTGCCGCCCCATCTCCGATTTACAGACAGTATTTACCGCAAAAAGAATATCGCAAATAAATAAAATATATTCTTAAATCTCTGCGCGAGATTATTATTTCTGCCACTGCGCCATAATAGGTATTCATTATAACAGTGTTTTGATGTACTTCTAACCCCCGAAGCAATTACATTTAATTTTGGTAAAAAATAGCGTCGTATTTATTTTCTCAAGAATTGTGTTTTACGCTGGACATTCACGATCGTTACTAATGGAATGGAACAGTAATTCTCAACCCACGACTTTATATTTTTTGATTTTTATCATCTAGTTTAGTGTAGCTAACTTTAAGATAAAATTGATTATTTTCTTAACAAAATGCTATTAAAATTACATGCTGCTATGAAAAATTATCATCATAAAATAAATAAGCATCTAATTTTTTTCTACGAGTTACTTGATATTGTTTACTGTACGAAAATTGTTATGGTGTTATTAATTAAATGTGTTAAATGCGAGCATTATCGCTACCGTATTTCAATAAACGTACTTTAAATATATTTTTCTGTCACAAACGGTTGATAACAGTGTTCAAAAGTCAAATAGGTTTAAACAATCACGAGCTTTCTATGGCGTCAATCTAAATTGATATCTCACCACGGTATATCGGAATCCATCAATTGCTTCGAGTACACCTTGTGACAGTCATCCAGGACACCAGTACCCTTTTGGTCAGAGGAAGAGGCAGCCACGTCATACAACACTAACGTTTTCCAGATAAACAACCTTTCAATATTGATATGATATTGCTATCCTCTATTTTGTTACTAATTGTAATTTTTCTATATTCAGATTTGTTACAATTTATTATTTTTATTCTTTTTAATGCACAAATAGTATTCTAATTGTATTGTTTCTTTTTGTTTTCAGTCGGGCGAGAGCAGGAAATTTTCTAAATAAAAAGGTATCAAAAAATATCAAAATAATTAAATAAAACATTTTTGATTTGTTTCAAGTTTGACAAAAATCTTCATACTGTTGAAAGTTCTATTGACATGTACTATAATTTCATATTTATCGAAACTCCATATTACAATCATATATAAGGCAATCAAAGAGTTCTTTCATGAACTATTTTTGTTGTCAATTAAATTATTATTAATAATATTTCTTTAACCTCCCTGCACAACAAAGTGCATACAACCAAGTCTTGAAGAATTTCTACCCGGACATTCCTGGCAACAGGTTGAAGCATGTATAACGTTGGTACCCTACAGAATAACACCTTGTAAGAAGAATATGAAATCCTAGTGGTTGATGGAAGATAAAACGTTGAATATGAAAAGAGAATTTATTTGTAAAAACAATAAATAAATATTATAGAAAAACTGCATTGCTTCATCTTTAACATTGCATTTTTAAAAGTATAGGTCGGTTTTGTTATTTATGAAGTTATTTCCCTTAATAATGACGCCGTCGAAAGTAATTCAAAACTGACTTCATGTCAAACTTGAAAGTGCTTAAAATGTAACGAATATATTTACCATTATATTGAATATCATATTATGTACGTAGAAAGCTGGACGTTGCATTAATAAATGATTTTTTTAAAATTATTTCAATAAATCAAAAGAAAGAAAACTTGTTTTTAAGATGTAAAAATACTTCTTATAAGAAAAACTGCTGACATTAGCGCGGATATATACTATTTTGAAAAACAAATTTTTTTTTGTTTCATACCATACAGAGAGATAAAAGTATTGATTTGCATAAAATACCCAGCTAAACTGCTGAAGTACATACAAAGTAAATAAGTTATAAGGCATAGGTTTGTTTTTGTCGAAAAATTAAGATCGATGTGTGGAAAACTGCACGACCCAAAACCATAGTGTCTATAAGGTTATTTGTTTTCGGGCACGCTGTGTATTCAAATGTTATAGTTTAAGTGATGTTTTCGAGCAAGTCGGATGTTACTCTTAACGGGGAAAATTCACAGGCCTTAGATAAGTCGACAGGAAATAGGGCGGACGATGTAATCGTAGGCGGAACGAAGGTGCCTGATTGAAAAATTTATATGAATGGCTGATCTACGGCGAAATGCGTAGGCGGGTGTGTGGGCGAACGAACCCTACGGTTCGGCTCCGGTTGATATTTCTTTGAACCATCTTTTTGTTATACACTGGTTAGACAAGTTTACCAATGCAATGAAAACAGTTAACTAAAAAAGATATTCTATTTTTTTGTATATGTAAAAAAAAAGGTACCATTTTTTCGTTAACATTCACTATGTAACCTTATTGAATCTTGAACATATATTTTTGAATTATTACAACTTTATACGATTCCACATGTTTTGTCACTAATGATCCGGGTTTCATCTTTCGACATCTTCAGGCATTATATTTCATGGATGCAACAGAACTTTTGGTCAGTTAGTGACAAAACATGTGGATCGTACAAAGTTGGTTCGTACAAAAACACTTAAAGATTTATATTGAAATTCCATCAAGCACCTTCAGTCAATGTCATAAACTATATCTAGAGTAATTAAGAATCTCTTCATTGTTATCTAATGTCGGAATGAAGGGAAAGGCGACAGGGGTGTGCCTAAATAATGAAATATAATTTTTATTAAAGTTTTAGTTCTTTAATTGATTTTATTACACCAAACATTAAATAAATAAAAAAGTCATATATACCTGGGCCTCGTATAGGGTCCGCCATCTAAAGTTTTTTTTTTCAACTAGTGCTTATTTCGTCCGCCAAATAACTTTTTTTTTTGAAAATGCTATAAAAAAAAAACTACTAAGATTTTCTCAAATTTCTTTTTTTATTTGAAAGTACAATCCTTCCGGTTAATAATGGAAAATAACTACAATCAAATAACTGCCTCGGCTGGCCATGCAGTAGCCTACACGATCGGTCCAATTTTTAAGCACATTATCGATTGTGTGCAGCTGTATTTCACCAATGGCTTCACGAATATTGTCCTTTAAAGCGTCAATTGTCTCTGGCTTGTCGGCGTAACACTTATCTTTGAGGGCACCCCACAAATAATAGTCCAACGGTGTCAAATCGCAGCTCCGAGGTGGCCAAACGACATCAGCTCTGCGGCTGATAATGCGATCTTCAAAAACAGGGCGCAAAACATCGAGTGTAGCTTCGGCTGTGTGGCACGTAGCGCCGTCCTGTTAAAACCAAATGTTGCCAATATCCTCCTCTTCAATTTTTGTGAACAAAAATTCGTTCAGCATGGTCCGATAACGATTGCCATTGACTGTAACGGCCACTCCTTGCTCATTTTCGAAGAAAAATGGCCCAATTATGCCTCTGGACCAAAATCCGCACCAAACAGTGACTCGTTTTGGGTGTACCGGCTTTTCAATGTATGCGTGCGGGTTTTCTGTGCCCCAAATGCGACAATTTTGCTTGTTTACATACCTGCCAAGATCAAAATGAGCTTCATCCGAAAAGATGATTTTTTTTTGCAACATTACCATGATTTTCAAAGTAATGTCGCAATATTTCCCAGCGTTGTTCAAGCGTATACACAACCATATTCGTTCAGCGGAAAGATAAAACTAACTATCTGTTAAATCAGACATGAGCTAAGTGTTACCATTCACGAAATAAGCACTAGTTAAAAAAAAAACTTTAGATGGCGGACCCTATATAACACGGTTGTATGATTCCACAAAAACCCCATCGGAGGACTCTGTATTTTTAGCCTTAAAACATTCGTTAATAATGTTTCGAAATATTTTTTAAATCCTCTTGAATTTCGAACTCCTTTTCATTATAGTATTATTATCAGTAAAAAAAGATTTAATTTATTACCCAATTCCAAGCCGTCATTTATTGTTTTTTGTGTGAAACATGTAGCTACTTCGCTGCAACTATTTTCCGAATCATTAATTGTGGTTGGTTCATTCAACATTTAATTTTATTTTTTTTCTCTTATACCGTGTTATATAAAGTGTCTTGTATAAGAATATCTCACAATTTATACATACGTGTTGTATACAACCGTGTTATTTGACGCCTAGGTGTACAACATTATTTTTTTTTTTAATTCTATTAAAAACATTTGATATAGTTTTAATCGGAAATTATTTTTTTGTAAATATCATAAATAAATGCACACAATCTTTGCTCCCATAGTCAATATTAAAAGCCTAACGTTTTAAATATTTATATGTTTATAATATAAATTTATATGTTGGTTTTGGTTGCTCAATCAAAATATCCGGTTTGTGAAATCACACATTTATTTCAGTTATAACAGCAACACACCACACCAAACGTTGAACGGTTTTCTAAGATTAATTTCTAGTTTCTTGAGATTTAATGACCAGATAATTTCATGATATCGCTTGATCGGTGTATCCATCCAAATGAAAATGAAATAGGTGGTAATTTAGAATCAAATAGACATCGGGTAAAAACTGAGAAAGTTTACTTTATTTCTTATCTGAGAGGTCAATTATTATTTATGAAATTTGGCGAGATTGCGTCATCCATTCGGTATGCGGTAGTGAAATTCAAAAACCTGTATCTAATAGCATTCTGCTGATAACATTAGTCAAGGCTGTTCGTATTTTTTGGTAATAATTTTTTAATGCAATATAGAATCTTTTTAACGCCAATATTTTTGTAGTATATATTTGAAATAAAATGATCCGGAGATTGTTATTTTCATCGTTCTAAAAAATTTGAGGACCCTTCTTGGAATTATTATGTGCAGTGCCTCTGTAAAAGATTGTTATATAGTTTCTTCGTAGATTTGGCTGAAAACTGTTTTCATAGTCACATGATATACAATAAGCTTTCTTATCAATAATTAACCAAATAAAATCGCTATTTATATGCTTTTTGAAGTATATACAATATAACTTAAATGTTTAATTTTCTCATTCTTGGAAATTGTTATAGAACTCCGTTACATATTAAAAAAATGTCGGTTTTTACTTGTGAATACAACATCTATTGACTGATCAGTATTTGTAATAATTTGAGACTGTCATTATACGATATCATATATTATAGATAATACGAATAATTGCAATAGTAAAAAAATATGATACCAACTGAGAACTTGATAGAATTTCACTATCAAATACGAATTGTTGAAAATTTGTACAATTTCTCATGTTTTGTCACTCACGCCTCGAGTTTCGCCTTTCGGTATCTTAAGGCATTCTATCCCATTGATCACGGTCAGTTTTATTACATTGGATTGTACAAAATTTCAACAATTTAAATTTGGTATTGAAAAATCTTTAATATATCTTTTAGACGAAAAAATATCATGCTAAACATTAATTTACGATATCGACTGAGGGTGCATCTAATAGAATTTCAATATAAAAATTTAATCGTTTAAAATCTGTATATAAAACACGTGAAAGTAAAGTTTTAATTATTCATGGTAAAATACATCAAAATCAATAAAACATAGTATGTATGCTTTATAAAGATGCTTTGTTTCAGTTTATAAACGTATAAGCGAATTTACTCAAAACATGAATTTTCGTATTGTGGCGGTGATATCTTGGGAGTCCCAATTGTTATATTCAAACTTCCGATTTGAGTATTGTTTATGGTTTCTTGCAGTTTTTTTTTTTGTATGTTTCCTTATACCCAAAACTCAATTGCACTTCAATTAATTAAATGAACGTTATTTTTTAACTGATACTGTGCAGTCGAAGAACTGTCGGCTATTTGGTACATTTCGTATTCCTTACCTTGCTGATTTTCTGATATGTGTAGTAGGCATATTCCGCCCACTAGAGCTGTGAGAATTATTCCCGCACTTATCATTTCATGTGAGCAATATCTCGGTTCGATTAATTTATGACATTGATTCGGATAGATTTGGGACTCGGTTCCTGCTTTGTTTGGCTCATCGGCGTTTCCAAAGCGTGTAATATTTAAAAGACATGCGAAAAACTACACATCTACGGCAAATAAACGCACACTTTTCCTAATTCTGCGTGCATGAATTTACTGTGAGACATTAATTGCTTCAAGAAATATTCTTGATATAACTTGATATGATTGGACTTGGAATTGAAATGTGATTTAGGCACGTTGGATGATAAATGTAAAAAGACATCGGACTCTCATAGTAAGACTAAAAATACAGAAATAATCTATGTATATTGTAACCTTGATCTTACGTTCCCGTATGTGTCGTTTATTATAAAATGTCCCGATCATGTATCCATAACAACAAAGTTAAATAATCCTGAATTTCATTGACTAAATATTTTGGCCCCATCATAAATATTGACACTTTTGACAGTTCTTGTTAAATATTTTCTTTTTCGTTATTTTAAGCGGGTTTACTATTTTAGTTGAAATGCCAAACTACAAAGAAACAACTTTGTAATTTATACTATTTCCACATTTTTTTAATAAAAAGATCAATACCAATTTCACTCACCGTTACCTTTATCAACTGTCTTAACATTTTGTATTATTTATTTTAATACAATGCTTTTTCACAAAAACAAGAAGTCATTATTTAACCTACTGACGGCTAACTTCAACCGTTGAGATGGCAGATTGCAATGTGTTAATAATCGGTAATCAAAATACAAGCATATTAATATTGTCAAAACTTTGTAACTATTGTAAAAGCAAAGTTTTGTACCAAAACATAGCCCGATAATGTACGTAAGTTTGGTTAACACCAACACTTTTGAATACAGTGATCCTTTTAAGTGTTTCAGCAGGGAATGGGTTGATTGCTTTTTGCTCTTATATGTGAATAAGTCTTCTATTATAAAGGTCTCATTATAACATATTTGTTTTGGCAATTGTTCATTGATAATACTGATAAAAATTTATTATATTTTAAAAAGAAAATATTGATAATAGTCGACAACTAATTGAATTGTTTATTTAATGAGAAAATCACTTTAAATAATAAAAACAATCTGTTTATTGATTAACCGGATATTTTTTGATACGAATTTTTTCTTATTCTGTATTGAAATTTTTGAAGGTTTATAAAAAAACTAGATGGAATGATGTATGAACAAGATCTTTATATTACTTTTAATGCTGTCAATTTTTGATGGAAAAGAATTTTATTGTATGTAATAAAAAATCGTTTTTAGTGCTATTAGGACAGCTTTTGCTCATCGCAAACGTTATCAACAGATGATATATCAGTTTTTAAATTTAAATAAAAAGAAATTGAAAATAAGAATATCAAAATTATCTAGGATTTGCCGAGAATTTTCCATCTGAATCTATGATTTTCCATTTTAATGTATATTATTATACTTGATTTTCAAATTGAAGCTTTTCTATACATGTTTTTTGCATGTATGTAGTTTTATGTTGAAAAATTCTTTGAACCTAATAGGACTACAAATGTTAAGGTCATTGCCAAACAAGGGTTGGGAAATGTAAACCCATTACCATGTTTATTTACATGGCCAGTCGAAAAGGCAAACAGAAATTGTGATTCAAGTACTTCCACCCTTCAGCTGATGTGATCTTTTATAGCTGAGTGTATATAAAATTCAAAGAAAGCCTCTTGTATCCAATTTTCGCGTATTCATAAATGTATGCAAGTACAGTGTGATCATGGTGAGGACTGAAATATTTTTCTAGCCCAAAAGAATTTACTTTCATTTTTATTTACCTTATGGTAATGAAGGGAATTTTAAACGCTTCTCTATTTAAAGGCGTATGGATACTCACGGCTTTATCGAACTGATTTTTTCTTAGCCATTCTCACAATAATTTGTGTAATTTAAGTAATGTGATATTTTGTGGCTTATCCCAAACAATGAATGATTACAAAACACAACATAGTGGTATGGAAAACATATTAAGATGATTATTAAAATTTTTAATAAACATTAATTAAAGAAGATATGGCAGTAAAAATTGAAGTACAGTGGAACCTCGACCAACCGTTCTCGCATAATACGTTTTCCCGGCTGGAACGCTTATTTTTTATAGTCCCGTCCAACTCCCATTAGAACAATGTTAAATAATCCCGCATTGACCGTTTCTCGATTCCCCGATTCCCCGATTTCCTCGATAAACCGTCTAAATATTTTGGTCCCGTCAGAAATATTATCCCGATTGACCATTTTTATTGCATATTTCTCCGTATCTCGGCAAGCAAGTTTGACACAGCTGAGTGCAGGTGGTTTGTCTAGACGCGTTAGAATCCGCTGTACATGTTAGACGTAACGCATTGGACGCATGTGCTATTTTTTGTGTTGAAATCCACCACACGCGTATTATTGTTTATGATGCAAATAAAGAGTTGTTTAAAATTCATGATAATAATGATTCCTGTGCATACAAGCTTTTAGTCACAAGTTTAGTAATAAGTCTTTGTTCCGATTAAAGTGCCAAATATCAAAGAAGCAAACTAACATAAAGGACTTTTTTAAAAAATAAATTTTGTATGCAGAATGTACAAGTAACTAATAAATAAATGTTTTTTACCATTTTACTTGTTTATTATTATTTGAAGCTTTCCCGCAATCACTGTTTCCCGCGATTACTGTTATTTTTTTAGGGTCTCTTGGAAAACGTAAAATCGAGGTTTCACTGTGTTGTTAATAACATATTCATTTCATCATTCATCATCATTTTTTTATCGTGATTGATAAATAATTTTACCAATTAGCAACAAATATTTCCCAGTAGAGAAAAAGTTATGATAATTTTTCTAAGACCTTGCAATTTTATCAACTTACAATTATTCACTTTTAAGGTGTTAACTGTCACTTTTTTAAGGAATGGCATGATATTTTAAATAATAAAAATACATTTTTTAGTACTTATTTCCACAATATATTTTTTGATAACGACCGGTTTCGCTCATCGCGAGCATTATCAACTGATAGAACACAATTTACAAACAAGTCAAATAAGACAGTAAGTTTAGTCGTACCCGCAACATTAATCAACCGGTCCTGATTCCGTTCCGTTCCGTTTTTTATGCACATTCGGATGAACGTCGAGAATGTGTTAAAAGTGTAAAAAAACTTCATATTATATGTGCACGATAATTTTTTTGACAAGTTGTGGACTCGTTGAAGTTGTTGTCTAAACTTACTATATTGGCTTCTTTGTCGATTTCCAATATTTGCCATGTATATATTTATAATCTGCGTTTATGTTGGAAAAGAAATAAATTAATAATTTTTGATCTGTATTGTGTCTGTATTAAATAAAAAAAAACTGGGAATATATGCGGTGTGTGTAGGATCCTTCGTCAAATGTCTGCTTATGGTTGTTTTTTAATTACTCTGTAGTGTTTTACTTTCATTACTTTCAAGTAAAAAAAAAATCTTCAAAATGGTACATTTCTCATTTGACTGTTAACGTTTCACCCATTGAAATGAGGCTGAAAACAGTCTGTTGATAGTGTTACCCAAAATTCAGGGCTGTGAAGTCGTTAAAAAAACACGACTCCCACTAAAAAAAGTTTAATTTTGTCAGGTTTTTTCTTATCTTTTCTATTAACCGGATCTCTGCCAGATACGTAAATGTCGCCTATATTTCCGCGAGCGCAGTGCCGGCCTTACAAAATCCGCGTATATATACGGTCCACTTAAGACATACTAAAACTCAACAAGGTCGACACTTTTATACACTCATTTTAATAATTTGAATATTTCAACCACACAGCGACATCTCTTAGGATCATAGTGTTGTACTTCCAGTTGACATATTTTGTATTATAATCACCGAAGTATCGATTTTAAAAAGAGCTTCCATGTATAAATAAAATCGCGGCCCTCCGTATCTGGCCATACTAAAACTTCAGGCATAGAAACGGTTAATATATTCTTTATTATGGTAAAAGCCCCAATAAGTTTTTTCTACATAAACACGATTGAATTATTTTTATAAGTATGTAATACGTTTTGTTTTACGCTATAAGTCGATGTAAAAAATGATTATCAACATCATCAGCAATATAGTGATGTTGGGGTCGTCCTGTGCATGGAAAGGAAACGTCGTAATAGGGTGCGTATCAGGCGTTGCGTAAACCTTTGCATAAATCCTGGCGTAAAATGTAACACGTCCGATTTTAAATCATTGTTCCGCATGTATTTTCCCCCTTGTAAGCTACAAGGTTCGTAGCCGTATCGTTATTTTATTTACATTGTGTTTCGCCAATTACGCGTTTAACATCACTGACCCTACTGTAGGCTCATTTGGAAGACGTATTTTACCTTAGAATTTTGAAGTGTTACACGAAATTCTAAGCCGCAAGAAATATTGGCGAACTGGATAAAACATACATATTTTTTTACTTGTTGATGTCATCGCGTGTTTATAACTGATTGAAAGTTTGGTTTGAAGTAATTTCGTTTTTAAGGTGTTAACTGCCACTTCTTCGCGGAAAGCAATGAAATTTTAAATTATAAAAACATATATTTTTTTGGTACTAATCCACAATATTGATGGTCAGAACCGATTTCGCTCATCTTGAGCATTACCAATTGATAAGATACCAATAAAAATCAAGTATATTAATAAAAAATATTGAATTAATAATTAGCAGGTATACAAAACCGAAGGCTCAAGAAACAAGAATGTAATTATCATCATCATAGAATATAAATCCAAGTAAAGTTTATTGAATTATATATAAGTGATTTTGCATTTTTTACAAAAATAACGATCTTGTTTAGCTCTATTACAAGTTATGTTAGCGGCTATTAATGGTTAATTGATTCACACTTCTTTGAAATGGATATACTAAAAATCTATAAATTATGCGCATGGTGTAAATGAGATTTCGGTTTGTCGACGACATTTTTTGTATTTATCTGAAAATGCTATTTTGTAGTGAATATAATGTATTCGAATGTTTGACTATAAAGAATCAAGCGATCGTTAGTAAATATAAAAATTAATTATTGAAACTTGGTACCATTCCACATGTTTATTAAATATGAGGCATTTTACCGAGTTTGAACAGTTCAAATTTGATATTGAAATTTCATAAAGACCTTCATTTCATATCATCTATCTATATATATATAAAAATGAATGTCTGTCTGTCTGTCTGTCCTTTATAAACTCCTACACTATTAATCCAATTGCGATAAAACTTTGTCGAATTATTGCTTAGACTACCGGGCAAAAGAAAGGATACTCAGAATTTGATTTGATTACAAAAATTAATTGAATATTTATGAAAAACATGTTTTCGTATAGGACTATTGTAATACAGAATGGCCATTTATGACACATTGTATCCATAGCAACGCTGAAAACAAGAACGACGCAAATCTGTCACATTCACTGACCTGTAGGTACTTACGTAAAGTACTGAATATTTTGAAACAAAGTTCGATTTTCGAAAAAAGTATTTCAATGTTCTATTTTTTACCGACTTTTTTGTTTTGGTTTTATGTCGCATGGCAGAACGAATTGAAATAAATATTACGTATAAATCGTGTGTGATATAGGAAGAATTTATTCAATATATCAATTATTTATTTTTTATTTTTCAAAAGTGAATTTCAAAACGTAACATTCTCTGTGAAATCAATTATGCCACCTAAACGAAAAGAAATAGGTCAGAGTACAACTCAAGCACGAACGAAAAGGGCGAAACAATGAGGTTGAAGTTGATAATCGTTGGATTGTACCGTATTCACAGCTTCTCTCGAAAACGTACAAAGCACACATCAACGTCGAGTATTGTAATTCAGTGAAGTCTATCAAATACATTTGTAAATATGTCAACAAAGGAAGCGATATGGCAGTTTTTGGAGTGGCAAATTCAACTGCATCTATCGATGAAATCAACCAATACCAGCTGGGACGCTACATTAGTAGCAACAAAGCAATATGGCGCATTTTATCATTTCCAATTCATGAACGGCATCCACCAGTTACTCATTTGGCAGTTCACCTTGAAAATGGACAGCGAGTGTACTTCACAACAGAAAATGTACGTGTAAGAGCATTGTCACCACAGCCAACAACGTTAACTGCATTTTTCTTATTGTATAGGGATGATATGTTTGTAAAGACGCTACCTTACTCTGAAGTGCCAACATTCTACCGATGGAATGCATCAGAAAAAAATTCAACGTCGCAAACAAGGTAAAGCAGTTGAAGGACATTACAATGTATATTCAACCGACGCATTAGGCCGTCTGTACACTGTTCAACCAAATAATGCAGAATGCGTTTACTTGCGATTACTGTTAATCAACATTCGTGGACCGACATCCTTCCAAGAATTGAGAACAGTAAACGGTCGAATATGTTTCATTTATCGTGAAGTTTGCCTCGAATTAAATCTTCTAGAAAACAATGCACATTGGGACACTTCACTCGCTGATTCATCGAATACTGCTGACCCACAACAAATACATGCGTTATTTGCAGTAATATTAACAATTTGATTTTCAACCAATCCAAAAGATCTTTGGAAAAAATACAAAGGCTACATGAGTGAAGATATTTTACATAGTTTGCGTGAAACAATTCAAAATCCACACGTTCAATTCACAACAAACGTGTATAATGAGGCATTGCTATTGATTGAGGACATATGTTTAGTAATCGCTAACAAATCATTGGTACAATTGGGAATGGCTGCGCTGAATCCATCTGAAAACGACTGACGTGATCGTGATTTCCAACGAGAAACACACTTTGATGTGAATTAATTGGGTAAATTTGTTCAAACGAATCTTCCGAAATTGGTTTCAGATCAACGTATAGTGTATGACACAATTATGGATGCAATTACAAGTCAAAGTGGTAGATTTTATTTCATAGATGCACCCGGAGGCACAGGTAAAACCTTTCTCATTTCACTCATTTTGGCAGCCACACGATCACGAAAAAACATTGCACTAGCAATCACATCATCTGGAATTGCAGCAACTCTTTTGGATGGTGGCCGAACAGCGCATTCAGCACTGAAACTGCCATTGAATATGCAAATAATTGAGACACCAACATGAAATATCAACAAAAATTCTTAAACGGGCAAACTACTCACATCATGTAAAATCATTATATGCGATGAATATACTATGGCACACAAAAAATCATCGGAAGCACTTCATTGCACACTAAAAGATTTGAGAGGAAATGAGCAACTTTTCGGTGGCACCCTCATTTTATTGTCTGGTGATTTTCGACAAACTACCTGTTATATCACGTTCAACAATGGCTGATGAATTTAATGCATGTCTCAAATCATCCGTTTTATGGCGATACGTACATAGATTCACTTTGAAGACCAATATGCGTGTACAACTACAACATGATGCATCCATTGAACGTTTCGTAAAACAATTGTTGGATATAGGAAATGGGAAAATGGCAATAGAGGAATCCACACGATGTATCACAGTGCCAGCGAATTTCTGTAATATAACTGCAACCATAGACGAATTGATTCTTTAAGTTTTTCCAAATATTGCACACAATCATAAAAGTCATCAATGGCTTAGTCCACATGCTATATTAGCAGCCAAAAACAAAGATATCAATGTAATCAATTTCAGCATATTAAATGAAATACCAGGAGAAGCGATAACGTATAAGTCCATCGATACTATAACGGATCAAGACGAAGCCGTCAATTATCCAACAGAATTCTTGAATTCACTTGATTTGTCAGGCATGCCGCCGCATGTTTTAGAATTGAAAATTGGCGTCCCTATCATTCTTCTCCGAAACATAAATTCCTCACGACTTTGCAACAGTACCAAGGTTTCAGTAAGAAAAATGATTATTGAAGCTACAATTTTAAATGGAAAATTAAAAAGAGAAGATGTAATGTTGCCACGCATCCCAATGATTCCGACAGATATGCCATTTGAATTTAAACGTCTGTAGTTTCCAGTGCGAGTCGCCTTTGCAATGACCATCAATAAGGCACAAGAACAGTCGTTACAAGTGTGTGGACTAAATTTAGAAAATCCATGCTTCTCATATGGACAACTGTATATGGCCTGCTCATGTGTTGGAAACCCTTCTGATTTATTTGTGTACTCACCAGATAGAAAAACAAAAAAACATTGTGTATCCAAAAGCACTCCAATAAATAAAAACACATACGGCCGCCACTGTCAAATTTCGGTAAGAAAAACATAACCTAAGCTTATCGTTTCTAATTTGCTCCGGCCTCGCCTCAAGTCTGACTTATCCAATCGGAAGGCGAGAGGCTCCCGACGAGGCGATTCCATAAAGTCGCGGTTTCTTTATTTTGAGTGGCGTTGCAACGCATGCAGGGTACACGCTAGTATATTATAAAAAGGAATGTTTGTTTGTATGTTTATCCCGTATGCATTCCTATACCGTTCGTCCGTTTGAGATCAATCTTTGGTGGGTCGTGGCGCACAAACCCGTCAAGATTTATGAATTTCTACAACCATTAGATCAGGGCTGGTTTGGTTCATCGTGAGCACTATCAAGTGATACTTATGGATAGTACTAGTGCTATATAGATATGTTGTCTGTGGCCTGCTCACGCGTCGTTAAACATTCTGATTTATATATTCTTATTATAAATATTGTGTATCCAAAAGCTTTTCGGTGGACAGAATTAAACACCAAAACTTTGTTTTCTTGAGTGGCATAGCAGCGCATGCCGGTTACTCAATAGTTCTTAATAAAATACCCAAGAATTTAGGGTTGGCTAGGACTGTGCTTAAATCTATTTTCTTAATGTCAGTTGAGACAGCGCATTAAAAAAACGGGTGTTAATACAACTTTACATAATTTTCGTCCTCAATTTATTATTTTAATCAATACCATGGTAATAGTTTTGTTTGTTCTGTTTTAAAGGTTTTTTTATTAAATAGATCAGTCAATACTCAAGGTTATGTGCGAAAATTTTATTACACAATAATATTAATTTTACAAATACCTGGACATCTATCCAATACCACTTTCATTTTTAAATTTAGATATGTATTCTAATTGTGGCGACTTATTGAGGTTATATAAAACAAAATAAGCCCTTCGGCGAGACACGAGCAGATTTTTTCAAACGATTCCACGAATAATGATTTATAATAGGAATATATTTGGGGTTTGTATTGTATAATAAGGGTTATTTTTGATGCGCAGCTACTCAGCTTTTAACAGCAGCTCAACTTACTTTCAACGTACACTCGTTTTGGTGTAGTGCTTAGTATAGTAGTTACATTTTTCCGAACACAGTCGGTTGCCTAGATTTATTTTTCTCAGCCCGGCAAAGGTCATTTTTTCTTTTAACCTTTTGCACTCGAGCACTTTTTCGTATGTGCCTACCAGCAACTCGACGCGTTTTTTTGCGAAAATCGTATTCGCTACATGAATCAAAGTAATAAAAAAACATACATAAATTTATTTATTTTTTTTATTTTTTCTGTAAAATAGATATAATGTACTTTTTTTTATTTTATTTGTAATTCTTCATTTTATGGTATTTCGCAAAGCAATCGCTCACATGTAATCCTGGCTTATTTACGCAGGTCTCGCAAAACAGCCGTGTTTCCGATCTCCCGCCATAAATTTTTATATTTGAACATACTGCACAGCCCTTCTTAGTCCCTGAACGTAATCTATGTAATTTATCTGCAAGACGGTGTTCTGTAGGAACAGTTGAAGTACGCACTCGGGATCCACCATGCATTTAGATGACAACACTTATTGATATTACGCAAGCCGACTATGTTTTTTTTATCTAAAAAATGACTCCCTAATGATCTGTTATTGTGATCTAGTTGAATCGACATATAAAAAATGCTAAAAGTATACAAAAAATGACTTTGTAAGCATGCCGCCACTGCGGCGGCATCCGAGTAATACGATAAACTTCCAATGCCGCCTCCATGGCGGCATTCGAGTGCAAAGGGTTAAAGTTTAAATATTATTTAAGAAAATAGGTTAATATTAGAATTGTCAATTTCTTTTTAGACAATTCTTGGGCAGTATGTAGTTTTACAATATACTTCACATATAATCTTACCTACTATTTTTATGTACAAAACAATATGCTAAAGAGTCATAATATTTTTTAAAACGTTTTATAATAATAAAATGCTTTACTTTTTAACGTAGTCGTACAAATACATACCATAAGAATAAATCGAAAATTATTAGCTTCTTCTAATGATATTCTTTCCCGCTCTATGCTGCGTTCAAAAAATTTTCACCACATTGAGAAGGCTCGAAAATTTTATTTTTTGAATGTCTGATATTCATTAATTTTCTCAAAAATTCTAAAAACTAGTTGGTTACCCTAGTTACAAAAATTCTTAAAAACGGATAATTTTTTTTGGTTAATTGCCGTATTTGTGTATAAAATATTTTGTTTCCGAAATAGTTCCCTTAATAATAAATTCTATACCCTAGGCCGGAATATATTATTGTCCTAATATTTTAATATATTGTTATTATTTGACCAAACACGGTCCACGGGCCGGGTCATTTTTAGGTTTGCGAGTCCAAACCCTGGATCGTGTAGATCTTTTTAACCACAAAACATTTAATTTTGAAGTGCTGAAAATTCAGCATGCCACTGAAATAAAACTAGAAAATGTGTTAAATATTAAAAAAATCATATTTGACTATAATAATACACGCTGCATAAAAACATCATGAAAATTACGGTTTTTAAATATTAGTGACTCGCAAGCCGTTTACGCAAACTGTTTTACGTATTTTTTTTCAATCTACCTACCGATTTGTTTTAAGATATTACAGTTTCGTATGTTGTCAATGAAGTAACATTTTCCAATTTTACTTCCGTATTCTTTTATTTGGTTTATATTTACAACTAGGTAGAACCTAATAAATATATTTAGAATAACAAAGACACATCTGTCGCATATTTCAAGGCCAAATACATTCAAATTGAGTTTATTTTTCCCAAAGAAATGCAACCGTGGGTTAC
Source organism: Himalopsyche japonica (assembly GCA_028555115.1). Classification (NCBI taxonomy): domain Eukaryota; kingdom Metazoa; phylum Arthropoda; class Insecta; order Trichoptera; family Rhyacophilidae; genus Himalopsyche; species Himalopsyche japonica. The sequence goes on from JAHFWJ010000776.1 coordinate 2,032,252, forward strand.
ATTTTTTATCGCCTAAATACTGCTTTAATGTTTTATTAGATACATGTTTGAGAATATAGTGGAGGTTTAGGAAGATTCGGAAAATTTCAATTCTGCATAGCTGCTTTAATTATGATCGTCACGTCAATTTTATTTTCAACATGTTTTTTATATGGGGAGGCCATGGATTATTTTATCAATTTAGAAGACCGTGGTATGAGAAAGTCTGGGAATCTCTCCTCTTCATTGTTTCAGTATGCACTTATAGTTTATCATTTTTTTAGGAAAGTAAATACACCTATCCCTCGATTTACACGTTACTTGTTTTACACGTTTTCGCTTTTACAGGGATTAAAAAAATGTAAAAATGACTTACTATGATTAACAGAAACAATGTTCTCGGGAATTATATTTGTTTGTGCGCCCGTGTGTCAGGGTATTCATCTGGGTGGGTCCATTTCTGTAGGAATCCAATTGTACGCATTCCACTGCACGTATGTCTCCTCCCGCGATTTGGCGTTTATCCTTGACTTGTGCTTGACGTCAGCTACAGCGACGCAAATTGTGTTTGAGTCTTGAAAATTTCAATTAAATAAAAAACGAGTACATAATTTTTGAGTGTTTTATATCTTGAATAATATTTGTAGCGTATTATCTCGAAAAAATTAAAAAGAAAAGTTATTTCGTTAGCAACCAAAATATTTTTTTCGGATCATTTACAAAACGGAGACAGAATAATAGATGTTGCTAGATTGTATAGCATGAATGAAGCTGAAATAGGAACCATTAAAAACTCCACCAACTGTTGCAATGTTTTTTTTATGAATCTTTTGGATTTCATTTTATGTTCCACTATGTTTAATGAATAAAAGAATTTGTATATTAATACTTCTTAATAATTTTGTTTTATTTATGTATTTTATAAAACGACCAAATTATGCGTTATACATACATTAAAAATAAATAATAAATTACAACGTATACAATTTCCATTTACATGTTTTTCTCAGGAACCCATCTACCGTGTAAATCGAGTGATAGGTGTATTCATTTCTCACATCGAATTTATTTTTCTCACCTAATATATAAAAAAAATATTTTAAACGTGTTCAAATGTAAAATTTATAGTGTATATAAATTTATAATTAAAAAAATCAACATGTTTATCGAACCCAGTTAGGAAAACAGTGTTGATATAGGTATTTTATTGAGTTTTGACATTGAATTCGTAGCTACAGGCTACCAATGAAACAAAATTCAATCGTAGAAACATCACTGTACAAAAAATTATTTCCTGTTTTGTGTAAAGTAAAAATATGAAATGTCACAGTTCAGATGTGTCACCCGCACGCACGCAGCGTAAACTTTCGCTTCTTTGAAGTGTGCGGCGGGGTAAAGCGAAAAGAGCTTTCCCAGCTTTGAAGCTCTAACAGTCTTTTCGAGCGGAAACTGTCGCTACACTACCATTGCTCACGGTTAAATAATAATATCGACTGCCTTTTCCGAAGGTTACATGAATATTACTTTGACATTAGAATGACGGCAAAGGTCTACGCATTTTTTCGAAAAAAGGTCTACCTTTGTAAGTGTTTTTTTTTTACAAATGCTTGCTTATATTCCTGCCCTAAAGACAAACAAAAACATGTTAAATGCACGTGGCTAAATCTAAGCTGTCGTAATTAATTCGTTTCAGATTTTCTATTTCCAACAGTCACCTACATTGCGCTTTTATTTAAACATATTTATTATGTAACATTATCCACGCTTGATGCATTTGAACTTCAAAAAGTCGTATAAAAAACTTTAATCTATGAAAATTCCTTATTTAACTTCAGATTGATTCATTAAACTAGATATCACGCAAAATTAACAAAAATCAAACATGATAATCCGATGTGATATATATGGTATTCCTCCGATCACTAGTTCAAATAAACCGCAATTTATTTCTTATGCTGAAAATCTACATCGCCTTAGAATGTCTTTCATGTAACGCCACAAATTACAGGCAATCAAATCAATGTTGAAGCGGGAAATAGTACAGTTGACCTAAAAATAACATTTATAAACGTACATCGCTACAGTTTTCTGCATTTCATAAGATAGATTCTACACCAAATTTTAGAGGTCTAGCTTAAAATGAAATATATTTTCTATTTAATAAGTTTTTAACAAATTGTTTTGTGTATGTATTTTGTTTTACTTTATATAGCAACAAAGATCTGTGTAGAAATGTGATTAAATTAGAATTGTGCGTTTAATACTACGTGAGAACGAGACGATGTCGTGGCTCTTTATAATATGAAAATACATAATATGGCTCTCATTGACCTCGTGTAAGCCTGCCTACCTCTGGTATATTCTTTTATTAATCATTTAAATAGTTAATGTAAGCCATGTTGTATTTTATGATAATCATCCCATATTTCAAAATTGCGGCTTGGTTCCCTCAGTAATAATTTTTTAGTGTTCGAAAATATCAATAAGTGATCAGAAAATACTTTCCCTTGAAATAAAATAACAGCTTAAAATATATTTAAGATTGAATAATATATATGGTGGTATTCCAAATTTTCCTTTTTTATCTACTATCTGGAATAGAAATAATAATTTTAAGAACAGAATAAATAACACGGTTACGAAAGTTCGTTTGGTAATAGAAACCTCACGTGTTTCGCCATCAATTCTGAAATAATTTGTAACGTTTATTCGAAAAATACCCTAATTTTCTTCGGGCAATATGTAATCGTACTTCTTGGAGATATTCGAATCAAATATAACATCACGCCAATGATTTTGAAAATGTATTATTTATAAATCGGCTTGCCATACGTCTCGGCTAGACCGGAACTGTGCTGGCGTCCAGATTTGGTAATAATTTTGTCCCGCTTTAACGGAAAAAAAAAAAAAAACCAAAATGCAATAAGGCAATCTAACAACTCAATTTTAGCAATCGTGTAGCACATAGCGATGCAATTTTTTGTTGAATATTCTAAGTTTTTGAATTTAATTTGCGTATTTAAAAAAATAAAATCAAAACAAAATACCCAGTGCTAATCTCAAAAATTTATGTTTAAAAAATCAGGAATAGTTTCGTTTATTACTAGCATTATCGACTGATTAAAAATTAAATACAAATTAAAATAAGGCTATTTATCAAACATTTCGAGTTCAATACTAACATGTAAACAAAACCAAAGGTTCAAAAAATTTGAAAATACTCCACATGTAATCGTACAATATATGTATATGTATCTAAACGAAGTGAAATAGAAATCATGACAACTTAATTCTAATTTGTAGTCAAAAAAAAATTATTAAGAATTCAGAAATAATTATCGAATACTTAAGGATAATGAGTGGGAAATCTTTTCAACCAAACAACTTGCCGTAAAATATTTTAGGGAACATAATGCATTTAATAAATACAACGAAACCGGTAATAGTGCAAAATATTGTGCTTATATTATTGACATATAATGCATTTTCACAAAGTACTGACGTTTAACGCATTAAAATTGAGTAATTTAATTGATTCCTTTTAATCAATAAAAATAATTTTTTGCTACTATTTCAACACATTAAAAGACCAGGTTTTCAGATCATAAAATATATTGCGAAAACAGTAATGAAAATATATTTTCTTTATTTCAAATATCATGCCTTTCCATCAAGAAATGTTAGTTAACACGTTGACTGCGTAAAAATGCCTACAGCGTACACACGTAAATTGTGTCCACATTTACACGTGTAATACATTTTATTATGATATGCTACATTTATATAATATAAAATGGCTTGAAGCAATATTTGACATCATACAAACATAGAGTAACCTTGATGCGATAGGCGGCTTGATCGGCGTTTTTTCGATATCATCATCATCATCAGCCGGGGTCGATCCACTGCTGGATGAAGGCCTCCCCCTGCTTTTTTTTCAGGGGGGTTGTTTGGACATAGCAACACCACGCTGCCCAGGCGGGTTGGTGTTCGGTTTTCTGTCTGGGTTTTCCTTCCCATAGCCAAGAGAACACGGCACTCGGTGTTCCCGAGCGGTCACCCATCCAAGCACTATCCGCGCCCAATGTTGCTTAACTTCGGTGATCGCACGAGCGCCGGCACTTACAACGTGGTACGGTCGTTGGCTCGATATTTTTCGATATATTGGATTAGAAACACGCGTTTTCAGCATCCAACGTGTTAACACCTTAAAAGTCATAAGAAACTAGTTGAAAAAGATATGTGAAAGGAAACGTGTCTTTACATATTTAAATTCAAAATAGCTCTAGTGCATAACTGTTAAAGATAAAAAAGGACAGATCAAACAGAAGTTTCTGAATTAGTAAGTTTCGCGCTGAAACATCACACTACTTCATTAAAATTGTCATAAATGCAAATCTTGTTTTCATGCCTTAGGTATGAATTTAAAACACAACGCCTTTATCCATTCGCAAACAAATGTATAATTTCTCTCATTTGAAAATTGCATTGATGCAATAAATTTTCTGAAAAAACTGTCGACGTTTTCCCGGTTTGAGAGAACAATATATGGTGAGCTTATTTCTATAATCTCCTCAAACGTCGTGACGTATGGCGCGGTGATATAAAGCAAGTGTAATGTATTTGTTGTTTATAGTATTTGATTATAGAAATTATTTACAATAATAGATTTATTGACTCCACTATAAACTTGTTGCAACACTGTTTTTGGCATAGTACATAAAATCAGCCAAAACGTGGTTAACTGTTATTTTGCCCACAAAATAATTGTTTTCTCGTCACGTGTCAAACGATCTCGACCTTCGCAATTTCGCAATACCGTGGTAATGCATCTCTCCGATATTGCCAGCCCTATTATTCTTGCCGTTTCAAAACGATATGTATATGTAAAAATAACGGTTATATACATTTCGCTTGCATATTAATGTTTTAAATTTACATAAATGTTTATTACTGAATCTTGCAATGCGATTTTTAATACAAGAGAAATAAATATCATGTATTTTTACCTGACGCCAGTATAAATAGATATTCACATCGTTGTAGACAATTATGGTTAGTGTGTTATTTATTGTTGATTAATATTTGGCGAACATAGAATGTGTAATTTTTCAACACGCCAAACCATCAATTAATCAATCAATTGAACTAAATAACAAGTTTTACAGTTTTCACCGTACTCCCCGGACTTGGCTCCAACTGGAAACTATTTCAAAATTGTCTTTATATTAAATAACAGATTTCATGAGACCAGATGACAACATCTCTTGATAAGATTGTTTTTCGAAAATTCTAAAAAAATATAGAGATGGAATAAATAATATCATACGTAAGTGGGATCACTGTGTAATCACTTTTAAGGTGTTAATTGTCACTTTTTGGTGGATATGCATGATATTTTAAATAATAAAAACGCATTTTTGTTCTTACTTTTACAATATATTTTTTGATCAGGACTAGTTTTGCTCATCGCGAGAATGATCAACTAATAGAATACAATTTACGAGCAAGTCTATTTATACAAAATTTTTGAGTTAAAGGTAGCAGGTATACAAAACCAATTTGGTCCCTGGTCAAAAAATATATTGTGGAAATAAGTACTAAAAATGTATTGATTGAATTGGCATTCACTTGGTAGAACTCCATATAACACGGTGAAAAGAATAGCAATGTATTTTAGTTCTACAAAATTATTTAAAAAAAATATATAGTTGATAGCTACGATGGCGTGAGCCGAAATAGCTATCAACTATGTATTTTTAAAAAATAATTTTATAGAACTAAAATACATTGCTATTTTTTTCACCGTGTTACTAAAAATGTGTTTTTATTATTTAAAATAGTTGGAAAGTACTCAGTACTAACAATGTAAACTATATTTTGGACGGAATGAACGTTATTTTTATTAGAACAAAATAGTCCAAACTAACCTAACAAAATGCGACTTTCGCTCGTCGCAAATATTTTCAATTGATAGTGTGGAAGTATTACACATAATTTGAAAAATACATATAATACTTTCACACTAAGAATTGTCATTTCACTCATCAAAATTGCGTTTAGCGACGATGGAGATATCGAGTTAAGCGTAGACGACCGTCCGTTGGAGGCCGATTGCAAAGTTTGACCCGATAATTTCCGCGAGAGTGGAAATTAATTATGTTTCTTTATGTCATGAAAGGTTTCCAACAAGCCCAATTAAAAAACTTTCACTGACTACATAACGTCTTGCCAGGATTTGTTTGACGCTTTCAAAAGGCCTCGTTTCATTATTATCGCGAATTATAGCGATTTTTAACTTCGCCTTTTCGACATGCGTAATATTATCATTCATTTATTTTTACGCAACACATTTTGCATAGGATTCCTTTTTGTCGAATATCGCTTGTCGGCGCCGACAGTTACGAAAGAAAATTAATAATTTGTATAATGTTTTGTTTCAATAATGTCCAGTGCTTCTTTGCATAATATTTTATGTGAATTTCCAATTGACATTTTAACTTATATGTATTCATATTTTTCACGCTCATAATTTTATTTATGGAATATGATCTCGTTATTTTTATCGGATACGAAAATTATTGTAATATAATTAATTTTCGACGACTTTTTCAAATCTTAGTTCATTAATATTTTTTTTTTTTAAGTAATAAAAACACTTTTTTGGTACTTATTTCCAATATATAAATAATATTACGTTTACTATAATGTAAATTTAGGAGAAATAAATTTTAATGTAATCGACACAGTAATTTGTAAAATTTGCGGAAAATTTGGTTAAAAATAAAAAATCCATGATAAATGCTTGAATTCTATGGCATTTCACATGTTTTTTCACTACTGACACGGGTTTCGCCTTTCGGCATCTTCAGGCATTCTTCGTGTGAACGGATGCAACAGAACTATCAGTTCTTTAGTGATAAAACATGTTGAATCGTTCGATTCGAGCAATTCAAATTTGATATTGAAAATCCATCCAAAAAATTGTCTGCTAGATACATTTTGCTTTTTTAAAAAAGAACGAATATTTTTAAAAAGGCTTTTACTATTTTTCTCATTAACAATTAGCAGTGTTGTTAAGAAATGGAGCTTTTGCTGCACTCGTCATAAAAATAGTGGGAAATACCCCATTTCAGTGGTAAGAAAATCTGGCAATAATGTTTAAATAACAACCCAAATAATGACGTAGGCTCATCGTTCCGTTACGATTAACGAGACAAACCATTTACGTCTGTTTTATTTGGAATACACATTTAACAAGTTGAGCTTCTTCCTTTATGCGAAAATAACCTCAAACGGGCATTAGTATTTTATTACATCCATATTTAATATATTTCCTCCGCATTATTGTCGGCATCCGTGAAACGGTATTCAATGAAAAGTTACGGCTGTGCCCGGGGGAATACCTCGCTGGCAAGGGCGCCCTTGGAAAGCTGCGTGACGTCATGTTACGACGCCCGCCCCTTCAGAGCTTTCACCTCTCTCTGCCTCTTGCAGTCTCCTGCGAAGTTTTCTTCTTGAAGAAATCGCACAAGTATTCGAATTTTCAGCACGTGGCTGATTATTATCGAATGCGCTTTCGTTTTTAAGCTGGAATAATCGATCCGAAACGTGAATGACAGTTTGCTTTTGTGAGCTGCGTTATGTAATACTTTTTGAACATGTATTACTGTAGTATTTTGGGGATCAATTCAAAGATTCATCCCTCAACACGTGACCTATCGAACCGAAAAAAGCTACTGATGTAGTATTATGCTTTTAGAAAAATCGATTTCTTAATTTAGTTTTTACGAATTTCGGAATATAACATAATTATTGAAATTGCGTTTTTAATTTCTAATTCTGAATGGCGTCTAAAATATATATGAATAATTTTCATGTGTCAAGGTATTTTAATTAATAATAACATATTTTTAGTAGTACAGTGTAATATCGATTATCCGTGTATGGATTATCCGGTTTGCGGATTATTCGTGCCTGAAAATAAATATTTTTTAATTCAAATATAATCTGATCGATTTGCTTCTATAACGATTATGACACGCATTAATGAATTGCGATCTTGAATATGCGCGTTGCTTTAAAAAAAGGATGAATTTAGCGATGTGTTTGTATTATCGTAACTAATCTGTGATTTTTTTTTAACCAATAGTGTGTTTTGAATGTGTGAATGTTCGCATATACCGCAATAAACATCACAATTTATGACTAAAATGAGTCAACAAATGAAATACTTTGTACTCCACATTCGTTTCTATTTACATTTCCAGTGAAGTGCATAAACCGGGGCGAGTGCCCGCAGTAAATTTGTTGATTTCGATATTTATTGCCTATATTTGTCAGCTCTCGGGACTCCGTTTGTTATGATGATAAAATATTGTATTTTTACGTATTTTTTTTTTGTTTTCTTGATAAATAATGAGTATATAAATAAATTGTCAAAAATTGTATTGTGTATATGATATTATATTCGAAAATAAAATAGAAGATTGATGATTCGGATTAACCGTGTTTTTCAATTATCTGTGACCATCCTCCCAAGCATTAGCCCGGATAATCGAGAGTGCACTGTGTTTCCATTAGCGAAGTTGGTTCTGATCATCAAATAACATATATTGTGGAAATAGTACCACTAAAATTGTTATTATTTTAAATCATCATCAGCCGGGTTGGGTCTATTTATTTCGTAAAATATCTTGTATTTATATAAACGATTTATACTGTGTACTAACTATTAGTTCAACTGCATTCGTTTACTTGTATGCATCGGATGCTGGGTCATTAGTAAAAATACACGCGGAAGCGTACACAGTTTGAACGATTTAAATTAGAAAATAAAAGGCATAATACATTGTTGTCACTCATAATTTCTTAGAATTTTTCTTATAAATTTTTTATACAATCGTTTGGATCCCAACAGTTGAGAATCCCTATTCATTGTTTACAAACAGCTGGACAAGTTTTTATGTGAATATAATGAAGAATATGAGACCAACAAAAAGTTAACTTTCAACGAATTACAATTGATAAAATGGCTTTACTACGTCAAAGTATTTTTCTCACAAATAGATTTAATGCATTTTTTCTCATTCAATTTGTGGAGCTTTTCGTGATTAAATATTCTCAATCATTTTATTTTTGTTTATATTATTGAATATCTTATTATTTCATTCAATTTATAATGCGGATAAAAAACGATCCATTGAAACAAAAAATGTTAAAATAATATTGCTTACTGTAAAAAACGTTACGTTAATATAATTGATTTTATTTAGATACAGTTTTTTCAAAACGGCGCTAAAGATAATTTCACTTAATAATAATGTCTGCTTCCATGTTCGTGTTTTTTCTTCTTTCTATTATGGTTTTCTGATCTTATTTGATTGCTCATACGTTTTTATATCACCTGCGTGAGGCATCGCTTAGTAACTTGTCTTGGTAAGGTATTATGTCAACTGAAAGCTTTTTTGTTGGAAACGTTACTATGATAGTATTGATTGTGGTCGAACCGTGGAATTAAAAATGTTCAATCGCTATCAACAATGCCTTTAATGGTATTCACTAGAGGTCTATCTACACATTGGCCAACATTTAGATATTTTATTTCTGCTACTCTGCTACGTCTGCTACTTTTTCCACACAATTTTTTTTAACATCAGGGTTGGATAGCCTATAAAATTCTATAGACGTGGAAATAGTAGTAAAAGTGGTCTCTAGATTGCTGCTGATAGTTATTTCGACCTCCGTCATCGATATAACTATTATGAGATATCGACTGGAGGTGCTTGATGAAATTTCAATGTCTAATTTGATGTGTTGAATCACACGTTTTGTCACCATCGGGCCCGGTTTCGTCTTTCGGCATCTTCAGGTAATCTATCACAAAGATGCAACAGAACTGACTGAAAGCATGAAGATGTCGAAAAGCGAAACTCGGCTCGTAAGCGAAAAAAAGGGAATCGTACGAAGTTTCAGCAATTTGAATTTGATATAACTATTATTAAATTAAACTTTGGCTAAGTTTTTTTTGGTATTCAAGAATAGATAGACAATAGATATCGCCTCAATTATTTTCAGCATCAAAACTTTTATGTACTAGGTATGCAATTTTGCCTCCGCTGTTTTTATTTTTAATTCTAAGCTTTATCGTAAGAAACTGATTATACATTTCTGTTTTAAAGTTTTATCCATTGTTTACCACTACTTTCTTCAACCTTTCCGGCAGCAATTGGGTCCCGCTTTGAAAGAACTAATCATCGTTCAAAACGATTAATATAATAAATATGTTGAACGTTGTTCTAAAAAAAATTTTAAATCGTGAAATTAAAAGTCATTCATATATTCACTCCCATGTCTTTCGAATTCATTATCGTATTTAAATTCCTTTTAAATATAACTATCCGTTTGAGTTTTATATTGTGTGAACCACCAGGCCATCGAAGTTCGCAGTGAGGGCGCAAGAAATCTTATACTAGAGAAACGTAGTGCTATCGTACATACTGAATTCATATTTCGTTGCAAACAATGTTGCGTAATGAAATGTTTAATATGAAGTACAAAATAAACATTCAGTGTACACTGAGACAACAACGACGAAGGCGAGATTCATTCCACGAATTGTTCATTTTGCGTTGTGATGTAATATTTCATTGTAATATGCCGACGGCAAAAAAGCCTACTTCTACAGTGTTAACAGAAAAAGTGTCACTAATCTGAGATTAAGAGATTTTACACAACACATTCCTTTTGCTTGTTTATACATTACATTGTACTATGTGTGATGTGTGTATATTTAATGATTTACAACATCGCCTAAAGATTCTTGATGGAATTTCAATATTATATTTAAATCGTTGAACATTTTTACATTTCCACATATTTTGCCACTCACATCAGGCATTATATCGTACAAATGCAATAAAAGCGGCACATGTCTCGCATTTCGGCATTTTATAATTCAACTAATCATTCAAATATTGAGCAGATTTACTTTTGTTGAGGTAAGCCGTTTTCTTGTTCATTCGCTAAGCCTTCTGATATAAGTTTATTGTTTTGGTGGTGCGAAAAAATAATTGCTGTCTTGTTAATTCATTTTTAACAATCGATTTCACAATATTATCGTGTTTTATTTTACATGATAATTCGATTCTTTAAATCTATTGTTATGCGATGATTGATATTGTTGTTTTTCAATTTATGTTTTTTTTTTATTTTGAATTTACGCAAAATATAAGTGAGGGTTGTTTTATATGAATTGTCTTTCACGTATCGGAAATTATTTCCGAAACTTTTTAGTTAGTCTATTTTGAAAGGACGATTACGTATTTATATTAGATGATATACACGTAATATAAGCAAATATTATAAATTTCCTATCGAAATTTTGGCAAATTTTCGATTTAGACATTAAATTTTATGACTGCGTTATTTTCAATTTGCAGTTGCTGTAATAGTAATATAAAAAAATAATGGGGAAAAAAATCTTGTTTTTTTTGAATTTGCATATTATCAAATCTAGTGTCGTGTTGTTTTGAATGTCAAGTTTTATTTTGAATAAGTAATTATTTAAAAATGAAGATACATTTTAAATGAAATCTTCCGTATAAACCTCCAATACAACTCCGATAATATAACATTAGAAAAGATAAAAACGTTTTCAAAATGCGAAACAATTTGATAGTAGGCGGTAAATTATAGTGATACAATTTATCTAAAACGTTACTATGGTGACAATATAAACAATCGCATTTTTAGACGTTTGCTGTTGATCTCTGTTTACATACTCCAGTTATCAGATATAAATTGTATCACATTATTTACGTTTATCATAAAAGACAGTAAGAAATAATTAACAAAAAACTTTTCATGTATCGAACACGAATCGAAAGCGGTTTTCATTGGGTCTAGCGAAAATATTTTTCAATCCTGTAGCTAAGTGATCATCGCCCTTGATCGTTGATCTTGCTACTCTGCGTGTTTCACGTGACCAGATCGGTCTATGGGCTGTTAAATTAATTTACTTTCCAACCGATTTATATATTTTTCAAAATCATGGATCTATCTGATGATTATATTCTCGTTCACAGAAATATTGCTCTGTCTGTATTATTAAAACAAAATCCAGGTATTCCAACAGATTTATTTTAGTCATTTAATTTATATTGGTTTTTAATATATGCACTGTGAAATTTTATTATTCAATTTCGTACATCACTCAATCTGGGTTTAGCCTTTCGGCATCTTCGAGTTACCCAGCTCACGGATTCACTCGAACTGACAGTAAGTCTATAGTATGTCGTTTATATATAAATACTGAATAATTAAATTATACAACCTATAAGTGTAGAAATCCGTTAAAACTTATAGGATGGCTTAAAGATTGAATAAATATTAACAGATTTCATTATAATTTATGATATCGACTGAGGGTTCTTGATTGATTTTCAATATCAAATTTGAATTCTAAAAACTTTGTATGATTCCACATGTTTTGTCACTAAAGAATCGATAGTTTTGTTGTATCCGTGATGGAATGCCTAAAGATACCACAAGGCGGAACCCGGGACGTTAGTGATAAAAACGAAGAGTCCTACAATGTTTCAACAATTCAAATTTTAGATTTCACTCTTGTTTAATTTATCAATTAAGTTCATAAAAATCGTAAATATAACGTTATCACTTCTCACGACAGTATTTTACGTGAAATATTGAAACAATAGTAATCATTATTTCGTACGCTATTGATAAAGTGACCATACGTCCCGTTGTCCCCAAGTACAGCTTCGGGACGTCGAAATTTCCCGTTTTCAAAAAGAGGGCAACACACGGTAACAATTAAAAAAAAAGAGCAAAAATCCTGCCAAGAATTCCATTCATATTTAAAAGAAAACCCAGTTATACTTAAGAAAATTTGTTCATCAAAAAAATACAAAACAACATAATTTTTTTAATGTTTTTATTATTTATTCCTCTTATTTTCTTTATCAACATTCGTTTTCTTTTTATTAATACATGAAAATTATGAAAAAATACGTGTTTTCTTGAATATATATACTATTACGTAAAAGTTGGTAGATGTCCCGTTTTGAGGACAAAAATAAATGGTCACTTAGGCATTGAGTTCCCAATTTACCCTAATCATGAATATATTTTATATTATTACCGGTTGTTATATTTTTTGTACATATTGTATGAACCCGATATTTAATTAACCCAAATAATATCATAAAACTATTGCTCTGATTAAAATTCGATAAATTTGATAAAAAGTTATTAAAAATGTAAAATTAAAATTTATAAGATTAAAATTCTCCGGATGTCTGACGTCATTTATTTTCTACCGAGTGACTTATTTTTAGTCCAGTGCACGACTTATAGTTACAGATATGTATTTTACGTTTATTATATTTTTACAGTTTGAAACTGAGGATGTATAGAGCAAAACATTGGTATTGCGTGGGAGTCTGTGGAAACTCCAATTATTTTATAATTGCCGTTACTTCTGCCCGAATAATGTTGAAGGGATGAAAGGGAATTCTTCCACAGTCAGTCAGCCTCTATTCATCGTGTGTTGTACGTCATTATTCAGTTCAAAAAGAATTTAGGGTAGAGAAGGGAGGCTACCGCGGAATTCATTTACCTTTTAACACATCGCCAAATGTCGTGAATGCTTACAAGTATTTGTTATATGAACGAATACTTCGTTTCTGCACTGAGATTTTTCCTTAACTATTATATAATAACTCGGTGAAAAAAATTGCAATGTATTTTAGTTCTACAAAATTATTATTTTTTAATATATAGTTGATAGCTATTTCGGCTCACTCCATAGTCAGAACTATAATTAAGAGAACATTTACTTATCTATATATAGCTGTGTAGAAAAGGTACACATATCTTTTACATAATCCTTTGTGATAGTTGATTCTTAACGAACAAACTCTGATATTATATATGTTGATCGCCATTGCTTAACCCGCTACGGGGGGCCGTTTTGTTTCCATAATGGACCATTATAAGTCATACATATGGCTTATATGGCATATAACTTATTGATGTAACCGCCTTTTTAGTTTTACTAAAACCTTTTTTTACAATTTTTAGTTTTATTGTGAGCAAGAAACAAGCTAGGTCGTTAAAACAGGAGAGAAGATGTATTGTGTACCTTTTCTACACAACTATATATAGATAAGCAAATGTTCGTTTAAGCATACTTCTGACGATGGCGTGAGCTGAAATAGCTATCAACTATATCTTAAAAAATAATAATTTTGTAACTAATTTTGTAACTAAAATACATTGCTATTTTTTTCACCGTGTTATAATGAGTTCTACCAAGTGAATGCCTATTAAATCAATATATTATTTAATATATTATCTCTCGATATAAAAAATTTGACAATTAAAAAAAAATCATTAATATTACGTTGACTTTAAGCGATATTTGTTTTAAGATTTTATAATTTATAAGTAATTTTATAACACTCCATAAATACATACGTAGCTTTTCCTTAAAAATTAATACATAATAATAATAAATAATAATACACTTTCAAATCTTTATCAACCTTTTTCTAATTTATATTTGTATTAAACTTCCCATTCTAATTTAAAACCGAATTTATTTACATTTTTTTATATGGTTTTTCAATTAAAATATATATTTTAACTGGCGTTTTAGTGAAATCACTTCTCACCATATCGTATCATTTTATTATTAGTGAATTTATATACACATGAAAATATATTTTCAAAGATACAGTGATATTACATTCGTGAAAACTTTTGATTGAAAGTTTATATACCAATAAAGGATTTTGTTGAAATGTAATCGAATTTCGATTTCGATAGTGAATACTACGTGAGAACGTGACTTGTGTGGTTCTTTATAAATATGTAAATCGATAATGTGGCTTTTTGCTCTTGGTTATCGATATAATACAATGTTCTTTTTTTTTTTTTAAGTTTTTATAAAAAGTTTTGTTTTTTTTAAGTTACTTAGAACACTAGCGTTTTTCACCATCGGCTTACGCAAAAAATAATATGAATATTGAAAAGATAATTTTCCTTCACCTTTCATTCCAGAAAGCGGCAAAAATTGAAACTGAGCCGGTTGTTGAATTGTTAAAACCTTTGTTGTTTTTCGCTTCCACTTGTGGCAGTACTATGAGATGTTTTTTTAGACGCGCAAAGGGAATTAAAAATGAATTGTTTATTTGCACTTCTTCCGTTGAATCCAATTCATGCTTAAGTAAAACTACGATTAAAGTTATGTCTTTGAATAATGAAATTAATTGTAACATTGAAATCGCGAATACTTTTTGAAATATCATTCTTTGAACGAAATGCTAATATTTACATATTGAAGAAAAGATCAGACTGTGTCGCTAACGTTTTATCATTATTTTATAAAAAAATGACGATATTATTCAATATTTCAGTAATTTGGCTTATTCCGCATTCTAAAGATTCATTTTATTTCTGTAAGAAAGCGCTTTGTAACAGTGAGAAGTTATTTATTCAACTCATTTACATATTGTAAAAATAAACAAAAATCGTTGAAATTGGAATAAGCCTATATAAAAAACCGATTTTCATTTGTTCTGACAAGGTTTCTTTTATGAATTTCAAACTAATCGGAGAATTCCTTTCGATATGAAGCGATCAAAAACCTAAATCTGATATGTCTATACCTTTTTTTTAATTGAGCGATTCATATATATATATATATATATATTTAAATTTTGGAGAAAGGCATAACCCAAAATATTTTAATTTATTGATTGGATTGGCATTAACTTAAGAACTCCATTATAGCGGTGAAAAAATAGCAATGTTTTTTATATACCGCCGCATTTGAATTATCTTGAACTCTTAGTTTCGACGAGGGTGTAAGCCACAATAGCTTATAACTATATAACTTACAAATTTTGTAGAACATGAAATATGTTGCTATTTTTTCACGGTGCAAAAACTTTCATCTTATCGCCAAGTCGCCGTTTGTTACTATCAAAGGCGATGTCTGCAATTGATCTTGCGTATATTAAAAAATCTTAAAAAGTTGCATACTTTCTTAATTGTAAAAAACATGCGGTTCAAAAAATATACTATCGTGTCATAAAATAAACTTGAATCGCAAAAACGTTATTTCATACTTAAATCGAAAAATAAAAATAACGGGTTTTACTTTAAAGCTACTTAAATATGTTTTAAATATCATTCGCATTGCTTATTACACAATTAATTTTGTAGATTACTTTAAATAATAAATACACATATTTTAGTACTCATTTCCACAGTATATTATATGCTCAGAACCAGTTTCGTTCATCGCGAGAATTATCAACTGATAGAATACAATTTACAAGCAAGTCTATTCATACAAAAATTTTAAGTTAAAGGTAACTGGTATACAAAACCATGGGTTCAAGAACTAAGAAACAAATTGCAGTGAATCATAAAATATTTATACAAATAATGAAAATTAATTCAAAAATTATTTGTGAACAATCATTTATTAATAATTTTCAAATGAATTAGGATAAACGAATAATCCATAAAGAGCTCTGAACAATCATAAAGAACTCGTTAGGAAAAATAACGAGATTTAGGACGAGACCGGAAATTTTTATAAACAAATCGACATGTTAATTATTTTGTAACAATTGATGACAATGCCAAACGAGATGCATTTCCAACATGACTTAAAATGATAATATCATATCTTCAAGAATCATTCAAGGAACTAACTAAAAAAACTCACAGCGAATGATAATCGAATTCATATTCAAAACCGGTGAAACAAAAGAAACGCAAGATATATATTTAATTATTTCCAGCGATGTATATTTATTACTTGCATAAATTTTTAACATATTTTATGCATAAATAATAAATAAATTCGTTTTTTTCGAGTCCAAGAATTTTGTAATAGATTTTTAGTCATAGTAACTATCTACCATGTTTGTGTAGCCACTTAATCTTTTTTTTATGATAGTCCTTGGAACGTATCCCCCGTACAAAAAAGGATCGGTTGTAAAACTATTTGCTCCATGGTGCAGCGGTTAACTTTGTTGTCTTTCGTGAGTTTCAAAGGTTTAGTCCCAGTATAAAAATCTATGGTTTTTTTTGAGTGTTTTCAATACTTATAAAAGCCCTCCAACCTATCTTATGATTAAACTGAGACGTAGTGAGAAATATCCGCTTGCCACCAGTCATGTTATTTCCTGAAGCTACTAGGCATTACGATCCAGCAGACGTGAATTGAATAAAACACATATTTTTATTAACAATTTTGTTCAGTAACATTTGACTTAATTACGTTAATTATCGAATGCAATCATGCTTTAAATATCTAAGCTTCATAGTTATTATTGATTATGTTCTTAGATAAACTTCCCACTATTATTATAAAATACTGTTATCGGCAGCTGGGAAAAATGATTAGGACGAAAACATTCATTGACATCTAAATCCAATTTTATTTTTACATCATTAAAAGATAATAGTTGTATTATTATATTAAAAATAATTAGTGTCGTCTTTGTGAACAAGATTACAGACAAGAAGCAATCTTTTTTATTGCCTTTTCATGAAATAATTGCAATATTTTCATTCGGCATTGTATAAATTTGTTCTATAAAACGTTGAAGTCGTTTTACATTCTCCTACCAATGAGGTGTAATTCTCGCCATTTGACACTCGCATTTTTTTTTTTTTTGATTAAGCTATATTTAATTTGTCAATGATGTCAACCCCGTAATAGAGTCGTAATTAATTACCTACTTATAAATTTATAGAAATGTGTAATTAGGGAATCGATTGTTGAAATTATTTTCTTGTTCTTCTTTTTTGATGAGGTTTTCATTATGTAACGTAATTCATTAATTATATTTCCCAAAACAATCAATCAACTTTGAGTCTTCGTGCGCTTTTCCTCATAATTATTATTACCCGCCGAGTGATATTTTTTACTGAAATCGTTATGTGTGAAAAGTTTTTAACGATCGTTCGGATTTTAAGGAAACGTTGATTAAAATTACGTCACAATTAGCGAATGCAGAATAGCATTTTTATACCTGAGGTAAAATACGATGACATCACGACATTCAAACGACCTTGGGGAAATCCTCATCGTCAGAGCATGTCAAGCGTTTTTCGTTTCGACGAATTTCCAGGTGTGAATTTACTGCGATAGTTATTCAATGAAATGTCGTTTTTGTGATTTATAAGAAAATTATATTTTTCGAATACTGCAAGTAAATAATTTGCCAGTATAGTATTAAAATAATTAAACCTGTGATCGCATGTAGTAAAAAAGAGTTTTAACCTTTTTCTGGCAGGAATCACGCTTAACCGATCCGATCTCAAAAACGGTTTATATCGAGAGTTATTTACTGACAACTTATCCTTCGTTAGCCACCTCCTTTGGTTGGGCCACTGAAAACAAAATGTTCATCCAGACCAGTAGTCGGCAACCGAAAACGGTGAAAATTGAATTTGATAAGTGGGTAAAAGTAAAAAAAATATGAAATAAAAAAAATGTAAAAAAAAATTAAAAACAGTTTTATTGCCATAATATGAAATATAAACATGTATGTAGGTATATATAAAAAATTATCTTATAAAACAAACTTTTTTTTTTTTTAAATTATTGGTACTGTCAATGAATAAATAATTTTATGAAAAATAAAAAAAAAAACATTTTCTCGGTGTGTAATTCAAAATATCATAGTGGGTAGTTCAATTACCCGCGGGTAGTGGTTGCTGACCACTGATCTAGAAAAAAATCTGTTGACATTGAGCGATCATATCACACTTTGGTGGATATGAATTTTTTAAAAATATTAAAAACTATGAACTTATGATTATTTTTGGAAATATTTCGTCTCTTCGACCAGATATCCTCTCGAAATGATGTATCTATAAAATAAAACAAATAATTCCTGTTCCATCATGTCCGTATATTATTCATTTTAATCTTTGACATTCAAAAAAGAGACACACGTCACTCGCCGAGCTGTGACGTCACGCACCCTCCCACCCTCGCTAAGTTTTACCCCCCTTCCTCCTCTCCGGGTCTACGCAAGAGATTCAGGGAAATATAATTTGATCCGAGCACGCTCTTCAAATAACATTGCGGTCGGTCAACGTACTTGCTCCTTGTTTTCAAGGGCCGCTGTATTAATTTAATCTACCCGTTGCGGACCTGCTTAAGGGCAAGACGTGTCTGTTTGCAATCTGAGTTAACGCCTGATTCAAATGAAATATAAACTTGAGATTAATTATTAAGTAAGCATTTGTTTACTCCGAGTAATTACACATCAAAACGCTTTAATTTTGCGCGTCATTAACTTTCCACGTTAATTAGTTGCATTATATAATAAAATAAGAATTTTGTAAACTAATGAAAAAAAAGCAATTATTATAACACAAGTAATTCGTAATTATAAAATTAATGATACTTAGAAAACAAAATCATTCGATATCTTAAAGAATATTGTAATAATGCTAAAAGAATTAAATCGAAATAATGAACAATTTAATTCTGCTTACAAAATCAAAAAACAGCAGACTGAGGAAAATTGTAAAAAATGATATGTTCCTGCTTAATGAAAGCTCAATTACTTTACTTAGTTGAATCAATAATTTACTGTTTCTTTACTGAATTACATTAATAATTTTATAAGGTATTTCAAAAGTATCGTCTGATATTTACTAATTTTAATTTGTGTTTTTTTTTGTTCATTCCATGGTTTTTTAAAAAAAAAGAACGAATAAATTCTTTGATTAAATATTTTCATAACATAATTATACCCAACGCCTAATAATAAATTTCCGGCTTGGTTGTTTATAATATAATAAACCTAGTCATTATATAATTTTGCGTGATCACGACTTCACCCCATAAATCATCCCCTACTGTGGAACCTGACCTACTCACTCAAACGGTGCTTGCACGCGACTGATTGGACGTTTTATCATCAGCTGTTCATTAAAAAAAACATTATTTTGCCATATTACTTCCGGTTCCAAACCGAAGCATATGAAATTTATGTATAATCAGTATAATTTATTTATATTCAGATACTGCGTGTTATGTCTGAAAAGTTTATCTGTATTCGATCACAGAAAATATAGACTGAAGGGTTAGGATAGCTGGAATTATATAAGAGACAGTTTATCTCGTGGCTTTTACAAATATGTTTAACTTCACAAAATGTAATTCAATCGGAGTGATTAAACATACCCACTATCAAGCAAATAAACTAAGCTAAAATTTAATTTAATAAAAAAAACATTTTTTTATACTTATTCCCACTATGTATTTTATTATCAAGAACTGTTTTACTCATTGCGAGCATTTAATTACACCATTTGATAATGCTCGCGGTGAGCGAAACCGGTCTCGATCATAAAATATATTTGCGGAAATAAGTGCTAAAAATTGTTTTTATTATTAAAAAAGAAAGTGTTGTGGCTTAGAAATGCATTACTATATTGTGAATGAATCAATTAAAAGCTGACACTATAAGCACTCACTTGAAAAAATCGTTAAATCTACTTTTCTTCATGAGTTAATACAACTGGTTAGCTAATCGCTCATGTTTACCGTAGCCTAGAATCGAATATGAAGAAAGGAATTTTCTTCCAACTTTATTAAATAGTCCGTATTGATATTCAATTCATGATTTTGTGTCCGAAGCCTACGACGTTGACTATTGCACCATTGACTTTGTATGAAAGGTGTTGCATACCATACGCCATTTTGTTTACTGAAAATTTCAGACTCAACTTAAAAACATTTTCCACTTTCTTACGCTAACGGTTTGGGTTGTAAATAGGGTAAGGCTTAAATCTGGGAAGGAAAAAATTTTCAATACCAGAATTAAATTAACTATTATTAGTTTAAAAGACACACGTTTATTATACCATCTAACTACAATAATCAGAAATGATCTTTTTGATGAGTAGGTAATCGTTGTCTTGGACCGCACTAATGACACTAAAACTTCCGAAGTGTTCCGTTTCGTAAGCATAACTCTGGATCACTACCAATATTAGCTGAGAGAAAGAGAGAGAACTTTGAACAAACGTAATATTGATGACGAGATCAGCTTGGAACTTGGAGTTATCTATTTTCTCCGCTTGCTAATTGTAGCTTTGGCATACTCTGAAAAACGTTTTCGATAAAAGCAAATATTTTTTCAATACTTTTAAACGACGTTACAGAACGCTCAGAAGCTCTTTTCAAACGAATATTTAGGCTCAAGGATGCAATGCGTCACGTTTAGCGCACGCGCCACAGTTTGGCCAGCCCTGGTCTATACCATGACATAAATCAAACATCGGGCGTTAGATTCAACAAAAATACTTTCTGTCGGTAAACAAAAGACAGTATTTTCATGTAATATATTTTAATGTTCTATTACAATATCCTTTTGTTCACCGTATTCCTTTTTTGACCGAAGTAAACATATCCAACCTTTATGTCGTAGATTATGTTTGTCTTATTTCTAATTTTATTTGTCAGCCAAAAATAGAAAGAAAAACAACATCTCGTCGATATGTTTATTTTGATGCAGAAAAGTTGTAATGTTTTTTTTAACCACCTAATTCAAAGTTAGAGCTCCCTACTTGTACGGAAAAGAACACGCAAAAGGTTTTCGCTTAAAATATTAAGTTGTCCCAACTTATCTCGCGCGTTAGTGAAATAAAAGCGATGGAGATTGATGTGGCGAAAGTTTGGTGTGCTTTCCAATCCAACTATCCTGTAACTTTCACTTCACCAACATACCCTGTATCAATTTTATTAAAGTTTTCCGATGTTATACAGCGTGAACCTTTCAAAGTTCACCGCGGAACTGTTTATGTTTGAGTTCACATTTGAATCGAGCACTCTCCTTTCAATGAATACCTTCCTGGCACTAAAAATGTAAAATTACGTATTGGTTTTATATTAATTTTGTAAATACAGGATCGAACTACCCATTAAGTAGACTTAATATGTGTTTAGGGCAGCTTGGGAAAGTGGCAACGATTTATTTTATTTATTAAGTTGTCACTTGCTTCGTACATCATAATAATAATTTAAAATAACTCCAGATTTAAAGTACTAAATTCTAGAATTCTTAAGTTTAAAATATTGTTATTTATAGCTACTAGCTGACCCGTTGCCTGTTGCCGCGATCTCAGAGTAAGGAAATTTAAAGAAACTTGTTATTATAACAAACATTTTAATTGTTAATAGTGTTAATAAGTGTTATTAGTTATAATATATTTTAGATTATACATCGATATTTTTGGGTGGCGGTATGCCAGAAATCTTTGTGAGAGTGTACTTAAGAAATACGCAATGTTCTATATCGATTTAGGGGGATGGTATGACAAAACCTTCGCGGAAGTGTACTCAAGAATTTTTAAATTTTCATATCGATTGGATGAATGGTGTAGTAATGCATAAAGGACACGTATAAAAACATACATTGATATATTGATTACAACTCAAACATTTTTTTTTGTAATATTTCCATATCATATTTATGATCAGCACCGGTTTTGCTCAGCGAGCATTACCCTAACAGTGCAGAAAAAGTTGCTAAAAATATAAATATTGAAACTTGATATCTAATTATTTTTAATCAACTCATAATGGTCCTATCCGCTCGCCCTTTGAAAAAAGAAAAAAGTGTAAGCTGAATTGCGTTACAATCTGTTCTCGTTAAAAATACTACTGTTGAAATAAGAAGCTTCACTGAGAGTCAGCGCCTGAAATTGATTGGATACAAATTCATATTATTTTTATTAGGACAGATGGGTTTCTCGATGTATATGATTTTTTCAGTTCTAAAAAAATAATTAATCTTATCAGTGTGAAAGAAATACTTTATTACATTTTTTTGTTCGCCTACGTATTTTCTGTTTTTTTTTACATTAAAATTACTTGACGATAATAGAATAAAACAAAATATATTTTTATGAAGCGGGAACTAATTCATTAAACACGTACGCTTTTATTATTTCGCTGTAAAAATATGCTGCCCAAATTCGCGTTACTAAAAAGATCGTAGTATGTATTATATATAGTCTAATTTGCTAGTAAAAAAATGAGGGTTCAATCGCTAGACTGATCTTATTGTTTGATGTAAACACTTAGAATCTTACCAAGCAATATGATGATGGTAAAGGAACTCTATTAAATGTTTAGTAACCGCTAAACACAGCAGTCTGAAAGCACATAACAATAAAGGTTAAATTATTTTTTACTTCGCTCGTATATAATTCTCTTGTATAAGTTAAATATTGTTAATTATGTTTTTCTTTCAAGGTTTCTACTGTTACTGTTTGGAAGAAATGCATTTTATTTTAACACGTGTTTATTACTAATTTATAAAATCGACTGAATGCGATTGATGAAAATAAATAACTTTGAATGAGTCTATGTGTTTTCTCTCACTGAATTTTCTAGAACTGAACATTCTTCAGTTATGTTGTATTTGTGTGGTAGGACGCCTGAAGATATCAAAAGGCGAAATCAGTCGGTTACTGTAAATGATAATTACAGTGAAATTCTTTTCCTTCCTTCTCTCACTAATAAATATCTTACCAATAAAAATAAAACATTGAAATTTTGTTGTGTCATCATTTTGTTTATTTTATACCGTTAGAACCATTATTCATATGTTACAAAAATGCGTACGACATGATACCGGAGCATATTGTGCTGAGATTTCTGATTGCGCGGTTGCCATGGTGATAGTAGATCTTTTAGGAAGCCGTCCTCTATAAAATAATTGCACCGAACCTTGGAAAATCGTTACGTTATTTTGTTGTTCTCACATATTATGTGTTATGTAAATTGTTACGTAATTTTCTGTACAATTTTTATACGTTTTGTGATGACATTACCGATGTAACAAAAAAACAAGTGCGCAACGGATTTTAATTAATCAATCTATCTGAATTTTTTTTTTAATTTCCCTCAAATGACTACATTAACACTGACAAGTGTTATTTATAAATTGGCAAAACGATAAAGTAGAACAACAAATGTTAAATGTAGAAGATAGTTTCTTTGAAATATTTTTACTACCCGTTTATTTTGAAGCTAACTCCGTTCCGCATTAAGTTATGTACAAACATGTAATAAAATTCTTGATTTTACTGTGGAGTAATTCGAAATAAGCTCTGTTAGCAAGAACTGAAGAGACTTCAGTCGACCAACCTTTCTTATCAGGGTTGGGAAAAAATGATAAGGATAAGGCAAGTAATTACCTAATTGTTCTCTCTACCCCTACTTCATACTCTTAGGGTTGGTATGGGCGGACTATATATAAAAGTTATCATACTATTTTGTATTACAAAAGAAAAGAAATGCATATAAGTGGGCTGTTTCGATACTGAAATTTCGCTGTTGGTTGATATGAGCTTTTTAGTAAAATTTAACGTTTGGTTGTAATAAATATTGAATTAGTTCAGAAGTTTCCGGATAAGAAAAAATATATATTATCTAAGAGTCAGTTGACAGATTAATACAACATATTTTATAAATTAAATTATCATTAGCAAAGATGCTATCATATGTATTGATTGAATTGAAATTTTCTTGGTAGAACTCCATTTTAACTCGGCGAAGAAATAGCAATGTATTTTAGTTCTACATTTTTTTTTTTATTAGATATAGCTGATAGCTATTTTCAGAATTTCTGACGATGGCGAGAGCCCAAATAGCTATCAATTGCATCTTAAAAATAAATTGTAAGACAAAAATATATTGCTATTTTTTCACAGTGTTGCCATCATATGATTGATAATCGAAGCTAATGTCAGTTTTATAATGAAAGATAATCGTAACATTTCTTCATAAATTAATATAATTATTTATTTATCTAACTTAATACTTATTGATTAAACATTTTTAATTTATTTTATAATCAACAAAACACCGAATATGCAAGGAAAATATTAATTTACTTTTGGAGTGAATATTTTATATTATGATGTGATTGTGATATTAGAATGCGAAGTGAAATGTACTGTTGTTTATTATAATGCCCAAAAATAGTCAAAAATCTTCTCCTGTCACAACATATTCGGGGATATTAATTTGCGTGATAAAGTAACCAGAATGAGACCGGAGAAAGAAATTGCAGGATTATTTTACAAGCGCTCACAGTAAAAAAAAGAACAGAAGATTTTCCGCTCGAGGAGATTTCATAATAGAATTATGTACAATTTTCTATTATGCAGATTTATCATCATAAAGACGAAATATTTTAACCAAAGTGAGAAAAATTACGGGTGCGTATTTGTAACGTGCACTCGAAGGTTTTTTTGTGATGTTGGATAGGATTTCAAATTGGATTTTTTCGAATTTGAAAATGAAACCGTGAGCAATGCCCCCGGCAAGCTATTCGATTCAATGATCGTTCATTGTTTTATTTTTGCGATACGACCCGTGAGCATTACCCTCGCTTCATTTGATTAAATTTAGATACTGAAATTTTACTTTTGGCATCTTGCGTCACATATTGATTGAAATTTTTGTTTCATGAATTTTAATTCCGTTCAGCTATTCCTGTAATACTCTTAATACATCTGTTACATTAGAGTTACGTTGTTATAAAAATAATTACTTTACCTATATGCAACAGATTTTTTAAAGAAAGTACATGTAATTGACACGTTGTTGACTGACTGATAGATTGAAATAAAATAAATTTACTTAACTATTATAAATGTCATCATACATGTTGAATAACTCGATTATTACCACAATATGTCTTAACCCTTTGGGCCTCATAGCGCCGATATATCGGCGCACCTATGGTATGCGAAAATGAACACCGTGCCGATATATCGGCGCGGTGTTTCGGCGATATATCGGCACTTTAAACATTTATAGAATTTATAGAGTAATAAAACTGACTTAAATAAATTGTAGAGGAGCTTTTTTTCAACGAAATAAAGAGTAAAAAAAAATAAGCACACATTTTTATTGACCAGATATTGATAAAATATTTTTTTTTCCAACGTATTTTTTTTTACTTTCAGATAAGAATATAACATATGTGTAAGCATATGATAACGCAGTAACACTGCAGTAATTTTTAGAGACGTGGTTTAGTTTTAACAATTGTAAAATATTTTTTTTTCATTCATGTTAAAAAAATAAAATATTATTTTTTTTTGTTGTTTTTATATGATCTAATATGTTATAATTACGCCTATATGTTTTGTTTTTTTTTTGTGCAAATAAATTAAAAAAAAATTAAAAATTACATTTTCCTATATTTTTTTAAAATTTTTTATTGAGCTTTTTCGCAAATACTGTAAAAAAACGAGTGAGGCCCAAAGCGTTAAAAACCAAAGGTGCGTAGTTTTTTTGAGGCCGGAAACTAATTTTCATTTGAATATTCATGGTGATTGACTTCTAGTCAGAATCTTACAAGAAAATTTGCTGACATTTAAAAAAATAAGATATCGTTAAATATTTTCAAAATTTTACCATAGCTGTAAATTCAATTGAGAAAATCATAAAAAATCCCAAATGTATTTTTGATCGACAAAATTATTCTTATTATCTATCAACCGGTTCCACACCCTTGAACGTTACCTGGGACGACCCCATTAATCCATTTTTGTCATGAGGTGTGCTGGTGTTGTTATGGTGATGTGTCGATGTGTCAATGTGATGAAATCTTCATGGTCCAATAATTACTGTTCCATTGTGTGTTTATTTTGATGCGTGTTTATACATTATATGTATAACCTTGTTTTTGGCATGTTTTCTTTTTAATTTTTTCGAGAGAAAATATAAAACTATGTGCCCCGGATGGTCTCAATGTTGTATCTTCATCGACGTTGTGATGTTTTCGTCTTTTTTTCTTTTTCTGGTCCAACGCCGTTAACCAGATTGACAGAAGGTGATGAGAGGAGAGTTAGGGGGCTTGACGAGCAGAGCCTTCATATGTCTTACGTGATATGTGTGAGTGTGTTCGTTATGGTCTCAAAAATGTGTTGGCATGGTTCGTCATGTTGTTGAAAATTTTCTTCAACAGTTTTTTAAGTGTAACCGACAAGTACATGTAACTAATGTGAAATAAAGTAAGTTAATTTGTTTCAATATTTAAATATATAAACTTACCACACAAATTATCCTTCAGGGAAAACACGTTTCAAATTAAAATGATTATTTCATTGATCGATATAATCGGTTAAATTCCATCAAATTTGGTTTACAAATAGAAATATATTTAATTGAAATGGGTTAATTGATTTTAAATTAATTTGAGTAGAATTCAAAGTATTGAATGTTTACATAAAATAAATCATATATTTTATGACATACAATAAATTGTATGTATAATTCGTAAGTCAATCCACTTCTTTACAGCTAATTACTTACTTACATTGCTAACCGAAATAAATTATGTGTCTACATATGCAATTTAATAAAATGCATTTGAAGTTAATACAAAAAAATAATCGTATTAATTCTTTTCTAACGTGACATGTTGAAAGCAAAATTTTATGTGTGCATTTTAATTTATGTTTGATTAATTTTCTTGGCTTTTCGGTATTAAATCGTAATAATATTTGATAAACATTACATTCAGCTTCTATCACCTTGGTTATGTCACGAGATTATCTAGGACACCCTTCATAACCTAACGATGTATGGTTTACGTGTAATTAGTAACCCCTATCAACTAACCATGAAAGCCTTTAATATCAATTGTTATCGCTGGGTGAAAACGCAACACAGTCGCGCTTGATTGTTATACACACAGATTTAAGGTTACCCCTCTTTGTGCGAGTGTTGCCTCATAAAATTTGAGAAGAGTTGAATTTGAGGTATGTGATGTAATTGAATTTTTATTTTTCATACCTGCTTCGAATATGAAGTATATGAACTTATGATCATCACCACAGAAGTTGTCGTGCAAGGTCTTTTTTCCAGAAACTTTAACGATATGAAGATGTGACTTGTTTTCAGAATGCAATTGTTGAGAGCGGAATGTAATTTTTTATAAAACCACGCATTAACACGAACGATTAAATAATGAGTATAAGAAAGATTTTCCGCGCTAGGATTCAAACTCGTGGATATTCCTAGAATTCTGATACTGCCCTAGTAATGTACGTAACAAAATTGACAGTTGTACAATTATTATGTCACAACGGTAGTTTTTATTAATCCATCACGTAACTTTTTTTTCTTTCGTAAGCACGCATTATTACATATGTAAGTTAGAGGGAAACACAACAATAATACAGTCTGAAAAACGAAATGTTGTTTATCCAAAAAAATGCTATATAATAATTTACGATATCGACTGAGTGTGCTTGATGGAATTTCAATTAAAATTCATAAATTGTTGAAATTATACATTTTTAGATGTTTTGTCACTTTTATTTTTGCAGTCACTTTGGCAGTCAAATCACGTCAGTCCGTGTGCATTTCTAATTGGATCATTATGATATAATGCTTGAAGATTCCGAAAGGGGTAACCCGAGTTGTGAGAGAAAAAGCATGTGAAGATGTACACAATTAAACAACTTAACTTTGGCCTAAATTTTTTTATTTGTTCGGTAGATTTCCATTTTACAAATTATATATAAAAATTTAAAACATAGCAGTTCATTAGTCAGTTCTGTTGCATCCGTGCGATGGAATACCTGAACATGCCGAAGGGCGAAACCCGGGTCGTTTGTGACAAGACATATGGAATCGTACAAAATTGCAACAATTCAAATTTAATATTGAAGGTCCATCAAGCACCTTCAGTCGATATCATAAATTAAAATATTTCTCGGATGTATTTTTTATTTTATTTTTTGAATCGGAACTGCGTTTTAATTACATTATTTAATGCATTTGTATGCAACGAAGTTCGACTAATACACCTAAAACATTAAAAAAAGTGAAATTTATAAATTTGCAAAAGTTGCCTAACCGAATGTGATATTTCAATAAGAGACGTAAGGCTAT
Source organism: Himalopsyche japonica (assembly GCA_028555115.1). Taxonomy (NCBI): domain Eukaryota; kingdom Metazoa; phylum Arthropoda; class Insecta; order Trichoptera; family Rhyacophilidae; genus Himalopsyche; species Himalopsyche japonica. The sequence continues at coordinate 2,061,224 of JAHFWJ010000776.1, forward strand.
ACGAGTTACCTAATTGCCAAAGTATTGTAAGCCTTATGTGAAGTTTCTTCAACAATCCAAGTTGTTTGTTAAGAAATTGTGACCGCGAGTGGCCTTGAACCGTACTTGAACTCTTAGTCGAAATCAAATGAAGCTGAGAAAAAGAAAGTAGAGTAAAGACGAAAGTGCTCATCCTATGACAAATTATTTTCTCCGTAATACGCTAGACCCGCAGGGACGTAATAAATTGATGTGTATGAGGTAAACAGTGTTGCTTCATTATATTTTGGTACTAAAATATCAATTCACAAATGTATTTTCATTAGTAAAAATATATTCTCACTAGTGAAAGTATAGTTTATTAGTTCGGGCAGCGAAAATGTATACAGATATGATAATTTTTTCTATAGTTTTAATGAAAGTTCTAAAACATAAACACATATGTTTTATGCTTATACGTATATTTTAATTTAATACATATGATAAGAATGTACTAGTATTCCATTTCACTGAAACGTCAGTAAAAAAAATATTTTTTTTAAAACACTCTGTCGCTATAATACATGAATATTAAATGATAAGTGGAGCTTTTACATACAAGCAAATGTGGAATTATCGGTCGACACGCGTTAAATATGCGAAGAAGTATTTTTATTTAGCAATCACCGATTCAATAAATGACTAAAAATACAGCACTCGACAGAATTGTATTGTATTTAAGTAACGGGGCACAAAAAATTGTACTTTCTTATTTTGGAATGACGAAGGTTTCGATTCGTGGCTTTTCTCTTAATCGTTTTGCTATTTATTGAACGATCTTCCCCCTCTTGTTTGTGTCAAAATTTCTTATAATATTTTATATTTTTAACCGAAGCTTATGTATATATAATAGCATCTCAATGTAAAATGATGCCGTAATGATTGGACTGGTAAAAAGCTCATTCATTTTTTACTATAAGATGGAGAGTAATAACGAAATCTAAAAGATAGAAGTCGCAAATTGACGGCTTTGGAACAGCTGGAAATCAACAGATATCAATTGTCACACGATATTTCAAACGAACAGACAAATATTAGTCCTTCGCAGCTCGTTAGACCACTGCGAAAGGCTAATGCATTTCTGTAATAAATCATTTCCGGCCGGTATTTAAGCTTACTGAAAGTGCCGCCTGTTTAGCTTAATTTAAATTTTAGTTTTTTTGCTAGGACGATATAAGCTAGGTTGTTAAAACAGAAGAGAAAATGTATTGTGTACCTTTTTTACACAACTATATAAAGATAAGTTAATGTTCGTTTAAACATATTGTAGTTCTGACGATGGCGTGAGCCGAAATAGCTATCAACTATACCTTGCTATTTTTTCACCGTGCTAAATAAAAGATAGACTTTTGAATATATCCAGAAAGAAGTCAACCTTGAATATTGATAAAATTAAAATTTAATTAACACAGGAAAATCTTTCTTTCTGTATCACTTTAATTTTAAATAATGTTACAGCTATCCGGTAAAATAGAGTTTTCGGTTTTTAAACAGTATTGAATTTGGGATACGGTATGTTGATGTACTTCAAAAGAATCAACTGTATTTGCAGCGTCGATGGACTTGCAAGTTTCTGGAGCAAATGAGCTGATGTGGTACTTAAATTGCCCTAATTCATTGACATACCCTCGTATAATGTTCGCATGGGAGTATTGTGAGGACGGGCCGTGAGCCCTCTCATAAGTTCAGTGGGTCGTCCCTGTCGCCAGGCGCTGATCCGTCAGGTGCGCGTGCACGCAGGGCGGGGGGCCATTGCCATGGCATCGCCCGCTCTCCCTGCGAGAGAATCCGCCCGCGAGGCCCCCACCTCGGCTCGCCCACGCGCTGCGCCCGGAAATCGATATCGCCTCCCGTCCCTGCCCACGCAGGAAGCGAGCTGTAGGACTCGTGGTGGGCTTACGTACCGGGGCCAGTTTTGTTTTGCAGTTTCTTTTTTCCATATTTTCCTTCTTATTTGCTTTTTCCTGGAATTTTATCCCGTCCAATGTCGCTTCGGACAAACATCATATATGCTTTGCACATACCGGTTTACGCTTTAATTTATTTATACATCAAAATAGAAAGATTTTCTGCCATTATTCTCATGCAGAACCGCTTATGATTTCCACATATTTAGATGAATCTTTACACCTTTTTTTGTCATATTTCAATAATTTTCTTTAAAACATAACATAAAACCCGGATTAAAAATGTGTAATCTTAAATTTTTCCCCGTTCGACACAACCCGTCGCCAATTGTTTTTTTTTTTTAATATATTATATATGCATTCAATTTTTGCAATGAAATACTTTAATTAAAGACGACGAAAAAATATGATTGATTGCAGGCTTTGAAAATGAATACTAAGTTCTCTTATAAAAATTGTAGATTGGTAGTTTCCAAACTTAGCTTAATATTCAAAATCATTAATGCTCCTGGCGTACAAATATACTAATTTTGAATGGAGCTTCAATCAACAACCAAAGCATTTATCTTTTATGCTATGTAATTTGTTTACTAGACGTACATAATGATGATTTTAACATTCCCTGTGAAGCATTGCAGTTGGAAGGTTAGCATGAATTAAAAAAAAGAATAACATTTAATTTATGATGTCGACTGAAAGTACTTGATGGAATTTCAACATCAATTGAATAACATTTATCCAATATAACACGGTGAAAAAATAGCAATGTATTTTAGTTCTACAAAATTATTTTTACAAATATAGTTGATAGCTATTTCGGCTCACGCCATCGTCAGAACTATCCAATATATTTCTTAATTTATTTTCAAAGATCATTTTGTGTAACCTTCAACAAACTTATTCGAGGTACGTATTAGTTGGTAGATTAAGTTTATAATGAGCAATATTAAAATAAAATGTTTTTTAAACCCATTTTTTAAAATGACTTCTGATTCAGAAAATATTTACCGTCATGGTGAATATTCTTTATTTTGTTTGTCTTGAAAATTTTTCGTTCACGAAGCTCATATGTTTATTTTTGAATTGAGTAAACAACATCGCCTTTGAATATATAATGTTGCCACCATAGAAAATTTCCGCAAAAAATGACCATTTAAATAAACAAAACATCGTTGTATCTCGTATGCCGTTGGTATAACATCGCGCGTCGTACAGGAAACCGCCCTGGTTCGCCGCCCACGCCGCCCTTGAAAGCCTACTCGCCCCTTCCACGCTTCCGCCCTCGGTCCTCCGCCTGCCTCCGTGCCGCCACCCGAGTCCTCAACTTTACTTTGCAGATGCTCAAAATCAATTTGATTGAGTACTACGCTACCAAAGTGCGCCCCCGGTGTTTCATTAAAGGGTTGTGGAACTGCTGAAAATGTACACAGCGATTCGTTACGACATTTTTTTGTCTTATTTTACTCAATCAATTTTAAGACTTTGTTATTGTTTTGTTTATTTATATTTTTTGTTTCTTATTATTTATAGTTATAAGCAAACCATCATGATCGATGTTCATCTGATATTTTTACGAATGAAAATTTCTAATATTTACAAAACTTACTTTTAAAATCAATCTAGAACACTTTCAGTTATAGATGAATCTTTTTTAAACAGGTTTGAAACACGTGTAATTTTTGTTTAGAGTCACAAAGTTAATATTTTTTTTAACACGTCGCGATAAGCCCACACCTTTTTTATTTTTGCTTGTTAATAAAACAAATGAAAATCTACTTTATTTAAATTAAATCTGAGTAAAATATATTCCCTCACATTCCTAGACTTGTTTTAAAATTTAAAAAAGCAGTGACGATAATGATACAATGATTGAAATCAATTGCTTGTCAATTTGCTGCCTTCACATATAGTGTGCAAAAACAGTTATTTTTTATGCTTAATGCAACTTTTGCAAATTTTTTTAATGTCATCATCTCATTCCACACAATAACTTAGTACTTTTAATGTTTTATACAACCGTCTTCTCGTTTATTATGCAAATTCGTACTCTGTTTATAGTACAAGTAAGCCTAGATATATAATACAATATATCCACATTGTGGTATTGTTCTTTTTATCATACGCGTCATTAATTTCGACTAAAGGACAACCAATTTACTCGTTCAAAAGTGGCTTCATTTCCTTTTCATGTCACCATAACTACTGTTCATATTAACTTATATTCGCATTATCAAGATTTTAGTCTTCAAAACCTACGAAGCAGAAAACAAATTATTCTCATATTTATACATATATTTTTTTATTTTCTTTCAGGTACGTTTTCCCTTGATGACAAAATCGCATTTCGAAGATGGTAGGTAAGACGCTAATATTTTCTCTTTTAACTTCATAATAACTAAGATGTTTTCATGTACATTTTTATTCGAGCTTACAAAATATCAGAAACGAGCATGGCCACAATAAAATCAGTTAAATAAAGTCATATGTAGGACCTATACAACTATAGTAGGAAAGTCTCAAAATATTACTTTCTCGTAATAGTAATAGTACATTTCAAATTTATTGGAGCCGAAACAATTGACCTACTCTAAATCACACTTTTTTCTTTAATATCAAAGTCTCTTTTGATGTATTAACTGCCACTTCTTGTTGGAGGTACAATATATGTATTTATATATTATAATAAAAACGTTTTGTACTATTTTCAAAATTCTATATAAATAAGATCATAACCCGTTTCGCCCATTGCGAGTATTAACAAGGTTGATGACGCTCTCGATGAATGAAACAGGGACTTTATAAAGTTTGTTGAAATATTTCCAAACATTTTGTTTATTTTTCCTTAATTATCTGTAAACGGCTTCCATGTTTATAAATTAATAACTCTTTTTGATTGGTGGCATTAAACTTGCTTTTGAAAAGTTTATAGACAAAATTTATGATTGGTAATACCTATGATATTTTTTTAAATTACTCTAACACGAATTTACGAACCAATAACCTATCAAGTGTATTCAAACTTCTTGAACGCTGTCTTCCTTTATTGCAGATAAATAAATATGGCTATTAAATTTGTAAAGGTTTCCGACTACTGATATCAATTTTTTTTCTATATTAGTATTGTTTTACATTTTATTTTATTTTCTCTCCTATTTGTCCGATTCTAAAAACGGGACGTAGCGAGAGTGAGTAGCTAGCGACTCGTAATATTCTAACCTAACGTTAGTGGGGATACTCACCGTCTTCGAAAAAGAGGGTGACTTCTATTCACACAATACATTGCCGATGAGCTTCGACACGGAGTTAAAATCTGGAGATTTTGTTTTATAATTATGTTAGTAAAATTAAATTGAAGTTTGCTGAACATTTGTCGAGTAGGTGACCTTGCGGCATGGACTTTAATTACTCTCTCTTGGGACCCGGGGAACAGAAGACATGAATGGGTAAGCAATATAATATTCATAAACTGGAAATATTTCATACGCGGAATAGTCCTGGGGCGGAACATTGTTAGTGGCTTTCTTGAACATTGAATGAATAATGTCATCCAAGGCCCTTGTTGTTTCTACAAAATATAGGATCAACTTGTGTTTGTCAGTTTCGAGTACAGTAAATTTAATACTACGGTTACGAGACATTAATAATATATCTTAAATGTTCTATAAAATGTGTTTATATATACAATATGAATATTGTCTGCCAAATAAAACACTTAATTATAATATCTGTACTGATTTTAGACTGGGGTATTGAACTGTCAATCAGTATTGTTGAATTGTTTTTTCATTACAATGTAATGTTTTCAATGAAGAATATTACTTTACGAGCTTTTTTTAGGTTAATTTGTTAAGACCTCACTACGTTAACAATATTTTTTTATTGATACGAAACATTTTACGGACAAACCGTAAGGGTGGTTATAAAGGACACCGAGTGGCTCGAGCGAGTCCAATATTATACTAAAAAGAAAAAGAAAACAATATCTCAGTTTATAATTTATGATATCGACTGAAGGTGCTTGATGGAATTTCAATATCATATTTGAATTTTTAACACTTTGTACGATTCCACATCCGATGCTGCATCCGTGTGATAGAATGCCTGAAGATGCTGAGAGGCGAAACCCGGGTCGTTAGTGACAAAACATGTGGAATCATACAAAGTTGTAACAATTCAAATTTCATATCTTAGTTCGGTTTCTAAGGGTTGCTTTAGATTATAAAATTTGATTTGTGTGCATAATAAATGAAACCAAGCCTTTTTGTGCATGTTATATAACTGTTTTAAAACGCCGATGTTTTGATATAAAGGTAATGCTTTCAGATGTTCTCTTACAGATGCTTACTGTTACATAACGATTTGCTTTAATATAATAGTTATTGCATAACATAATTGTATCTGAGTGACTAGAACGTTGATTATCCAAACTCTACCAAAATCCCTAATTAGTCTGGATAGTCTGTTGTATAGGATTGACTAAAGTTTCCTGGAAAAAATGAGCTTTTGTGTTGAGCGAATGTTTGTTGTGGCCTGATCATGTAATAAAACTGTATAATAATATATTGCTACTTATTCTGATTTGCAATATATAATTTTTTTGAACCGTTTATTAATACCGATAAATTTTATATTCGTGATATATATGAATAGTTTCCTGCGGTAATATATGTAGCGGGACCCCGATCAACCGTTCTCGCATAATACGTTTTCCCGGATGGATCGTTAATTTTTTTACAGTCCCGCCAAACACCAATAAGAACAATGTTAAATAATCCCGCATTTACCGTTTCCCGATTTACCGATTTCTTCGACCTATCATTGAAATATTATGGTCCCGTCTCGAATAAGTAGATAAATCTTTCTATCCAATACAATTTAAGTACATTTAATTTTATTTATTAACCAAAATTCAAAACAATACAAAACCCTCTCATATTAACCAATTTTAATAAAACCTCACTTTTGTAAATTAAATGGCGGAACTTTGTGTTGTTTTTTTTTAAAATTTCCTTTTGTATTATTATTTTAAGCTTTCCCGCATTTTCCATTCCCATAGGGTCTTTTGAAAAACGTGGATTCGAGTTTCGCTGTAATATTGATTGTTATTTCCATATCTGAAAGTAATCAGGAATAGTTTTGAGCTTTTAGATCTGGTCAAAGAACGGAGTTCTGTCAACAGTATACAATACAAAAGCTTCATCAGTATTGTGAAAGCTTTTGTTTCCGTTCTTTGCCAAGGCTCTTTGCCCATTGAATGTGCATTTGGAATTTAATGTTGCCTACTTTGAGTAAACATTCCGCAGATAAAGCGAAGCGGAATTCTGCCTAGTAATATTATAAAGCTCCGGAAAGTTATAAGAGAGGCAATGTTACCAACATAATGTTTACTATTTCGTTGCCAGTAATGTATATTATTTCATACGATAATCATAGTCACGTTTAATTTTCTATTAAGACACTTCAAAGTCAAATTATTACGTATTTTAATTTACTACAGTTTTGATATAATAGAATACGTTCCGCGATCCGAATTCACAACATATTAATTCATACATTCTTTGAGCCGCTCACGAAATGATCTGATTAATTTAATATACATGTATTACATGTTTTGGTAAACATTCTTTCATGTTACCTTCAATACCGAGAATATGATAGTAATGTTCTGGTGAGATAAAGATATGTATTTCTAAACGGTATTTATATAATTATGTCGAAATTATTGAATCTACTTAACTTCGTAATATTAAAAAGGTGTCATGTCGGTTGATTAAATGTCTTTATTAAATAACGTCTATTTTAAATAATAAAAACACATTTTTAAATTAGTAATGCTCGTAATGATCGACACCGGTCATGATTATAAAATATATTATGAAAATAGTCCTAAAATGCGTTATTATTATTTGAAATATCATGACTTTCCATCAAGAAGTGACAGTTAACACATTACAATTAAATAACAGGTTATTTAAGCGAATGGTTTCCATTCCTCGAGAGTAGAGAGATTTTCAATCGATTTTTATCATTGGTATTGATGTATTCGATGTTTTATAATTTCAAACCATCCCTATTTGATCTTTTCATCAAAGTGTAGAGACAGTGATTGTGTTGTATTTTCCTACTGTAAAGAGAGCCTATGTTAATTGATCAACTCTCACTAAAAAGATAATAGTTTATTTAGAGCTTATATGATTGACACTGCGAAAGAAAATGGTTTTTGAAAAATCTTTCTTCATTTCCCGAATACAAATCAGTGAAATAAATATGCATACAGATTACATACACACTTATAGTTTTAATTGTTTTCAATATATAACCACGAGGATGATTACCTCTTAACAGTAGATCAATGTTTCATGTTTTTTGATTGTTTGATTTACGAAAATACTTTTGTACTGCTCTGTAAAATATCGTATTTATTCATGCTGCTTCAACTAAGATGTACATACCACAAATATGCCATGATAAATTTGAATCGAGTTTCAACAGTTAAAATATAATAATTGTAATATTCGTATTTTTTCATTTACATTGTAAAAATGAAGTCCTTTTTTTATACAATTCAAGAGTCAGGCATGTGCCGCATTTATTTATTTATTACAACTATACGGTACAAAACTTACAAATTATTAATTCAATGCTTTTGCACCGTAACATATTAACATATATAAAATATAAAAATATAAAAATTCCACAAATAATATAAAACAATCAATAATGATTGCAAAAAAGAAAGTCAACCAAGTAAGCTCATGAAATGTCTACTTTAACTGAAAAAATAGCATTCGTCTGAGCTCACTTTCGTCCACATGAAATATGTCAACATCCGAAGCAATACCGTTGAACATTGTTAATGCTCCTACTATTGGCATCCCCATTGGCAGACTGGTTTCTACACTTTGGAAGAACAAACAAATTATGTACACGATTTCTTAAAAAACTATCCGGAACATACAAATTTACATTATTAAGGATGGCAGAATTCTCATTTTGGTCTCGAATTAGTCGAAAGAAATAAGTGGCTAGATATATTTCTCTTCGATTTTTCACACTATTAAAAGTGAGCATACCCAAAAGAAAGTCGGTTGGATAAAGCCACGGATAGTATCCGTATGCTCTCAAGTAAAGAAGTCTCAAAAATTTCTTCTGAACCTTTTCCACCATAAGGGCATATTTCAAATCTCCTGGGGCCCAAACAATAGACCCACTCTCAAGTCTGCTTCGTACTAAGGTATTGTACAATAATATTAAAATTTTAACACCTGAGAAGGCTCTCGTAGTACGTAGGATAAAGCCCAACATTTGCAATGCTTTGTTGCAGGTAGTCCTAATGTGACTATTGAAGGTTAGTTTACTTTCGAATTGTACTCCAAGATCCTTTACTGATTAAATTCGCGAGAGAGTTCGGCCACTCATTGAATAGCGGAAAAATAACACCTGCGACCGTCTAGTGAACGATAAAAGATTGCATTTGTCTATATTAAAATCGAGTTTATTACTCCTTCCCCATTCTACTATATTGACTATATCAGACTGGAGACGGAGACAATCATCAATTGCGGCAATTTGTAAAAACAGTTTCAAATCATCAGCAAATAATAAAAAATTAGCATTTTTTATGACGTTTACTATGTCATTTACAAATATAGTAAACAGCAATTTAGGTCATAATCAATCAATTCGGATAGGTATCGGTAAACGATTCCCGGGAAAATCCCTGCACGGCGGGGGCTCGCGGTCTGCGGCGCTCCAAGGGCGGTGCGGACTCCCCCGACCGGTACTTGTCCCCTGCCGCGCCCCTCGCCCATCGTCGCTCTACTATTCTATACTTAGCGTCGTATTCCCGTCTTCTGTTTATGTCTAAACTTAACATTAAAAAAATCTTTGGGCACCCGTTACTCTGCTAGAATTAGACGGTCAAAAATACTCGAAAAAGCAAGTCCGCCGTTCGCTGCAGAGAGGCGGGCTGGCTCAGTATCCAACCGACGCTGCTTTTACTTGGACTGGTGGCTTCAAGACTGAAATAAAACTCTTATTTCTGGCCTGACTCTTAAACCCGGGGACTTGTCTCCCAAGAGAAGAACGCTAAGTAATGAGGGCGCGTACTTTTAAACTACCCGCCTTCGTCTTCGAAGCCTTAACAGAATACACAATACCCGCGAAGAAAGTCCATACAATGTCAAATTCGTTTACCAGACAGTGGATGTTGTGTTTTCTTCATCGTCACCAAATGTCACTGGATACCGTTGGATGCGGTTGACAACACACAGACTCCTTAAAAAAACCCCACCCGTGATCTTTTAAGTGCCTACAGTTCATATAGTTTATATGGTGGTGACGTAGTTTAAAATAAACAGTGAATTCGTACTAAATATAATCATTCTATTATTGACTGATTACTGTCATAATAGTAGTGCCTGAAAAGCTCGCTTGGCGCGCTGCCGTGTTGTTTAAAAATGGCCGACGTCGATTAAGGAGATCATGTTTATTGTTGAGTGTAATCAGTGTCATAAAATGTTGTGATATCTGATAGAGTAATATTTCCCATGTGTATCGCTCGTGACGTTACAAAAGAAATTCGGTTACTTGGATAATTGTTGAGATTTTAGTGATTGTCGTTACTACTGTGATGACGTTTGTGTCAAGCTGTCACTCTGAATGTGTTGTGACGTTAGCCACAGTCGAACACGTGGGAGGAGGAGTTTTCAAAAGAGAATGCGAGTACGTATGTTGCGTTTTTCAGCGCTTCAATGTTTCGCTCCATTCAAAGATGGCGATGTGGGTAAAATTATGTATGTTCTTTATATATTTTGAGATGACTCATTTAAAAGTACGCAATATAATTCACAGTTTTGATTAACTTTAATTTTTATTCCAAAAAAAAAATCATAAACTATTTTATTAAAAAAAATCCACTTGTCCACATAAATTCATTGCATATTTTAAACGAGCAATCAAACCTTAATTTTTCCTTGCTCTGTTCATTAAGCAAAATTACTTCAATTGGGCAACAATCTGAATAATTTGTCTTCTGCTATTGATAACCACTACAATCGACTCAATTCAATGGTTTTTGATTATTGTGATAACGATAAAGACAGTAGGTTATATTATTAATAAGAACAGCCAGTTTTATTGCATCCGTCTGATAGAATGCCTGAAGGTACTGAAAGACAAAAAAAAATATTCATGAATATAACTTTATCAATTAAAATTTGGTATAATATTATTTTAGGTATTCACTATTTTTTTGATTAAAATCGAGTAATTTAAATATTGACAATTATAATCATTATATTATTGAAACTGTTTTTTTTAGATCATCTTGTTCGAATAAAAACACTATCGTCTTTATTCTTATGAACAAAGAGAAAGAAATTTACATCAGTAATATTCTTTACATATTGCATTTACTAGGGTGTTGACGTATTTTTTCAAAGTCGCATTGCTGTTAGTTTTTTTTTGTGGGACTGTTGTCAAGTTTACCAACACACTTTTTTGTAATAAATAAATATACATATATATGCACAGAAATGAAGAATGGAGTGCCAGCAGGTGAGGCATTATTAAAAATAAAAGATACAATGTAAACATATACCTAATTGTAAATACGCCATTTTGTAAAGTACTTATTATTGTTACATTTCATTATACTTTCAAATAAACCAATTACGCACAATTACTGATACAGTCATTAATCGAAACCTTATAAACATTTTCAGATGGCAACTGCCAATTCGTGATAGAATACCATTATGTATATAAAAAAACGTTATGCAAACTTCAGGGGCATAAAAAAAACGAAATGATTTTTTTAACATATCTCTCAATATCATTCTTGTCTTACCATGGATGAACAAAATAATAGTTAAATTTATGATTGAAAAAATACACAAAAAATATTTCGACTGTAAAAATTAAGTATTGATCGTTTAAAACAATATTTTTCCAGCGAATTCTTCTTGTTTGTACAAGACTTGGTTGCATTTACTCAAATGTGCAAAAAAGTTAAATAAAAAATGAAACACGTAGTCAATAATTTTTTAAGACTTCATCTAAGTTAGATTTGGTTTTCATAGAAAGACTTGAACTCTTTGAATGCATTGTTATTTGTCAGTCATGCAACAGACGGGGCCTACTGATGAAACTGATCGTGTCGTATTGAGGAATTAGTCCAGTTCGTTGCCCATATCCAAATATTGCAATAGGATATGATAGACATCCTGATCTTCAACTAACTAGCTTCTTAAACTTCAACTTCAACTAACTAAGTAGGAAGAGCTTGATAGTGAAGTAACCAAGGCCAGATAATAGGGTGATTCAGTAGTCAATATTTTTGGTTATCTCCATGCTACGTTTATTGTAAATTACAATATTACGTCTGACAAAATTTTGTCCGCTATCATTTCCTAACTACTTAAGTTGACAAGATTTTTATGGCTTGCCGGTGAAATTTTTTGGCATTTCATTATTTAAAATTCCTTTTCCTTTGTCAAACCTTTGTTGGCTTTGAGGTTAAATGCCCACTCAAATTATTAACACTCCAATCGCTGAACAAGAGTTTTAACGATCTCCTTTGTGGTAAGCACACAATGCTAAATGTCATAAAGTTGAGATGTTATAGAAGTAAATATATAATATATACATCTCTATTTCTGCTCCAAATATATTTCTTTTATTTTACCTGGTCTCTCAGTAATTTTCATAGAATATGTCATGTGAATTTTTTGAATAAAAAAGTTTGTTAAGTCAATAAATCATACCCATCTAAAAGAAATACGAATAACGTAACGCCTAAAGTTTAATATGGCCATTTAAATTATTTGTATTAGGATTTGTGACAGAAACAGTGGGATAGTAAACAATACACTGTATTGAAAAAGTCAGTATTAAAAATCAACGTAATAATTCTGATAAGGGTAAACCGAAATAGCTATCAACTATATAACTTGTAAATTTTCAAGAATCAAAATACATTACTATTTTTTCACCGTGTTAATTATAAAGGTTTTTACGGAGGTATTTTTTTATGTTACATTTATTTTGAAATGACTCCGAACCTATAGGAAGTGTTCAGATTTAACAATTATACTGTACTCATAAATAACCATAAAAAATAGAAATCTGTGAATTTTTTTTATTTCGTACCCTGTTAATAAATACGTACCGTTTTTTTCCACGGTTGACATACCGCGAAATTATTCAATGTATGATGTAATATAACATTCAAGACAATTATTCTGTAATATTTCGACATGAAAAAATTTCATTATCATCGATATATTTTGTTTATTACTTTGAAAATAATCTTGATATAATATTTCAATTTGAGTAATATAACATTTAGGTGTCGGGACGCGAAATAATCGGATTAATACCCAGGTGGAAAGGAAATTGTAAGAAAGTTCTTTCTTTGTATATCAAAACCGTATCGTGGAATTGTATTATATGAGATAAATATAATTAAAATATGTGTCGATTATTTGTTGAATGAGTGAAATGGCGAAAAGGATCTGACGCTCTAAACGGTTTTTGAAACTGACTGCCGGCGTCATAAAAAAATTCTGATAAAAATATAAGACATAGAACATTGTTGCAATTGTCGGGTAAGAGCTAATATATTCATAAAATAGCCTTATTTGTTCTTATGTTTATCATAAGCTTGGGTCGTATTGAAACATTCTTTACGTAGCTCAGCAGAGAACGGGTTAATCCATTTTGCCCGAATGTTAATAATGTGATAACAAAAACGCTCCTCACTAACAAATTTCAACCCGAAGCCTTGCTATAATATATTGGAAAATGCATATTGTAATACGAACAATAATGCGAAGTGTTTCAATGTACGTACACCGGGATAAAAAGTGTTATTTAGGCTTTTCAATTTAATTTCGGTTTTCAGTGGGCGCTTGTTTTAGATTCTAGACTATTCATTTATATAATCAGTATTATACTTCATCAATCGATAATCTTCTTCTTTCAAATTCATTCAATTCGCGAAAGTAAAAGACCATCTTTAACTAATTAAAAAAGTTCATTATGTTTTTTGTTCTTCTTCGAATTAATAAAATATCAATTTGATATTGTAATCTTCGACGTCACTTTGTGTTCGTTTGATCACTTGAGCGTAAAATGATTTGTCTCTAGTCATTCATCCTTGCATTGAAGTAAATTGAAATCTCGATTAATTTCTTTGTTATAATATTTATTCTGTGTTTTTATACCTCTCGTTTGTAAAGTTTAAATAAGCTCTTTAGCAAGTCAAATTATAAGAATCAATGAACATTCGATGAAAATATTTAGCTTTTTTTTTTGGTTTTTTAATGTTTTATTTGAATACAAAGTTCTTATTTTATTATATTTAAATTTTACGATATTTTATGAAACTTTTTGAAAAAAATATTGAATCGTTGGTATCTAAGATTTCTACACTAGATTTTAAGACTTCAATTTGATTCTTTTAATTACAGTCAGAATTTATTGTCTATTTACTATGACACGTCTTTTTATGGGAAAGTGGTTAACAATCTTTATGATCTAAATTTTAAGGTCTCAACTGTGAATTCTAGGTTGGAAGGTATTATATTTATATAAGTAAATATAATTTTTAAGTACTATTTCCACGATATTATAATTTAAATATCCCAAACGGTTTCGATCGTAGCGAGCATTACAAACTTTAATATTATAAAACAAATTGAAACAAGCCTTTTTTTTAAACATTGGATATAATAATTATCATTCAAATTTGAATTGTTAAAACATTGTACGATGCCACATGTTTTGTCACTGACGACCCTGGCTTGGCCTGCCGGCATCTTCAGGCATTCTATCACACGGATCCAGAACAGAAACTGACGTCAGTCCTGTTGCATCCGTGTGATAGAATGCCTGAAGATACCGAAGGCTAATCCCGGTCGTTAGTGACAAAACATATGTAATCTTAGAAAGTTTTAACAATTCAAATTCGATATTGAAATGCCTTTAAGCACCTTCAGTCGATATCATAAATTATCATTCAGACAAAAATTCAAAAAAAAAAAAAAATGTACGTATACAAAAAATATTCAATAAAAATAAATTCTTGAGGACCTATAAAATCAAACATCTGTCTTTATTATTTTAAACAAATTACTAACTCAAAAAATTTCTAAATAGCGTTCTTCTTATTTTGTTTGTAATTAGTTGATAATCATTACGATGAACGAAATCAGTTCTAATATTTTTATGATAAAATTGCTGAAATCGTATTAAAAAAGTTTTGATGTATTGAAATTCAGTTTTTAATCCCTCGAAATACTTAGATATTTTTTCAAAACGTTGAAAACTTTTATATAATAATAACCATCGAAAATTCATTAAAATATAAACACATTCTTCACGGACCATCAAATGTCTCTTCGCGGAGTTGACATTTTGAGATGTCTAGCCATTTTTTGGATTGATATAGCTTGGCTAAAATTATTTGCATTTATGCTTAAAATCTGCCGGACTATACTTGGAAGACAATATTGCTAACTACATTTATTATTATGTGGAAAAAATAGCATGACATGAGGTGTCTGCACTAAGTTTAATTTAATTAACCGAGTTGCGTGTCACGCCAAGGATTTAAATACGTTGATGTGCAGCGGGAAAGTGCACCGAGCCCAACCGTAAAATGTATTTTATTCCCCACATTATGCGCTTCTTATCTCTTGTGTATATAATATCCTGACTCATCAACCATTTAAAAAAAAAGAATGCATATTAAAACATTTCAACAATATCCACTCGTTGTTTTTAAATACTGATAAAAATTCAAAATCGATCCTAAATGTTTATAGTATAAATAGAAAATATGGTGGTATTAATTATTTTTTTTATAAATTCACATCATGACGTGACTAAGGTATGCAATTAATTTTATATATGTTTTTTGTATAAATGACGGATAAAGTACTTTTATATCCAACGCAGTTTTTATAAAAGATACTTGGTTATAACACGATGAAAAAATAGCAATGTATTTTAGTTCTACAAAATTATTTTTAAGAAATATAGTTGATAGCTATTTCGGCTCACGCCATCGTCAATAGTTCTGACGATGGCGTGAGCCGAAATAGCTATCAACTATATTTGTTAAAAATAATTTTGTAGAACTAAAATACATTGCTATTTTTTCACCGTGTTATAATGGAGTTCTACCAAGTGAAAGCCAATTCAATCAATAAATATACTTGGTTATATTTCTTGCAATCTATTCAATGGTATACAAAAAGTTTGTACGCTGAAAATACGCTGATGTTTCCAGTAAATAATGTAATATAATTTTGACTATTTTTTTACCCCACTCTAAAGCAGTTCTTCTCACGTAATTTTTTTCTGTGGCCGATGAAACCTGGGTTGTTACTGACAAAACGTGGAAAACAATGTGGAATCTTACAAAGTTTTAACAATTCAAATTTGATATTGAAATTCCATCACGCACCTTCAGTCAATATAATAAATAATATCAATATTTATTGTAAAGCTGTTGGTGGCCGTTGGAAAATCCTCTGTTGTCTGCACATGATAATCATTTCTCTAAATTCACTAGCGGAACTATATCTCGTCTGCACATGATAATCATTTCTCTAAATTCACTAGCGGAACTATATCTCATGCCCATTCCACTCAGTACTCTACCTTCCTTTGACTTCCAGCACTCGTACCCGTGACATACTGTCTGTCGATCGCAGTTGCTGTTTTCCAACACTTCTTCTGCTGTCAGGAGTAGAAAATGGGAAACATTTTATAGGCTTCTATTCAACTTTTAGTCCTAGACCCGCCTATCCGTCAATCAGCTTACAAATATTGGTTGATCTCAATTTCTTTTACGAACCATAATGACTTGTATATATATTTTTTTTATTAAAATCATAAATGAGTAACGACATTTAACTATTACTTGTTATACTTTTCATATCTACGACTTTCAAGATGAGAAATTACGTATTCACAGCCTTTCCAATAGAAGTTTTACTCGAAAAATTATAATTAAAATAAGAATCTCCCGACCTCAAAAATATTGAGTACGAACAAACTAACATAATAGTATCGCCACTTGTCCAGCCGTTGTACAAAGGGGTGGTCTGATTTGCTTCCATAAGGACCACTTCCGTTCCACATATAATTTTATTATTATAGACACCTATTGTTTCATTTAGAATTTTGAAAATTTTGTGTCATTGTGTTAAAGTAACAAGCTAGACCGTTGGAACAGGAGAGAGGATGTGTTGTGTGCCTTTTCTGCACAGCTATATATAGATAAGCGAATGTTAGTTTAAGCATAGTTCTAACGATGGTGTGAGCTGAAATAGCTATCAACTATATTTGTTACAAATAATTTTGTAGAACTAAAATATATTGCTATTTTTTTCATCGATATCTATTGATTTCCACCTGTTCCAAAGCCGTCATCCTGCGACCCTTACTACAAAGATGCAAACACTTAGACGCTGAGTTTGAGTTTAAATTATGTGTTTCCTTTATAACGTGATTAGCGATTGTGAATCTGTGTGAAAGCTGTAAGATCATTCAAAAAATTGCAGTAAAATATAATAAGGCTTCGTTCTCACATAGAAACAAAAATGCATTAAATATAATAAAATTGTTATTCAATTTGTAAGTTCGTGCACGGAATTTTATTAGTTGTTGGTTAAAATCAATGTTTGCTTATTTTAGTTACGTAGCGACATTTAATTTCATTTAATCTCGTTGTTGAAGGGCTACCACTTTCGGTAAAATTAAAATCTTAAAAACGTAAATAATCACAATCCATCACACGAAAACGATCTGTTTTTTTTTTAAATGTGAAATTGATGTTAAAATTATGAAAGATTTAACAAAAATAATATAATTAATTATTTTTTTGTTCGTGGCAGCCCTTGGAGAAATAAAATGAATACGGTAATCTTCAACAAAATAACTTTTAACTTTTTATAGTTTGAGAACGAAGTCACACGAAAAAATAGCATAATTAATTATTTGTTTTTTTGTGACAGCCCTTGGAGAAAAAATGAATATGGAAAATTTCAACAAAATAACTTTAAAAATTCAATTTAATAAATACATACATTTTATAATTTGGCAATAAGATGGAAGGGAATATCTAAGTAAAATAGAAGTTGGCAGAATTTAAACGAAGTTATGATTTTAATCTACATCATCGGTACAAAATTTGCCATTCAATCCAAGTCTTTTCATTATCTATCGTGCACGTACAGGAATAAAATAGAAAAATTCTCTCCCTTCAAAAGTGAGCGCTGTATATCGAGCGGCGAGGCTCTCCGTGAAAATGTCGGAGATAAATTAATAAACGGAGCGTCCCTAATCAAATATTCGCGTATCCAATAATGCGATAGGATGCTGCGCACATCGGTTGCCATGGCAGCGTAAACAAAAAGATGGTATGCCTTTACAGGCCAGTGGTATTCAAAGAGCTCACCTGGAAAACAGTATATGGGAAAATAACGTTCTCGTCGATGTGGGTGGTATGGATTCTTAACCCAGTATCTCTTTGAAATTTGTTATGTGAACGATAGTTGTAAATCCGATAGTCGTTCTCACAGTCTATTTTTAATAACCTGTATGTTTCTCATAGGAGAGAAAAATGAATATTATCGGTTATGTCGCATAAATATATACATTTGGATAAAAATCCGTTGTTTCATTGAAAGCCAATTTTTTAACGTTTACACTTGATTATTATATTTGTTTTAGCTGAAATTTACTGCTTGCCTTGGGGTAAACGTTTTTATGTAATTAATAACTTTGGTATATAGACGACGCTAACTGTTTATTTTGCATCAGTTTTGTTGCATCCGTGTGATAGATGAAGATGCCGAAAGGCGAAATCCGGGTCGTTAGTGATAAAACATGTGTAATCGTGCACTAAATGCTAAATGACACTTCTTGGTGGAAGGGCATTATTAATCAGTTAATAATGCTAGCGAATGAGCGAAATCGGTCTTGATTTTAATATTATAAACTTTTGAAAATAGTTTTTAACAATTTTTGTTTAACAAGTACACTATTTAATATATTTCGTCACTAACGACCCGGGTTTCGTCTTTCGGCATCTTCAGGCATTCAATCATACAGGTTACACCTGTAAAAAAACTGACACAGATGTAACAAAACATGCGGAATCGTACAAATTTTCAACAATTCAAATTTGATATTGGAATTCTATCAAGCACATTCGGTCGATATCATAAATTCGTTATTTTTTTGCAGATTAGCACTTCAATTTAAACAAAGAGCTTCCCCAAACTCGATTACTTTTCAAAGGCTTAACTTAATTGATGTGACAATTAAAATAAAAAGTCAATGGCCTAACACGCCTCCGAAATGAATGGAAAATGTTCACCAAAAACGGTCGAACGCTATAGTATTTATGGTGTGACTAAAATATTTTAACATTAGATGGAAGAAATCGGAGAACGATAAATGCAGGATTATTTAACATATTGTTCTTATGGGTATATAACTACATATGTCTGTATAAAATTAACGAGATGTGCGACGAACTGAGGTCGTTGTTCTGCTGTAATCGGCAGTTATAAAGATGATTTTCATTAAAAAAATCATTCTTCATATATTAATTGAACTTACTTAAATTTGACTTGAAACCTTTCGGCATCTTCAGGCATTCATACGGACGCAACAGAACCGACTCATTAAACGGTTAGTATCGTTTATCATAGGCGTTAGTTAAAAGAAAAACACATACTCTAAGGCAAGAACTGAACGACGTCTACAATAAATTTCAATAATATA
Source organism: Himalopsyche japonica (assembly GCA_028555115.1). Taxonomy (NCBI): domain Eukaryota; kingdom Metazoa; phylum Arthropoda; class Insecta; order Trichoptera; family Rhyacophilidae; genus Himalopsyche; species Himalopsyche japonica. The sequence goes on from JAHFWJ010000776.1 coordinate 2,080,954, forward strand.
CTATTAGCTGTGATAAGTTTTATTAACGAATAATACTAATGATGAATCATTAAATATAGAAATTATAATCAGCTACCGTTGAAATGTAATTGGGAATTTGATATTGAAAGTCTATTAAGCACCATCAGTCGATATCATAAACTATATACTTACATCTATCTCTTCCTTTCCTGTCACGTTTGAATCTAATGTGTGGGAAGAATTGAAGACGTCGCAGACCTCCATACCCTCTGAATACATCTATTGATAGATAAATTTAAATTGACTTTTTATTACGGGTTTCGATAATATGATTACCAAAATTATCTTCCCTCGGAAGCATTTCTCAAGTTATTAACATTATAGAACCTCTGTTAATAATGTAGTAAGCCCATCTTTTCAAAGTGTAAGTTAGCAATTGGAAATTCACAAGGCTTTGCCCCCCGACAACGCGTTTCTTTACCATCAAAATCTTTCCCTTCTTTTTATGACTGGTTAAACCAATTTCATACTACTAACTTATTCACTTTTGTATCGAATGAACTTCAAATATTCAAGTATTTACCTATCACTCAATTCGCTTAAGTAACATATTTATATTCAGAGCTGTGGAGTCGGAGTTGTGGAAAACGAACGGCTCCGACTACTTTTTCGATTCGACGATATTGGCAAATAGCTCAATGAACAATTTGCCACATTGGTTGGTTGATTATGTTATAACCATCATAAGTACTAAGCGGTTCCCAAGTGGTATTGTTATTTTTTACATCAATATCGTTACAGGTTTCAGATTTCATGAAATCATTTTTTCCAATGGAAACGAGTAAAATATATTTTTAAATTAACATATTTGAAACAATGTGAATGTGCCTTAAGTACGTATAAATTGTAAATTGATAAAATCGCAAGATCAAAAATCATCTTAACTTTTTCTCTATTGGGAAATATTTGTAGAAAATTGATACAATTGGTTATCAATTGCGATAAAAAAAATATGTTTTTATGATTATTTCGAGTTTTATCGTCGTATGTTTTTATAATATCCGTTTATTATTAAAAAAAAAAAATTTAAAAAGATAATATTCTTATAAAACAATCATTTAGTGTTTATTCTATTACCTACGCTTTATATTTTTCGATAATGCCAGCCATAAATAAATAAGTGTATCATTATTGCATGTCGTGGGAACAAAAAATGGCTGAAAATAACATTTAAAGAGTTATAGAGCGATTAATACAAGCTATCTCGAATGAAGTGAATCCGCGTTGCCCTGCGTTAACGTGTTAAAAGATAAAGTCTAAAAAGAAAAGAATGTCTAGATCAGTGGTTCTTAGTGCGGCCACCAGAGGATTTTACTGCGGCCACCAACAGTTTTATTGTAAATATTGATATTTAAAAAAATGTGTTTTTATAAAGATTTCGTAAAATTATTATTTTGAAATTGATTGAATAAAACTGACTTATCCAGAATTAAGTCGAGTTTAAGAAAACCGTTAATAAAAATTTTAGTCGAAGTTATACGTTGGCTATGAATTAAATCAATACAAAAAATCAACAAAAATTCCTTAATTAATTTTGTCGATTTTACTTACAACTGTGTATTGTGAAAGATCATTCAGTGTAATGCACTATGTGAAAAATAAATATCGAAACTATTTTTATCACATTTGGTGCGGCTACTAATATGATCACGGTGAAATTTGTCGTGAGAATCACTGATCTAGATAAATATTTCATATTTTTTCGCATACTCTCTAAATCAATTACTCATTTCCTAGTAATTTATCTTTCTTTATTCAGTTGTTTAGGGATTATTATTTATGTGATATAACATATTATCATATTCGTGCTGTTCCATGCAATCTTTGCATTAGAAGCAAGTTTCAATTTTGAAGTGAAACATTTTGCCTGATAACCATTAGTTGAGAGGAGACGACTTGACCTCTTGCGGCGGGAGGTACAGAGGGCGCGAACTGATAACCCGGAGATGCGGGTTAAGCTGCTTTAACTCTCGAAGTTTGGCTGCAAGAGAATCAATGTCAATAATGTTATAACCCGTGATGTTCTGCATATGGCTCAATTGTTGTCCTACTACTATCATTCTATTGCTGATTAGTAGGGTGATATTTTACACTAGTTTCTATTCGAGAAATAATATATTTTTATTACAGTTGAGAATAAAACAGTACTATGTGGCAAGTATGTTATGGCGTTTTATAAAACATCGTTTTCATCTTGTAAAAGTTTAATGTTATTTGAAAACGATCACATTTAAAAATCTAATTTATTGTATTGTAAATTGTTCAAAAAATTTATACATATGTATATATTTAAAGGAATCATATTTTATAACATATTATTTTTTGTTGAGATCTATGTATTATTATTGATGACGTAACTCCAAAAACATCGAACTGGTAAACGTTTTTACTGCGAAGAAAGGTTTATTTGATGTTGATAGTGTACTAAAATATTTATGTTCCTTGACTTACAGTAATTTAAATATTTTTAAAGTTTTATTTTCTGTCTTTTATTTGAATGCATATTCTAATGACGCTGAGTGTGGTGCATTAGCAAGTATTTATTTTTTTATTTGGCCGCTATTTGGCGTTGATGTATGCAATGAAATCATGGAGCTTTATAATTCGCAACTTGTTGAATTTTATGGAAGAATTTAGTCAGTGGCGGAGAATTTTTCATCGCGCCCTTAAAATAATATCTAATTAATAAATTTAATTTTAATATACAATTTGAAATAACTGATTATTCCACGTATTGTGTTAGTAAATGTGACGCGTGTTTTGCCTCTATCAGAGGCATCTTAAGACTTACTATCGCGAAGAAGAGGCGAAACAATTAAGACATGTTCCAAGAAAATTATCATACATAGTTTTAGTAGCAAATTGATAACTTCATAATATTATTGACAGTGTCAAACATAGCTCTGACGATGATGGTGTCGAATTATTTATCAATAATCATATAAAAAAATCTAGAGCTAAATACATTCTTACTCTAATACAATCTAGTTCTGCATTGTTATTAAGAATATCTATCCAAAAAATATATGAAATCATAACATATTATTTATAAACAAAACGATCTGTCGCTTGTGAATCCACTCACGTGATGCGACCATGCGTCCCGTTTTGACCTGGACCGTCTTCTCTTAAGATTGTGCTGTTCCCAAGTACTGCCCGAGGACGTTAAAATGTCTTGTTTTCAGAAAAAGCTAACCTACTAAAAATTGAAAAAAAAGTTTTCCAATAAGAGAAACGCGTTTTGAAATATACCCTAATACATTGAAAAAATATTTTTGTATATATTTATATGTTGCTGTTGTGTATTTTTTTTACTATGAAATTTATGAAGAAACATGTATTTTTTTAACAAAAATACTGCTAAATTAAAATGGAAGATTCCCCATAATTAAAATATAATAACAGTTGCATATCATTGATTTCTTAGTCGTAAATTAGCATTAGTGTTTTGTAATTGTCTTTTAAAAGAGGTGTCATAAACCACTATCATTAATTTACATAATGACTAGTTCTACACTCGAAAGAATGTATAATTACAAATCGATTTCAAGTGCGCGAATATGTTGTAGTCACAGTTTATTTATTACTCGTGATTTTCCATAATCGTATTCGTTGACGACGAAAATAATTAATGCAGAAGAGACAAGAGAGTTAATTTTCTTTAAATTTATGACTGAAATACATTAAAATTTATCTTAAATATTACTTAAAAAAGTTTATTCAGAAAAATGCTCGAAATTCTTTAAATGCACCAAAATATAAATTTTGCTACGACTTTTGCTAATACGGTATTGTATGCGGATAGAGAATTTAACTGTTCATTCTAACTAAATCGGTTTTTTTTATATTTCAAACAATACACCACAATTTAATATTATTCAGATCAAAATAAAAAAAAAATTACGAATATAAAAAAAATTTAAATCGAATTGATTAACGATGAGCGGCACCGAATTTGATCTGAATACTGTAAAATTGTGGAAACAATACTAAGCACTATTTTTTTTTACTTAAATGTGATGCATTCCCACAAACAAGTAACATATAATAAATAACATAAAAACACTTTAATTCATTTTGTTTCGTTTGTTTCGTTAAAGCAGGAGAGAAGATGTATTGTGTACCTTTTCTACACAGCAATATATAGATAAGCAAATGTTCGTTTAAACATTGTTCTGACGATGACGTGAGCCGAAATAACTATCAACTATATCTTGTAAAAAATTTGTAGATCTAAAATACATTGCTATTTTTTCACCGTGTTATAATGGAGTTCTACCAAGTGAATGCCAATTCAATCAATTAATTCATTTCAATAATTGTATAATGCATCGACCATATCAACTTTAATGGTGGCGTTTAGTGATTAACGACATCTTCGAATATAACAACGTCACTGCTCAAATGCCAAATGCTTGCCAAAAGCTTTTCCATTCGTAGAATATAAGTAATGGCTATTATTCTTTGTTTTGATACCTGTACGCTCGGTCATGTTCTGCCAGCCAGTGGGAATTTTGCCAAATGGAACAGCATGAAATTTTTATTGACAACAATCGTGAAATCTGCCTGTTCGCTGTAAAACGCGAAATACCTTAGGCATCGAACAGATGAATAATTATTCTTCGTTAGTTAGTTGATTAATCAACAATGGAATTTCATAAAAGTAGCTTTTATAAAATTTGCGACATCAAATCCGTTGATTTAATGTCGCATTTGTTTAAGGTTTGTGATGTACGATCGTAAGAGAGATTCTCCTTCATCGCTAATGTAACGATTTATTTGCTTCATTTTTCTACTGCCGTTCCTGATATAAGTTAGTCGCTGCGGAGCTGAGCAATCTGTGTTTTAATATTTTAAAGATATTTTATTGATTTTTACTTTACATTTTAAGATTATAAATAATGAAAATTGAATGTCATTTCAACCAAATATGTCTAATAGCTTCTAACTTTAGGTTCTATATTTTTCCTGTTATTCGTCTTGCATATAACTGATGTAAATTGTTTATTGTATCCAAGTGATAAAATTTCCGAAGATGTCGAAAGACGAAACCCTGATTGCAAGTGAAAAAAACATTTAAATGTTGAATGTATCGACAATTCAAAATTAATGCCAAATTCCATCATCCCTCTCCAGTTGATATGGTAAATCATATCAATATTTGAATCCTTTTAATATTTCCATTAATTGTGTTGTTATTGACTGATTTAAATAATTTATTGAATCGTAGGCATCTTTGAATAACTCTGAGTGTCAACACTATTTAAATATTTTATGGCAATTTTGATGACAATAAGTCTTCTATAAATTGTGCAGTTTCTTTTTCGTACTAAAAAAATCATAACAGACGAATATGTATGTAAATATGTCCGTGATTATGTCAAATATTTTGTCTGGACAATATAAATTCCGTATTTTATGGGAAACCATTCCCATGAATTATTGACATGTAAACACAGAACCTTACTCTGTGAAAAAATGAGTGACGTAATTATATTTATGTATACTAAAAAATATACTCATTTTTTCAATAATAAATAACAACATTTTTGTCAGGTAATATAAACAAAAAATATTTCAATATCTCAAACATTGACAGTCCCTAATTGGAAGTTAAATAATAAATAAATATATATATATATACATATAGTTTAATAAAATATAAATTTTATTGAATCTACATATATAACAGTTTTACTGTATATTGATTGAATTGGCATGCACATGGTAGAACTCCATTATAGCACGGTGAAAAAAATAGCAATGTATTTTAGTTACAAAATTAGTTTACAAAATTATTATTTTTTAAGATATAGTTGATAGCTATTTCGGCCCACGCCATCGTCAGAAGTATGCTTAAACGAACATTTGGTTATCTATTTATAGCTGTTTAGAAAAGGTACACAATACATCTTCTCTCCTATTTTAACGACCTAGCTTGTTTCTTGCTCGCAATAAAACTAAAAATTGTAAATGAAAGTAAAAAGGCGGCTATATTAATAAGTTTACATATGGCACGGAAATTGTCTATTACTGAAACAAAGAAACATCCCGCAGAGGGTTAAGCAATGGCGATAGACATATCTTAGTTTGTTCGTTTAGTATCCTTTGTGATAGTTGATGTCTATTCATTTCCAGCTGTTCTAAAGCCATCATCCTGCGACCCTTCCTACAAAGATGCAAACACTTAGGCGCTGAGTTTGAATTGATTTTATGTGATTCCTTTATAACATGATTAGCGAACTGTGAATCTGTTTTTTTTTGTTTTACTGTATTTTCTCAAACAAAATCTATGCTGTCAATTTTTTAATTATGTTCCAAATATAACGCACCAATCGTGATATTCAATTAAACGTTGCATATGTGTATTTTTTTTTTCTTGGGATATTCCCCTTCACTCTGAGATGAACAACGACACTCCTCGCGTATCTTACCAACAACTGCATCCGTTTCCGCCCAAGTCTCACCTTTTGGGAGATTATTCAATTCCGCGTGTAATACCGTTCTAAACAACCCTCTGATCAACAGTTGTAGCAGCCGCTGCTGCTCTGAGGTAGACAAGACAAGGGAGCATAGATAAATGTCGCACATGTGTTATTAACTTCGTGAGGGGTACAAACTTGTGTGGGGGAGAATTTTGTAAGACAAACATTTGAAGACTTTGTTAAGTTAACGATAATTATTGCTAAGTCTCACTTTTGTATAAAGTGAATTGAATTTAATACGCTAACAATAAAATGTGTTTGATTTGGTCCTACATCTTTGTTGTATTGATACGTCGTGTGTGTGTCTCTATTGAGATTGAAACAGCAAATTAACAATATTATTAATTTAATCCCTACATTAAAGTTATGATGCAAGAATAAGTGAGATGATATATTGCCTATTTTTTTATTGAAGCAGTATTTTAATCGAAGCTTTATTATAATTTATGATTACGACTGAAGGTGCTTGATGGAACTTCAAAATCAAATTTGAGTTTTTTTGAATTTGAGAAATTTTGTACGATTCTAGAATTGACAGAACAGAATATTCAGTTCTGTTGCATCTGTGTAATGGAATGCCAGAAGATGCCGAAAGGCGAAACCCGGGTCGTTGGTGACCAAGCATATGGAATCGTACAAAATTTTAACAATTAAAATTTGGAGCATATTTTAGTTTTATCATAGTTCCGATGATAGGGGAAACCGAAATAGCTGTTTTCAACTACCTGTATGAAAAAATGTAAAGCTCAACAGTTTGTAATTTTTATCATATTTACCATATTCTCATCCCCTTGACTAAAGCCAAACCGAGTATTTTTACCACCTCCAAGTTCTATGGTTCGGAAATAATTGTCATAATTATTTGCGAATTGTAAAAAGTCAAATTTATATACACGAAAAACCAATTATTCAATTAACTAAATTTTATCCCACCGCATAATTTATTTTTAATCTCAGCTTATAATTTTACTTTGCACAAGATTGGAGATTGATAGCGTCACTTGTTTTTCGTCTCCCAACGAGATTATTTACTTTAAAAATTTAATATTGACGATGAGATGGCGGAGCTTTTGAAAGCTTCCAAATACACTTTCCTTCGATGAAATTGAAAGTTTGGCTGCGTAGGTATAAGTACCAAATAGAGAGGGGGAGAGCTTTTCGAAAGTTTCACGTGCTCGGACACATTTAATAGGACTTATTTGTTTGTTACCTATTCCATCATTTTTTAGAGGTGGGCTGATACAATTTCGGTAAATTGAATATTTTTAATTTTCGTTTCATAAAAACTTCTTCAATCTATCAACAGTACATAAAACTGTTTCACGCTCTATCATTTCCAACTTTTCTTTTAAGGGTTATTTCAATTTTTTTATAAAAAATAATTAATTTTATTATCATTCAATATCAACCATAATAAACACCGAAAGCTTGGGTTAAATAAAATGAATTGTTATTCCAGCCTATTTTATTGCGTTTATAGAAATGAATGTACCGAAAGGATCTTTAAGAAAATTTTTCAATTAATCATTTAGTCAAATTGACTTCTTAAAAATGTTTTTTTTTTTGTTTAAAAACAATCGTTGCGAAAAAATCTTTAATGTGAATATGTGAAGTGAACTTTATTTTATTAACATCTAAAAGGAGTCGGGCTAATTCAATTCTACACATTATTTTTTATTTATCGCCTAAGTACAGTTCCATCTTGATTAATTCTCTGTTCTCAATATATAATACTTTGAAAGCCTACCCAATTTTATTTTTATATTTTGTAAATGACTTAGTCGACAAGCAATGATTAGATTGTTGATTCGTTATGACATTCTTGGTATCAATACTATCAATGCTTGTAATAGCTATTTTTTACCTTACTCATCTTCCGTTGGTTGCTTGTCTTATATAATTATTTTGTGTCTTAACTTGCAATAATCTCCAATATGTTATGAATTTTCAATATTTCTATTTCAAAACACATTTATTTTTTTACAACTAAAAATAACCTTAAATTTGATTAGTAAAGCTATAACACAAGCACTGTTTAATTATTCGTTTATCGTTCATTATCACGTAGATCGCACGAGTTCATAAAATCTAATTAATATTAATAAATAACCAAAGTGGATTCTTCACTGTGAAGTGTTTATTTTAAGAACAAAGATTCTCTCTACGAGAGCACTGAAGACGGTAAAATGTGATTGGCTGAAAGCTGGCATGCACTATGCACCCATAAAAAAGATCATCCAATAGTCATACGTCAAAGAATTCGTTTCACCTGGATTAAAATTATAGCAATAAAACCTATTAAATTCACCAAGAATAGCTACAAAAGCATTGACATATAATGTTATACATTCAATACAAGATTCGAGATAACACAGTTGCAAAATATTATCGCGTGCCGGCCGATGATTTGACATGTTTCTTCCCATCAAATACTCATTCAATATGTTTATCATATTTTATTAACACATTTTATTTCAAAAGTCGTATATATATAAGAACAATGTTTGAACGAAAACTTTTTGTTAGCATACGGTTTTTAAATTAAAAATTTTATATTTTAATGCACACTGAAGTGTGTTTTTATTTATTATTCCCATTACAAGCTAATAATGAGATTGATAGATCTGAATTGAATTGCTCATTAAACTATTCACTACAAATTAAATAAACAAAATCATTTTTTACTAGGTATACAATTTGGAAAATATAAATGCAAGCCAAAAGCTGAAAATATTTTTCTCATGGGACTCGAATTAACTAAACATTATATCTAATGCCTTGTATTAAGGTCTTATTAGATTTATATAATAAGTTTGGTTTTATCAAAGGTTGAAAACAATATATTAACCAACCGCGATATTCGTTTACAATTTGCATCAATTTAATAAATTCGTATTATGTGCTCATAAATTAGTGTTTGTGGCAAGATTAACTGACGGGTCTAACCCCACTCAGAATCCAGTCATGTATGAGTGATAATAATTAATAAGTCGATGGCAATCTAGCGTAGGTATCCCAGGCTTATGTCAATCAAAATGATTTGGGTTCTTCCCCAGCGATTCACTAATCTGATGACGGCCCTTAATGACGCGTGCCACTGACATCAGCTGTTCTGCAGATGGGTAAAATCACGGAAGTTTTATTAAATTTTAATTCAATAACATTGAAAACAAGACGGGTTATATTTCCTAAAGTTTTGTAATACTGATTATTTTTTTAATTTAAGGTCGACAAATCCTTTTCCAATATTAGTTAGGAATTGGTTGCTAGTGATCCGTATATTATTTCTCTGATAAGACGTGTAAAACGATATTCTAACACCGGATACCAAACACTTAATACTTAAAACTTAATTCAGTAGTGTTGATGTTTAACCTGGGCTGTGAATTCGTTAAAAAAACACGACTCAGACTTCGGGATTGACCAACAACACGACTTCAACTAAAAAAGTTTAATTTATGATATCGACTGAAGGTGCTTGATGGAATTTCAATATCAAATTTGAATTCTTACAACTTTGTACGATTCCACATGTTTTGTCACTGACGACCCTGGTTTGGACTGTCGGCATTTTATCACACGGTGCAGAGAGAACTGACAAGCTTAGTATCAAGTGTGACAAGTTCAAGTCAGTTCTGTTGCATCAGTGTGATAGAATGCCTGAAGATATTGAAAGGCGAAACCCGGGTCGTTAGTGATAAAACATGTGGAATCGTACAAAGTTGTAACAATTCAAATTTTAAAAAGTTTAAATTTGTCAGGTTTTTTTTACCTTTCTTATTTATATGCATTAAATTAAAGATCAACCAACCATTCCTGAATATATATATATATATATATGATATATTCACTTAGATATTTTTCAAATTCATTATCGAAAAATAAGTTGATCAGGTCATCAGACCATTAGGGCAAATCAGACTATATTGTAACATCAAGATACATGAAAATTTAGTCACTTTAAATTTTCATATGTTTTATTATTTTTACTATCAACACACCGCAGTTTGCCATCTCAACAGTTGAAACACAATCAATAATTTGGCTCTAATACTATATTCAGAGAGATTGACGATATGCTAAACTAATTTATTAAAAAAACTGCATTAATTTTAAATACTATAAAACTACAACATGAAGCTTTTATATCAACGCCACTACACCTAAAAATTAAAAACCATTGCTTATTAATTTTGAATGTTCTTCAAAAAGCATTTCTCGCTTTAGCCGTAATAAATGTACGTATAATAAACATACTATAATTATATCGAAAGTTATCATACAGTTTATATTCAATTCAACGTTGTTGATGCATTTAATCAATCCTGATTTTTAATTGAATTTTGCTATTCACAAACTTTCTCAAGCGTAAAATATGTAGAAAAACTTGAAGTGTTGCATACTTTCCAAGATTTTTTGAACACTGAAGACATTTTCAAAAGGTCCAAGTCAAAAGTCATTTTATCTCTAATTTATTATATATAACAATTTATACTACTACTACAATAAATATTAATTATTATATATTAATATGGTATATACATCTATGTCCTCGAATTCATACGTATCCTTCAGTTCAGCAACGGCTTATTTCAAGTATTTAGTCAGGGACTCGAACCCTTGCCGACCCAACAGAGTAAGACGTAAGCACTTGGGCGATACCATTCAAATATCGAAACGAGGTTATACATCATAGATTTTACCTAGTATATTGTTTTTTTTTAAATGTGTTTCTTAGATATTAGAAAGGATTTTAACAATTACTTTACGTTCAATCGAATCTATTTTTGATAAAATATACATTTATAAACTAAATATTTATTGGCGAGGGATTTGCAAAAACTTTAATTATAATACTGTTGATACTTACACTGTAAAAATACCAGCTTTAGGTTAAAGCTCAAAGCACTAAAGTTGCAAAAGCTGCGCTTTACTTAACCCAAAAAGCCATCTGTTCAGAAAAGCGCGTGCTTTTTGTCCGATGCAAACACCCATGAAACGGCGGCCAATTATTAAAATAATCAGAGCGTTATTGTTTTCGGTGTCACGGTTTGTATTGTTTTATGAAATGGCGCACGTGTCGCACCTTTTCGAAATTTGGTCCTCCGATCCGTGCACGTGTCTGACGCACCTGGTGCCAAAGAATCGCAGAAAAATTAATGCCCCATACTGCCTATTTGACTCTGATGCAGTATAGGCTTTTGTTCAAGATGCAAGGTGCTACATATGTTTATGTGCAATTATTGCAGCTGCCGAGAAAAGTGTCTCGAAATAACTCGCTTTGCAAATATTTATATTATCATGGAACCCTTGTAGTAGGTATTTAGTTTTCACAAAGTGTGGCCTTATATTGAATGCTAAATATCATGACCTCTACCGGATCTTTCTATCGTACGAGGTTATTACACGATTCACAACAAATATTGGCGTATTTCATCTCACAGCATCGATAAAAGCTTTCTAAAGTTGAAATATTCAAGCAGCTAAGTAATGTTTTTTTTTTGTGGGATGCCAGTCAATACCTCAATATCAATAATAACCTCTGTCGATCGCAGTGAGGTGGATTTGTACATGTTTTTACGCCAGTTCATCAGAATTCTTCTCCATTAAAATGTGTGATGTTTGTATACTTATTTTGAAATTCAGTTTGTGAGTTACATATCCACATATTTTTTTACAAGATGTATAATGAAAGGTGAAGGGCAGGTTGAATAATCTTACTTTTGAATAATTCAATATGACTAAAAATTACTTCGATAAAACATCATTAATGTGGATATGAAATAGTTATGTAGAAGTCTAGATTAATGGTAGTATCGGTACGAAAGGATTTATTGCGAATTTCTCTTCGAACACGCCCGTGTTAAGTTGAAACTGTGCTTTGGCCCATTCTTGGATTGCTGATAATAGGTAAGAGGGGGAAAGCAGGAAGGGGAACGAATAGTTTCGGATTTCCCCCATATAAAGGTGTTGGCTCGGATCGCCATCGCGTTGGCTTAAGTTACAAGATACGCCGTCCTCACGAGAGTTTTTTGGATGTTGCCACAACTACATTTTTATGAATATAGACGACTGAACCGTAAAAGCTTGATTTTCATTCATTTTCGCATTGAATAGAAGATTCATGATTGAATGAATAACTTCAGTCCGCCACGCTTTCAATTAAAGCATCCAGATAGTAATAAATCTTATCTACTTCTCGATTTTAACAGTTCGCTGTTTTTATTTTATGAAACAGGATTTCTACCTAACAATATTCATTATTGACATTCATCAATTTGTATTATCTTGGTAAAATTTTTATAATAACCCGAGGCACATCATACATATTTTTCGTGGTATTGTAAAGGTGACAGATAAAACATAAAATATTTAATTTATGATATCGACTGAAGGTGCTTGATGGAATTTTAATATCAAATTTGAATTTTATGTTAAACATGTAGAATCGTACAAAGTTGTAACAATTCACATTTGATAAAATATTTATTCATGAACCAAATAATGACACAAAAGACTTCAAGAAGTAACATGTATTATTTTTAAATCTTAGCACCATATCGATTAATAATTAAAAAAAACTTTACTTTTATATACTAGAATCTAGAGATACATATGTAAATACAAATATATTCTTTTTGTACTGGTTTGCCTAATTGGCGATTTTTCGTGATTTTGTCACTTGTTTTTCATGTTTGCATAAAAAATGTTTTTTACTAAATATTTGTTCGATAAATATTTTTCTCTTTAAAAATCAGGTACTTTTTTGATATTGACAATTATTAATGCAATTCTATAATTAATCAAGTAGCTCTAAGGAAGTCAAATTTTTTTGAAGTTTATCCATGTTACATTTTTTCTTGTTTGTGTACAAAAATAATTGAATATTTATAAGAGAATGATATAAAAATATTTAATAAATATTGCTAAGGTAGTACATCATTTATGATTTTTTTTGTGTCAAACGTATAAAATCTTCACATATTCTTTCTTCGCGGGTAATTGTTACGGAAAGCTGAATCTTGTAATATTTATTCATTTATGCTTATGATGTGCGAATCTATAAAAACGCATTTTAATTTCCGTTGGAACTATTTTTTTTTTTTAGCTTTTTTGTTGGTTTGGCAACACCAGCAATATTGCGTCGCGTCCACGCTCTCCATTTATGGCGCGATCTGTAGTTCCTTCCCCTCTGTTGCCCGCCTTCCCGCGCTCCCTTTCTGTCCCTCTCTACACTAGCCGAGAGCAACAGCTGCCGTCCCGACGCCGACGCCGCCGATGCGGAATCAAAACAAAACGGGCGGCATAGGAAAACTTAACTTAACGAAAATTTCGCGTTCACTTTCGATTGTTTTATATTCAATACTCACTCTATAAGATTTAATATACGACGAATAACAGACATTTTACACCTTCGTTTCCTTAACGTTACAAGTTCGTATTGATATAATTTTAATGGAATCAATTTTGAATTTATATCAAACTAATAACGAATATGAAACTTATTCCTTCGCAATCAGTTAAATTAATTAATTATATATTTTAAATTTTGCTACTTGCCGTCTAAGTAAGTAAGAACTTTGCAATCAGTGGGTAAAAGTCTATGAAAACACATCAATTCATCTACATCTCCTTTGGTTTCCATTTTTTTATATATGTCATTAATACAGATAAAATTTCATTGAGAAATATTGTAAGTGCAATTTTTTTAATATCGGAATAAGGTTATTGTGTGATATATTATTTTACTAATTGTTGCTATGAGCATTTATTATCGTATAATATTTTTAAAAAGCTGCATGTTTATATACTGCCGTAGTTTTTTTTTTATCATCGTGGCTACAAACAGAAGTCTTGTTGTTATCACGATTCAAGACACGTTAAATATCTTTCATCGGATTATAAATTTACCGAGTCGTATTGATTCAAGCCTGTTTGTAGCCATCGGAATTGATCTGCCGATAAAGTGAACCGTATCACTCCGTCAACTTAATACTGCGCAAGGAAAAGCTGTTTCATGTTAATTGAATTTCTATACAACCTGAGCCACCAGGCATAGAGAAAGCGGCTTAGGTAGTTCGCAGATACGGGCCTCGCGGAATTGCATTTGAGACATGTAATGGGCGTAACATGAAGATGGCGTATGAAATGTACACCTACCTGGAAAATATCTCATTTGTCTTTAAATAATCGCAGGTATTTTGTTCAAGGTCATGTTAAGGGTTTTGAATAACTAAGAAAAAAGCATAGTCGTAATTCACCATGAAAACAACACCGAAAAAAGACATTTTCGGTGGGCTCCGCCGTAATTTAATTTTTAATATAAACTGGTCTTAGCAATTTTGGTAAAGAAATATTTTTTGAAAAATTACAGAGTACCTTTTTTTATATACGAAAGCTTTATTTATCATTTATTTTTATTGTTTATGTTAAATGTTTGTTTTGTTTCTCACTTCATAGCATATTAAAATAGTGTAGCCAAAGTTTTTTTTGAATATGTTTTGTTGTATCTTATTGAATTGTTTTATACGACTTTGAGTACAGTAAAACCTCGATTCCACGTTTTTCAAGGGACCCTAAAAACACAACGACAGATGCGGGAAAGCGTAAAATAATAATAAAAAAGTAAAATCTTAAAAAAAAAATCATAAAGTCCCTCCCACCTCATATTTTCCAAAAATGAGTTTTTCCATAAATAAATTAAAAATAGGTACTTTGGTTAATACGTAAAATTTTATGTTCTCAACCTCACAATTTGTATTGGATAAAAAGATTTATCTACCAAATCCGGTCGATCGAGATAATATTTGAGACGGGACCATATTATTTAGACAATACATTGAGGAAATCGATAAATCGGGGAACGGTCAATGCGGGAATATTTAAAATTGTTCTTATTTATGGGTTTTGACGGGACTAAAAAAAATGAACGATTCATCCGTGAAAACTTCGTGCGAGGACGGTTGATCTTGGTTCTACTGTAGTTGATTTAGAAACATTTCTAGTAAAAACCATACATTTTATCATGCCGTATACGACTAGTCCCGAAAAAATATATAAAGTTTTGTTTGATATCTTTCATGGAATATTAAGTGAATAATGAAGTTATAATGAAGATTTTGTAAAATGGAGTGTAAAGTATCATGGAATGGCATCTTATTCACGTTTTATGGCATTTTATAACATTTTTTTAAAAGTTTCCACCTAAATTGGTTTGTCGCATTAAATAAATATTTCTCGTATCTGACAGCCGTCCGTCAAAGCGCTTGTGAAATATTCAAAGAAAATGTTTTCAAAGTCACTGAAAGTAACAGCGCGACGTCCAAATTTTTGTAACGTTTAAAAATGTCTTCCTTTTTCTTAGTTGGTAAATTTACTAAACGCCTACGCGAATTTTTAATGTGAAGGCTTTTTTGAATTTTAAAAGTATTAAAAATCCATTATCTTGAGTACGTTAAATAAATAATTGTCAATCATTACTTAACCTGATTTAAAATTTTCATAAATTTTACGCTTAGAATAAATTATAATAAAATATTTATCATACCCCTCTTTGAAATAATATTGGTTTTAGTAAAAATATCATTTTTAGCTACAGATTTTTTGTATTTTATTTCGATTTATACGTTTGAATATTCTTAATTCATTTAAAACAAAAATACTTCAATCAAACTTACCAGTGCACTTCTTTTTTATTGTATTATATCTGAATATAAAATGTCCATCATCGTGCTGGCAAAAGATGTGGCACAGCTACACCTTTATATTATATGAAAAATCTTCGGCGTTGACTAAATAGATGATGCATTTCATTCAAATACAACAGTTAAGTACATCAAAGCTCTTGAGTCACTTCTGTGCTTTTGGGAATCCAAAGAAACAAACAACCAATGATTTTTGTTGTTGGACGCTGAAAATGGTATTAAGTGGATTAAATGAGTTTGCGATTAGCTTATCCATTCTGTCAAAGGATTGTTTCTTTGTTGTATTCTGTTTATTTACCAACCATTATTTTATTCTAGATACATACAATAGGGACTCTACGTGTCCTTATGCAGTAGCATCACGCTGAAAAAAACTTTTTATCCAATTCAATGCATTCAAGTTTTTTTTTTAAATCTAACCTGTGCACTTAAAGAGGCCGCAAAAGTTTTTCTTATAGCTATTTTTTTTCTATGTACAAATATGTGTATTTCGCGTTTCATTTTTGCCTATGAATGAGGGCCTTCATCTGTGATACAGAGCGGTCTTGGTTACATAGAATTACTGCGAATGAAAAACATATTTTACTTTGGATCTGTTTATTTTCATTTCTTCGTAGAGTTTCATTTTACAGCCGTACATTCTTCAACATGTTAAATATTGCATTGATAAAATCACGTTTTCAATGAAAAAACTGACTTATTATTTGTGGTTATTTGTTGATCAAGTTTACTGTACGAAAACATCAATGAAAGAACTCACGTTGTATTCTTTAATGGATTTTCACATATTTTTTATTCGTGCGTTATCTTAATGCGCGTTTTAGAGAGTTAAAAGAACAGAGCAGAGATGTATGTTGCTTTCTGCAAGCACGATGGACCTTGCGTTCAGTAGCCGCAGATGCGTGTGAATGTACACATATTATGTTTATGTACACATATGCGCCTTGCTTTTTTAATGTCTGACCCACAGGGTTGCCATAATGCGATTTTATCTCTATGGTACGAAATGTACATGAATAATTGAGTATTCCAATACGTCCGGAATCCTTATTTTAGTAGAAAATAAGGTGTTTATTTTATAGAACAATAAAAACATTTGGTCACATTGTTAAAAATACGTGATGTTAATTATTAATTGTAACATTTTGTCTCATCTAGACAGAGTTATGAAATGTATTTTTTATCAATAGAAAATGAAAATTATTGATAGTAAACCGTTTAAAAAATGCTGCTTCTTAAAATCTAGTAAATATTTTAATAGTCTTTTTTTTTATTCCGAAACTTTTGATAGTTAATTAATTATCGGAACTCGTATCAAATCTAATAACCCACAGAGTGAAATAAAAGATATCGACTGTTATACGATTCTTTTATTCAATCAAATCCTTTTCTACTTTTGTATAACCATAGCCATTTCAAACAATTCAGTTGGTTTCGAAGAAATAAATTTTCTTTCCGCTTTGCCTACTATAAAAAAATCGAGTACTTGTTAAATACGTTTTCACAACGCATTCTGTAGTGTATTTTTATATTTTATAAGTCATACATATAAACGATCGCTACTGCAATTGACTATTTTCTAAAGTTACTTGAATGTCCTGCTAAAAAATCTTAATATGATCATTTTTATAATAACAATGCTATTTAGTAGATAGACTTACAATCCAATGAAATTAGTTCGGCCATTATTTATGAATGTTTTATACAATAAATATTCCTGACCAATTAGTTATAGCCTTAATTTTTGCAGTTGGTGCTTGTGAGATTTATCTATTTTACTGTTACTGTATACCTATTTAAGTAGATAGTAAGCTTGTTTGTTTACTGCAACAATTTTTCGTCTCGTTTTATTCGCCTGTTAACTAATTATATTTTCGTTAATGAGTAAAATGCAAAACATATCACTGAATTTACAAGACTTTTTTACAATTAAGTTTGCATGTAATATAATTTTGATTCACATGCACAAATGATTCGGTCAAATGAAGTAAAGCAGTTTGCGTGATGAATCGATTATGTGATACGATATGAAGCGATTGATGTATTTTTTCGGGTGTGGGTAGCCCTGGATGCATGTCCTGACGCATGTCAAAGCCACGCGCCGCCGCTGTTGCTGGCACAATGCCAGATGCTACCGCCGTCGTTTTGGCACGCGTCCAACGGACAGACGTTCGAGAAGGCGTCGCGGCGCTCAAGCGGGAGTGCTGAGAAAAATATGTTCCCGGGGGCGGCATGTTCTTCCACATACTTTTGCTGTGGTTAAGAACCAACACACACATATGTGTGCTTGAATCATACTTTCAATTCCTTTAAAACAATAGTTTCCGGCAGCAATATTTAAGAGGTTGATAACTTATTTTTCGATGAAAATTTCACGATTCGCAATTTAGCAAATTTAATCGCCGTATATAACCGATAGATACAGCATTACACGGTTAAATAAACTTTACTAAAGCATCTCATGGTTATTAAAATAATCCCTTATTTTCAACCGCACAGCAGATTTTCAGTAAATTAAAATCTTCATCTTTACTTTCTCACCTGAAGTATACTATTTTTTTAAGTAGATAATCTTTAACACAGTAAAAAAATAGTACTTTGTTTTGGTTCTACAAAATTTAAAAGATATATAGCTGATAGCTATTTCGGCTTACGCCCTCATCAGAACTATAACTATCATCTACAAATCTTGTAAATTTTGTAGAACTAAAATACATTGCTATTTTTTTTGCCGTGTTATAAAACAGTTCTACCACGTAAATAACAATCCGATCAACAAATTAGAATATATTTTTTATTCAAAATATTTGACTTTACAATGCGGCCAAAATATATATGATTTAAAAGATTAACGTATGCTAGTATATTTTAAATAGATCTTGTACATAACGTTTAGACACTTCTCTTTATTAGTGAACAAATAAATAAGACATATTAATAAAAATTTCCTTGGCAAAAAAACTGCTTCAATCAAAAAGTTAAATGAATATATTAAAGGATTTATGATATCGACTGAAGATGGCTTGAGGAATTTTCGATATCAAATTTTAATTGTTGAAACGTTGTACGATTCCACATGTTTTATGACTTACGACCTGCGTTTCGCCTTTCGGCATTTTCAGGCATTTTTCTGACGTCAGTTCTGTTGTATCCTTGTGATAGAATCCCTGAAGATACCGAAAGGCGAAACCCGGACCGTTAGTGACAAAACATGTGGAATCGCTCAATGTTTCAACATTTCAAATTTGTATGTATTTAAATTTGAATTGTCGTAGCTTTGTGTAGTTTAAAATGTTTTTTTTTATTCCTACCCCGGGTTATTCCTTTTACGGGAATGCCTGAAGGTATTGAAAGGCGAAACCCGGGTTGTGAGTGACAAAAAAATGTGGAATTAAACGAAATTTCAAGTGCAATCAATTCTTAGTCGACATTTAAAATTGTATTTATTTAAGTTTTTATTTAACCCAAAATGAAAAGCCCATTAAGGACAGGCCCCAGGCTTAAGGACATTTAGCTAACTTCATCTTTAGTTGACATGTAATAGATAGCTTTTGTATGTTCATTGACTGTTTTTTTTTTAAATTTTTTTGTTACTGTGTGTTGTCGGTATATTATTTGCCAAATACCTTAACTCTTGGCACTCGGTTGATCGACAGCACTTGATGATGATGACCACAAAAATCATGGCGAGACAAGTCATATATCTCTAGAACGCTGCACGCGGTTTTTTCAGTGTGGCGCCCATGTTTTAAAACTACGGGGGCAAGATGCGCGTCTGAGTAACCAAGATATTTTTAGAGCCGTGCGCACTGAACACAGGTCTTTTGAACGCGACGAGCTTTCCCAGACGCATGCGAGAATCGAAAAGGGTACTATGTAGGGTTTGCGATTTTATCGGCTGTCGGTTATCCGGTTTAAGCAATTGACGAATACCGTCTGTTTCATTGAAAATCTTCAAACTATTATATGAATTACGATGAGATAGGGTTGGCGAATTTCAAGATTGCGGTACTTCGGTTATAATAGTTGACAAAAATGACGTTATATTTCTTTCTAACTAAAATCAACGGAAATACTGAAATGCATGTCCAATCTCCCATACGTAGAAGTGATCTCGACGTATTTTTGATAATTTATTCTCACTTTGCAAGAATATTTCGTGTCATCATCTCAACTTACATATTGAGGTCTTGGAAAAAATGATTGGAGAAAAACTCTTATTTGTATTTAAAGTAAACGAAATGTTTAAAAACTTTTAATTTCACCAATTTTTTTTTTCATTTTTAGTCGATATTTTTTGTGCATTTTTGTAGCACGATAATTTAATATTTATATTTATAAACAGGACCAATGTTTATCATTTTTCTTAGCATTCTTTGATAACTTATCCATTTTTTCCTAAGAAGAATTAATACCGCCGCTTATTATGACGAATATTGAATATATTAGATCAAAATTTGTCGACTTTCATTTCAATTCACGATGCCAATTCAAATACTAATATATATTTTTCAAGTTCATCCGGTGATATTAAAAAGGTTATTTTTTATCACAGTGTATTAACTTATATAAAAGCATTTGTTCTTCGCAGCTGGTGTTCCCGTTGCTCCTTGAGCGGCGTATCGGGAAGAAAATTAGACATTCCGATTCCCATAGAGACGCTGCTCGGATCGCTGATGGCTGATCGTAAACAATAATGGTCGGTGTGTTCAATTAACGATCGATAGTTGGTGCGCACCGAAGAATAGTTTTAAACTCGCCTGGAATTTAAAGCCAACTCGTGCGTACGTAGATATAATACAAACAGATTTTTTGACGTTAACATCCATCGTGACTATAAAATATTTCAAACGTAATTTAGATCATGTATGAGCAATGTATCTTACACGTTTCATAGTGTGAGGTAAGTAATTGCCAATCTTTAGAATGTAAAATTGAGAAATAACTTCTAATCATTGCAAAAAAATATGATTTTGATTCGATCCAAAGTTTTTCAATTGATTTGGTCGTAAATTCAGCACAACCAAAAATGCATTTTTGCACATTATATTCTTAAATATATAGACAATTTTTTTCAGCGTGTATCTTTGATAACTCGAATAAACTGGATAAATCGAAATTACTTACGGTTCACATGATTAATATAAGTAATTAATTAATATTTAAATCAATATATCGCTTGAATTATTGTTAAGAATCTTTTCCCTCAACGCTTTGTTACCGGTAAAATCCACTAACTATACAACTTTTGACGATAATTTACATAAGAAGACCCTTTCCAATAAACGAAACACGTGCAAAACGGTACTCAAGTTACTAAATATAAAAGTTATGAATTTTATATCTAACGCAAAATTTTATTTCACGTCTACAATAATGTAATAACTAAAGAAAATAAAATAAGTTAACTCCTGCGTGAAAGTTTTTGTGGCGTGTTGAAAACATTTGCAACAATGAGCACATTATTTTTTTAAGAAAATGTATGTCCAGAACTAATTACATAAATCTCAATGTTTTCTTTTGTTTGAGCTTCGTGCTGATGTTGACCATGACACATTTTTCTAAATATTTTTTATATATAGGTTTTTTATTATATTTTTGTACGAATTGGTGCAAATAAAATAAAGTTTGTGTTACACACTTTCTTGAAAGAGATTCCTTTGAAAGCAGGTCACGTCCTAATAGTTTCAAGCAACATTATAGGTTTTATGCGGCGGTATGGTAATGGAATTGAAAATTTACTGGTTGGAAGTTTATAAAATGTGTTGAAAAGTTTTAATTTTGATAATATTAAATTGTCTGCAAATGTAGGCATTTGCTCATTCGGTTGGCGTTTTGATAGATAATATATACTATCGTTTCTCGACTCATAAAATATATACAATATAATTGTGTACGAATGTGAGATGTTCGAAAGTAGAGCAATAGGAATACATACAACACTGGAGGAAATCATGCGTTCTATACTGAAAATATTAGGATTGCATTCTTCAATGATATTCAAAACAATTTTAGACATTGTGCATGTCACGATGTCAAAGTTCCTCAAAATCTTATTGATCAGTTTCTCTTTCATCTTACTTTTAGTTCAATCGTATGGTTAATTTTTGTTTAATGATAGACTTTAAGTATTCTTGAATTTTGAAAAATTATTAATGATTGGTATAATTTATGTTATCGTGAAGGTCCTTGATGGAATTTCAATATCAAATTTGAATTGGTTAAACTTTTTACGCTTCCACATGTTTTGTCACTAACGACCTGACTCTCTTCAGTTTTGTTGCATTCGTGCAATAGAATGCATGAAGATGATGAAAGGCGAAATTCGGGTCATTAGTGACAAGCATGTGAAATCGTACAAAGTTTCAACAATTAAAATTTAGCATTGATGCTTTTTTCGAGATAATTTTAATTGTTGTCTTATTTTTCAGTCAACCTGGCTTGGTTATTTTTTGCTTTTTACATAATTTATTTCCACGAACTCTTATTCGAAGGTTCCAAAGATTGTTATTGTTTATGAGACTATATCCCGAATTCAAGTAGAAAATCATTAATCCATAACATTCGTTCTATTTTTTTTCCTATTTATATTTGACTAACACATAAACAATTTAAAATTATTATGTAATGTTTGAGTAATACTAGAATGATTTAGATTAAAAAATGATATACCACAATATTTTATCATTAAACACAAGAATATCGCTGCCTATAGTAAATTAATAATATTATCGATATTTATTTGATCGGTATATTTGTATTATCACAATACTTGCCAATTTCCAAACAAAACGAAGAAAGGTCATCATATTTCAAGGTAATTCGCGGGAACTTATCTCTTACCACTGACGTCACTATTATTACAAACTTTAAGCTTCCAGTCGTCATGTTACAAGTGAGAGCTTTAGCTCTGCCCACGCGTTTCCATAAATCGAAACGAAGTCTTCTGAAAGACAAATGTTTTGAATTTTGAATCTGGGATTTCAACAGAAATTAAAACAGTATTAAGTTTTATTGGGCTGGACCAATAATGACAAGGAATATTTAAGTGTTTTGTGGGTAAGTGAGAAACTCGTTATCAGTGTTATATAGTTTTATTTCGTGATCGTATTGTTTTTATTTACCTACTTTTTTAATTGGAAACTTTGAAATTTCGTTTAATGTTTAAGTTTTTTTTTTATCTTGTTTCGAAATTCGATCACAGTATTTAAAATGATTGTGGTATTTATCCGATAGACGTTTTTTATTTTATATCGATATTTATTCTATCTATTGTTCCTTTTTTGTCTTTTATTATTTATATGTAAGCATATTATATTAAATTGTTTCTGCATGACGTTCGCCGCTTCCACACATGTTTCTTATTATGACATTCTCCATATAAAGAACGTATTAACTACGTTAAATCAGGTGACACAAGCAAGACCCTTCTGTATTATCTCCTGGCACATAAATGACGGGCATTTTCCGTTGTATCTTGAATGTTTTTTTTAATTTCGTCTGTACCAAGTGGATATGGCATTACAGTTTGTTCCTTCGAAAGCTTTTGTTTCTCGCAGACGTCTGCCGTATGAAAGCGATTCGTAATTTCCTGTTGCTTTGCGAGGAGCACCTCATCAAACTATTACCTCATTTTAATTTATTCATTACACAATAAATATTTTTTTACAAACACGCAGCATAACTTAATTATTGGAAAATATTTTAAATATACTTTTGTCTTTTTACAGTTATTTTTAGTGACTATTTTTTTTATTGTGTAATATCTGAAAATTACGTTAAGTTATCGTTTATTTGTACACAATAAAGTAAATTTAGTTTCTTTGAAATATTATGCGTAAAAATCTAGTTTTCAGCGTAATGCTAGTTGTGTGACTTAGACTTTTCGATTGACTATAGCTGAATTACAGTTTTTGTTAAATCGGCAATCTGTAAACTGATTGAAATGAAATTGGATAGCAATTAATAGAAGTGAAAATAGGTCAATATGGTTAGTTAATTCATTTCGATACATATTTCTGGTTAAACACATAGTTCAAAGAAGCATTGCTTAACTGTCATAAAAATCGATTCAATTCTAAAATCGATCGATTTTTTTCAATAATTAAATTCAATTCAATTTAAGATATCATCTGAGATCGTTGGATCGAATTTCATTATCGCACTTGGTTTTTGTTATGTACACTTACATATTATTATGATTTATGATTAGGGTTTCACTCACTGGTATTATTAACCAAGTTTACAGATGAACTCAGTGATATTTAGCTGAAAAAACCTTTTTTGTTCAATGTCAGACTTAGTTGAAAAATCAATAAGCTATCTTGTCTTTGAAAATTCATTTTTTTATTCGTTATTTTATAAAAAAATTATAAAGCTTTATCACTGTTAGTGTTAGAGAAATGTATTATTATATTGTTACTGCACGAGTTGAATTGCGCGAATCTTCATTAATGGTTGGTTAGCTGTAGGTAAAATGGTGACGACGATGTAAATTCACCGTTGGAAATATCTTAATAAAGATCATTATTTAATTTTCATAGTCCATTGAAGAATTTAAGCAAACTTGTTTAGTTCTGAAAATTCTAAATAACTTCCATTTTAATGTTTTGAAAAAACTTCGTTTAATTTATTTCGTCAATATTTTAATTTTACTTATAGCCATACTGAAAAGGCTTATGAGATTCACCCAATAATAAAATATGGATTTCATAGTCGATTCCTCGATTATCAACCAGTATTTAGAATATAATTTAATCCAAACGTTTCCTGTGGTGCTGCAATTCGGTTTCAATGCTTGTGGATTCTGTGTTGTAACGGGATTTATTTACTTTTTTGTGTTTATAACGGGGTAAACAGAAATGTTCACGTGTTTCCCGCAGAAACGTGCTTCGACCAAAGACAGCTGCATTCTGGGTGGGTTGAGAGCCCTGGCTGATCATATAATCATTATCCGTCCTAATTAATACATGTTGAATTATGAACACATCTATGGAAATATGTGTTCATTAAGCTTTTTTAGAGGGCAAGTAATTTGCACTATTTGACACCAATTCAGCTCTTCTCTTTCTACATGCTTAAAATGAAACTCAAGTCAGATATGTCTAGTATCTTCGTTTATATCAGCAAATGTTCATATAACCATACCCAAGAAACTTTTCGTTTGACTAGGGAAATTGGTTTCTCGCACACTTTAACGTATTGTATTTTTTGGCAGTTGCTTCTTAGACATTCCCAATTAAAATAAAAAAAACTGAAGATACGATTAATAATTGTTACGCCAGTAACTGGATACCGCAGTATCTAATTAACGATGAGATAGACAGTCGTTTTGGGTGTAAGAGCGAAACGGATATGCTTATTATTAACTATTTCTAAATTTTACAAGTTTAGTTATACGTTTTCATTTCATCGCAATTTTACCAATTAACCAACTTTAGTTTAAAATCTTAGGTATTGTGGTTTTTATGGGAGTTTTTGAGCAATTCTTTAGCAATATTTACTAAAATTAATGTAACCCTTTTCTAAAAAAAATACATAAAACGCACATCGTTACTATATGATGCCGTTTTTTGATTCGCGTATTTGTTGTCTCAACAAGGCATGCCAACTTTTATAACTCTTCCTGTCACTAATTTGACCAAGAAGAAAATTTAATGCATCACATGACTTGGTCAGGTATTTCCGCTTAGCTCCAGATTGTCTGGGATCTAATATTATATAAAAATAATAAGCTCATATGAGATTGCTCTCTGTATAACATATGCGATAGATTTGCAAAGCAACGTATTGCCAGTGTTACCTCTTGCCGCTTTGGAACAGCTGCATTAAATTCCCCTGCTGTAAGCACGCAATGCAACTTTTTTATATTGTCGAATTCCATTTGACACAAACACCGAATAGTTTGGAAAAAGATTTAATTTTTCTATGATAACATTTTTATCAGATTATGTAAGTG
This sequence comes from Himalopsyche japonica, assembly GCA_028555115.1. Taxonomy (NCBI): domain Eukaryota; kingdom Metazoa; phylum Arthropoda; class Insecta; order Trichoptera; family Rhyacophilidae; genus Himalopsyche; species Himalopsyche japonica. The sequence goes on from JAHFWJ010000776.1 coordinate 2,107,122, forward strand.
TATAAATATGATTGGATGTATTGGTACAAGTTAGTGTTAAAAAAAAACATTAAATATTTGATAATTTACTGAGTGAAAATGATCAGTTTTACATTGTTCATATATCTTGTAAATAATTTATTTTCAGTTAAAAGAATCAAAAACTTTTGTTAATAATTCAATAAAATCATCGCATAATCAGTAAGAATTCAAAATCATGAAAAATTTCAAAAATCATTATTATTTCTGCATTCAAAACATTAGCTATAAGTATACGTACAGTGGGTGATTGGTTTACGAACGATTTTTGTGTTCGTTACCCGAACACATATTCGAATAACGAACTAAAACGGTCTTTCTAATCCACTTATTCTATCCATATAACTAACCAACGTTCGTATGATCGGTTAACGAACAATTCATATGGCGAAAATTGTCTTGAAGCAGATTATATTCATTAATCAAGCACCCACTGTAATATTTTTAATTTCTTGTTATCCCGTTTGTAATCGTTACAATCATTCTTAATTCTATTTTTTAACTTTCATATCATACAATAGTATAAATCGATTGAAAAATCGATATATTCCGATTTTCATTAGCTCGACTGCGAATCTGATTATAAAAGAAGCGTTCTTATTTAGCGACTCGACAAGGTGATCAAAATAAATTTTATTGATTATATATTCAAAGTGTATTTCAAAGGATTTCTATTCTATTTAGATTTGTATATTTCTTTAGAGTGGGGGACTTACTAATATAATATAAATTTAGTCCAGTCATTCGATTTCGTTGTATATTTTGTATTTAAATAAGATAACTGGATGTTGGGTTCAATTTTCAATATCCAAGAAATAATATTGTATAATTGCAAATGTGCGTATTATTTGGTGGCCGTTCCAAATGGTTTAGAGTCGTCAACAGCAGTTTGGCGTCGTGTTCCCGGCTGTAGGTAGCACGTGCGCCTCCGCGACTATTTTAGGAAGCGTCGCACGCACCTCCTCCCGATTGCTATGCGCCGCCGTGCCCCACACGTCTTAGCTTTCAACCGTCGCGCCGCGTCGCTCGACAGCCGGAGCTTTCAAAAGCTCTCGTGCATCAAATAATTATTATGGAACAAGCAAACATTCAACCAATAACTTTTTTGTTTTCTTCGTGCATTGAATGTCCCTTTTTCACTATATGAGTATACTGCAAAAAAACAGAACTGAAACGAGCGCTAAATTCTGCAACATATTATTTTTTCGGTTATCATTCAAAACTTCGATATATTGCTTTCATTACTGTAATTTTTGTAGATCACTGATACTTTTTTTAATGTATATTAAGAGCAATGAAATAATTTTAACGGTATTGGGCAACATTTAAATAATTGGGGAACACTGGATTGACTGATAAATCATATTGTTTGAATCATTGTGATCTTAATTAAAAATCCTCTTATTATGTTATTATTTTAAAAATACACGCATAAGCCCGAATTGAATTTTTATGACGTCACTTTTTCACCGGAAAAAGCTTCGATAATGTTGAGCGATATTTTACGAATTCGGCATATTCCGCGTCAACGTTTGTTAAATATCAACGATCGCAAATTTGAATTCAATAAATCTTCAATTTTATATTAACCCAGGCCACAAAATTGCTCCATGCTCGTAATATAAATTAAGATTTCAACATTTATTGTTTGAACACCTTTGGGCTTTTCAGGATTATTTCAAATTATTCTTGATTGGCCCTGATTATTTGATATAATTAAAATAATCGTAAAATATAATGCTTTCACACTGAAAATTTACAGAAAAATCCACAAAAGTGTATCACGAATCATTGTGGAATTTCTTAACCGTTACATTATTGGAATACCAAATTTATTTTAAATAATTTCTGTGGCTAATTAAGAAACAAATTTGTAAATTCTAATCCAGACAATTATAAAAGCTTTTTTGCTGATGTTCTTTTAACACGACAATATGATGCAGTTTTCCAAATGTGTCATTAATAATTTTACAATTGTGTAGTACTAATTAGTATCTAATTTATTTTTTTTACCATACTTCCATACAGATTTTTTTAACTTGATCAAATAAGAATATCTATGAACGTTAGATTTAAATGAATCTATTTAATGCTTGAACTAATCTCACATTTATCGACTGGCGGAAAATTTTAAGTGACGCTTATCGCTATCAAATATAATAAATGTACCGGTAGAATGTAAAAGCACTTGAAGTGAATAAAAATCGTCCTACATGGAGCCGTAGATACATCTTTATCTCAAGTGGCTTCGCTTTGAGATGATCAATTAAAATTGTATTCTTTGTATAGCTCACCTATACTGCGTACTTAAGTTTACTTGGAAACACACGTGTATTGGCTTATGGTTGTGGAACAGAATGGGAAATATTCGATGACGGTACAGTTTACTCAATTAAATTTCAACCAATTTACTTACTTTCAGAATACAACGTTTAATAAGCTGAGCTTTTAAATACATTTAACTTTACTGTATATATTTAATTTGTCTATTACAAAATTAATTGTCAATAAACTGGCATTAAATTAAACACGGTGATGATTTGTTTCACACTTAAAATTACAAATATACCTTCGATTTTTTATCAGTTTTCTCTTCTATTGTTTTTGAACAATTGATTAGTATGTTATATGTATATATTTTTTGTTCCAATTGTGAAATAAACTGTTAAAGACAAGCTACAAAACATTATTTCTTCCTAACGAATATTGAAAATTTACTTTAGTTGAACTCCATTATAACACGAATAAATAAGTATAAATGTATTTTAATTCTACAAAATTTATTATTATTATTCGGCTTACTCCTTTCTAAAGGCGATTTAGATTTTATTGTCATCTATTGTTTATAATTTGTGTAGTTAATGTCTACGCTCTAGGCCTCTAGGGCATATAGACTGAAGAAAGTTTATTTTACTAATACGGTGAAAAAATAGCATTATATTTTAGTTGTACAAAATTTATAAGATATACTTTTGATAGCAATTTCGGCCTACTCCTTCAGTAAAACTATTGAATATATAACATATACCATATGATGAAGGCATAAGCCGAAATAGCTATCAACTAACTACATGTCTTATAAATTTTAAAGAATTTAAGATACATTTCTATATGTTCACCGTGGAATATTGTAAACAAACCTTGAAAAGTAACATTAAAACCATTTGGTTATTACTTATTCAAGATTCATCCAAAGCGTTTATAACGTTATGATTAAGCAAGCAGACAAAAAAAAACTAATTTTTCGCACTTATTTTCATATAAAGATGCATTGAAAATACAAATGAAAACGAAAGTTTTAATCAAACTCTCGATAATGTGTTCGATGGGCAATAATCCTTCGATTGAAACTTCCAACTAATTGTAAAATACCATTTAGTGATTGTCTATTCGCGAGTAAGATTTAATTATGCCCTTGATTCTAAAAGATTATGCAGTCATAGTAGTTTCTTGTGTAACGTACTGAAATTGATTTTAATTTATTTACTGTTCATTTCACTTTAGTATTTTATATATATGCGAAAAACACAAATTCAATTACTGTCTGTGAGCTTCTTGAGACTAACAATTGCTAAAACTGAACTGAAAAAACAATATGACGAGATACGGGAATACATAAATCGGTCTTGTGAGGTTATTACTTTTTTTTATGTTAGAAGAAATATCTAAATAAATTCATTTGTACGTTTTTCAATATCTAACTACGTAACAAATTTCATCTGGTTTCTATTTTCTTAAACGAAACGACGATTCCACGGTTTTCAAGAAACCCTTAAAAAGCAAAAAACAAGGAAAAACTTAAAATAATAATAAAGAAGTAAAATCTAAAAAAAAAACATCAACTTTATTTTCCAAACATGAGGCTTAACAAACATTGGTTAATATGAGAAGGTTTTTTTAAAAGATATCTTATTTAAATGTTATTGATCGAAATAATCGAATAGTGTTTTAAACGTCCATTGAAATTCTTAATTAAAGAAATTCCCAAGACATTTGAGCGAACTATATATTTCATCATTAATTTCTTTGGTTAATATGTAAAATTTAATGTGCTCAAACTCACAAATTTTATTGGATAAAACGATCTATCTAGCAAAACCGGTCAATCGGGATAATATTTGAGACCGGGACTATAAATTCAGACGATAGATCGAGAAAATCGATAAATCGAGGAACGGTTAATGCGGAACTTTAAAAATGAAAGATCCATCTGGTAAAACATGTTATGCAAGAAAAGTTCATCGGGGTTCCACTGTATTGGTCTATTTGATTGATTAAATTGGCATTTACTTGGTGTAAATCCATTATGATACGTTGCAAAAATAGCAATGTATTCAAGTGTTACAAAAAGTTATGTAATAGTTGATAGCTATTTCACCGTGTTACTTCTTTTTTTAGCTTGGTATCGATAATTCATTAAAAAAGTTTCCCACTGATAGACATTCATTTATTTGTTTTATGGAGTGAACAATTAATTAAAAGCTTGCAGTAGGGTTCGAGAAGCTTTTGATTCTGTTTATAATTTGTATATGTTGAAGTTTGTAGTTGAACAAACCGATCATTTGAAGATGTACATTATCCGACAAGAATATATTACCGATCAGGTAAAATCGTTGTTTGTTTTTTGATTTTCAGTCGTTTGACACAGCACCCGGTGACGAGTCTTATGTCGACGTAATTTCGCAAATTGATCCAAATTTCCAAGAGACGCGCCTCCTCGTCTGCTGTATGTAACATCTGCCAATCATGATCTATCTCTGTTCTGAGAAAACGATTCAACCACGCGTTCGTCCCCCTACCCTGCCCCGTCGCCAAACCGAATCATAACAACGAAATTATATTTACCTACCCTATTAATATACCTGCTTAAAATAAAAGGGACGTTTAATGTCGAACTGAACTTTCGCAAGGCGATCGATGTGTAACTATTGGTCACGCGAAAATAGATTGATGGCAATATGCCGAGTATACGTGTGTATCTTATAGTTCATATTGTATCTACTATAAAGTTGTAGCCAAATACAGTGTAATAAAGAATTTTTACCCAGTTTGACATACGTAAAGAACACAAAAAAATTCTCCTTTGCTGTTAAATGAACGATGCAAATGAATTCATTTTTAAGGTGTTAACTGTCACTTCTTGATGAAAAGGCATGATATTTTAAATAATAAAACCACATTTTTTTAGTACTTATTTCCACAATATATTTTTTGATCAGGACCGGTTTCGCTCATCGCGAGCATTATCAACTGAAAGTTCAGTCCTGATCAAAAAATATATTGTGGAAATAAGTACTAAAAATGTGGTTTTATTATTTTAAAAAAAAATGAATTCATATTATATAATGGATGTAATATTTTATTTTATTTTTGCTTGTTGGCATAGCGAACAAATTATTTTTTTATTAAACTCGATGCACATTATCGTTTACTATGATACTTTATAAAAATACTGTCAATAAGTAATTTTTATTTAAAAAAAAATAATAATAAACGGTCTTACCTAACCCGCTTAATTAACGAAATCGGTCATTTTTGTAAAATCCATTATATAATAGTTAAAAATGTATTTTATTATATTTTTTAAATATAACGTCTCCGCAGAGAAGAAACAATTACAATCTCAAATGTGATTAATACGGTGAAAAAATAATGATGTATTTAAGTTCTACAAAATTTATAAGATATATAGTTGATTGCTATTTCGGCTCACGCCTTCATCAGAACTATATGCATACCTATCAATTATATATGCAATTAATTTTGTAGAACTAAAATACATTACTATTTGTTCATGATATTATAATGGAATTCTATTAACGAAATGCCAAGTCAACCAATCAAATGCGTTTGTAATACTTCGTTGTTTTTTTTATAATGATCACTTTAATGTTCTGCGTTATTTTTCCAAAAAAATATGTTGCTGAATAAAGTAAAATCAATCTTGATGTGTGAAAGTAGTCCAATTCAAATAGTGAGTTATTAAAAAGATTGAAAACAATTTTTATTTCAGTGCTATGTTAAGGGTAGATGTATGTGTATATATGTATTTGGTTTCTGTATTTTAATTGGATAATCAAAATTCTTTCGATAAAATAAGTGTTACAGTGTGAACAGCTCCAGTCCACTGACCGAGAAATGAAAGCGTTTTTCCTAAGATTAGCCCGGTACGAAGATAGCCCGGCGCCCGCGAGTAAAGACTTCAAATTTAGACAATTATTTTTGGTTTTACGCTCGAATATTTATAGTAGGTGCCCCTACGGATATTACAGTGAAATCGGAAAATGACGCTAGACGTCTCGACGTCGGGGTTCCACTGAAAATCCAATTTCACTCAAGCGGAACACAATGTTGCACTTTGTATTGCCGTATCTATCCTATCCTTTTTATATTAAGAAATTTTCTTGGTAATATACAGTTATCATTGTAAAATTAAATATATCTTGCCTATGTTTCGCGCACTGTCAATATAAGAATATGTTAACAACGATTGAATTGGCAGGTAAAATATCTTCATGTCCAATAAATATATACGTATTTTAATGTCATAAAACTTCGTTACTGATTTTATTCGCAAAGATTATCAAACCGCAACGAATCTCAGTGATGTTTTGTCAGTAAATAGTCCAGACAATTATGCCGTAAAAAATTATATTGTATTCGATTATTTGAAGGTATTTTTTCATTATTTGAAATTTGTTATAAATTACAAACAGTATAATCAACATTGTGGTTTTTTTTTTCTACGTGAAACATTTCGAAATAATGATTTAAAATTGGTCTTGATAACATTGATTCGATTTTGATTTCGGCGTAAATTTTGTATGGTGAATTCTGACATAAACCATGTTTTAAAGTACTCTAATTCTACTGATGTTTTCTTTTTTACGATTTTTTCTTTAATGGACACTTAAATTAAGTAGTAATAAAATGTTTTACATTTACGGTATGCTATTCAAATACCATTGTAAGATAAAATGAAAACATAATATCATATAAACTACATAGCTGAATACTTAATGTATTATATAATTTGCGCATTAGAACCGGTTACGCTTTTATATAAAATATATATTTATAAATTTGGAATAACATACGTGTTTTCTAGGGCTGTGAAGTCGCGGTGTTATGACCGGTGTCCGAATCGTGAAAAACGAATTACCTCGACTACTTTTTCGATTAGACGACTTGGTAAAATATCTCAATGAAAAATTTATCGGATTGGTTGATTAATCTTTAATGTTATGCACATTTCCATAGGAAAACTTTTTTTCAACCGGAGTAGTGTTTTTGGTCAATATCGAAGTCGGAGTCGTATTTTTTTAACGAATGGTATTTTCGTTATATCATGATTTGGATGTTATGATTTACGGTACTAAAGAGAAAGGCAAATCCAAAATAAATACACTTATCCCGACAATTTGTGTGCACAAATTTGCTGTTTTATTAAAAATAGCTTCAACTGTCTCATGCTTCAACTGTCTCATGCTTCAATGTCGATAGTAATCGCAGTGATATTACAGTTTCTTATCGTCAAACTAACTAATCTAACTTTTCTTTACTTTACAACGCAGCCCAAAAAAGGATTCTCAAGACATCCATCATTAATAAAAGATTTAACAGTATTATTTTTTTCAATAATTTTGTATGTCTTATTATCAATTCGTTATCCATATTTATTGATTGTTATTTACAATTATATAAGTAAAACTACTTTAAATCTTAAATCTATCATCTTAAAAAAGACCTTATATTGAGATACGTTTATTGGTCTCTAAAGGGTCGATGAGCAAGGAGTCTTTTTGTATTGTATAAATGTATCTTGCAAAATTACCGGGGTTATGATTATTGACCAGGTCTTAAACGACTTCTTTATATGAAAAACAATTATGTATTCACGTAATTATTAATATATTTGATGTTTGTTTATTAAGGACTATAAAGAAAATTTCTTAATTTTTAATTATGAATTGTTGAAATTTTGTAAGTAATCTCTCATCAAGTTCTGGTTTCAAGCGACATGAAAAAATCTTGTGTATTTTTAAAAAAATATCAGCAGCATTTCTGTATGAATTATGAGATTTATTGTAATTTTATTTTTCACATTAAAAATAACAATCTATTTACTTCAAATACTTTTATATTTTCTTGTCTTAATCGAATAAAAATAAAAGAAAACAGTCCTTCATCTTCAGATATTTCGAAACGACATGTCACATTGTCTCTTGTCACCCGTATGTAATGTCACGACACAGTAAAACTCATTAGTGAAATCTCCCCGTTGACAGTTTTATGTACATTCGATAGACTTATTTTTTTTACTACTTGACACTGACTACGGTAATAAAAACTATTTTTAATATGAATCCATCCAAAATGTATTTCATTCGTAACGTTGTGGAAATAATGTTTTTTTTTATGTTACGCAATTCGTCTTATGATGTAGCTATTTAATTTTACAATAGAATTATTACATTATACATTTATTGTGATTTTTAGAAAAGATCATTAATATACTTATTATCTTGTTTTTCGGGAATTTTTGTTGTTGTAAAATAAATCTAAAAATACAATAGTTTATTTAAATAAATACAGGGCCGCGCTTAGGAGTAAGGCTGTTTGTGTGCAAACAAAGACTGGTCGCCCTCTTAGGTTTAAATCTATTTATAAAAATCATAATACTTCTTTGATCTAACCTGAATGATAGAAATGTTTCGTTTGATATCCATGCAAATTTAATCCTTATAACCAGATAACAATCAAATGGAATATTTATTACGAGATTCAATAGTTCAAACATCTTAGTATTTTCATTTATCGTTGTTTTGTTTTATATAATATACATTTTTTCTTTCTTCATTTCTTGGTTAGATCTAAGTTATAAAAATCGTTGAAAGAAATCAGTACACTGCTGAAAGTATTATTCTATTTATAGTTGAAAATTACCTCAAATTTAAACCAATCCAAAGTTAAAAAAATACACCCTGTTATGTCATTATATAAAAAAATCTAGTTTGGCTTGGCCGTCCCCTCAAGGTCAAGGGTTGTTTTTTTATTCAAAAATTCAATCATCCATTTTCGACGTGTTAATGATAAAAAGACTGAGCTAGAAAAGGACAAGTCAGCTAATTAAACTTTTATACATTCCGTTGTTTTAGATCAAATAGTGGTAAGGAATCTATATATCTCTGACATTAATGCTTTCGAACGCTTAGATGTTAATCGACCGAAAGCAATCTATAGAACTGTGCATACTATGTAATATCGGGCAGCTCTGTAGCCCAGTATACAACATCGTTATTTCCATATAATATTTCCAAACAACGGAATCTTAATAGTATTTTTATGATGTATATTTAATAAACTATCGTTGTATATTTATAACACATATGTCTATGGTAACATTTATCGACTGTTTGACAGTTAGTATATATATTTTTTTTAAATAAAGAAATAAGAAATGCATATTATTTCTTAATAACAACTATTTTAAATCGTTAACATAATATCATCAACAAAAACGAATAAGTTTAATGTTGGTAATATTATTTTTGTGTTTGTATTTGTATTTCGTAACCCGAAATGTCAATTGCTTATTTTTTACTCGAATAAGCTTCCACGAGAGAACAGCTTTACGAGGGCACTTTTATCATCCAAGACACCTTCGAATTCACATCAAAGCTTTCAAGCACACTCTGCCTCATTACAATCAGTCTACCCTGGCGCATGGAAAATCCTTTGGGTGCGTTGTTTGTTTATTGGAAAATTATCACAAACGCCAGGTGCGAGTAACCATTTCACATTTTAATAATAGGCGCTTCATTTCTATCCCTGTTTTTTATTTAAGTAAAGCAGAAGTACATTTTCAATGGACGCGCAAAATATAATAATGTGAATATTTAAGTACTATTTAATTTACTCACACCGAGGATTCAAAGTAAACAATACTAATATTATAAGTTGATCATCTATTAAGATTGCCCGAAGTACAAGTTGCTTACATGTAAACTTAATTTTATTTTACATATTTTAATTCTCGGTCTGAAATAATGTATGTGCAATCCATTTTTTTTCCTTATTTTTAAAAAATCTATTCGGAAACAATTAATTTAAAAATCTTATAGTTGCTTTTTTAAACTTTTATTCGGTCAAAGTTGCGTTATACCTCCCATGTTAATAGTAAAAATATTTTTATAGTTATAGCTTATAATTGAATTAAAATTCTAAAATGAATTGTGCTATCGCATTCTGACACTATAATGCGACCTTTAGGTTTATAGAAACGCATTTAATTATTCTTTAATTTACAAATAACCTAAAAAAAGCTTTACAAATCATTTTTTTCAAGATATTGGACCGTCTGTGATTTGTTGTCCTATTGCGAAATTATTATCTTTGTAATTCTAAGCCAAATATTTAGATAAATAGTTTTGACTTCAATGAGTCGAAATGTACTTGTAATCTATTAAAAAAAGGAAAATTAACCAATGTTTATTGTTTCTCTGCTCTAAAACTGATGGTGTACGATCGCTTGATTGGTCTCTCCATATCCCGCAGCAAAAACCCAGTCCCGGTCCGCAGTGAACCATACCAGAGGGTTTATGGGTTCTTCCCTTCCACTTGTTTCCGCTGTCAGCCTACTCATTTTGATTACTCATTCGCGTTAATTAGGCTCACAACCATTGGCTTAAGAGCGGATTTTTTTTACATTATCGATCATTGCGTTTTTTGAGCACATATAATATTAAACGAATTTATTTTATATCTAACAAAGCAAATGAAACAAGTTTTTTTTAAATTTTATAACGCGAGACAGGTATTTTTCATTCCAATTAATATTATATTTTGAATGATAAAACACATTTTTCAGTATTTATTTCCACAGTACATTTTTTGATCAGGACCGGTTTCTCTCATCGCGAGCATTATCAATTGATTTACAAACAAGTCTGTTTTGTATAAATTATTTAAAATATCATGCCTTTCCACCAAGAAGTGACGGTTAACACCTTAAATACAATTAAATATGTTAAAAGTTTCTTAAAAATCCGTTGTATATAAAAATAATTGCAGTCGTATTGTTTTAACGATTGTAAATGACATTTGCTTCGCAGAATTACTTAGGAGCCCTTATGTTGACTGTATTTTATTCGCACTGAAACTCTACGGCTCATTGGTAGTTTTTTATTTCTTTATTATTATCATTATTTTATTTGTTAGTTAATTTTATCTGTGAACGTCGCGACTAAATTTGTATACTTACTTTATTGAAAGTTACGTAATTTCTGTATTTAGTTGTTAACTACTGATCGCTTTCGGTAGCACGAGGGTCTAACAGACGCCAGTGAAGCGTCAATGATGTTGTTAACACGATCCGCTCATCCGCCGACCCGAAGGTGAAAGAGGCAAGCAAGAAAGCGGGTTAATTCTGTGGAAAACTGCGAGTAAAGAAAGGTGTTCGGCTACAACAAAATCAGGGTTCTGAGCAATCACGGCACTCGAGGGATTATTTCTTTGAGGCGCTGTCTCGTGAAAATTCCTTTCGATTGGTAATTAATTCAAAATCAACACGGTGTAGATCGAGCCACTTATATTATACTTTGTTTTATTTTGTGTCTATTATCAATTATTACAAATGAAACCATGTAGAAATTAATTGTATGAGTATCTCTAGTGCCTATTAGTTGCTTAACTCTATTCGTGTATACTGCACAATTGCTACGATCATCGTAATTTAAATTTGATTCGTATTGATGAATGTGTTTTATATGAAATCTTTGAAATGCGATGATGGATCGCGATGGTAACTGTTGTTGGCTCTAGCTTTTTTTTTTTTTTTTGGTTATTGATGTTTCAATTGATTTATAGATTTTTCCAAGTCTGTGGAGTCGTTAAAAAAACACGACTCAGACTGAAAAAAGTGTATTTTTGTCAGGTTTTTTCTTACCTTTCCTTTTTATGTGAATTAAATTTTAATATGCTATATTTTGGATGTGAATGCTTTAAAAAGATTTTATATAATAGCAACACTCTTAATTTTACTTAATTAATTTAATGATACTAAAAGTCACTCAGGTAAACAAAAATAATAAAGTTTGTGACACATTTTCATTAAAACGAAAAATCATTTAGCATATTTTTAACCATTAAACGTTACAAATATTCAGACACATCGTAAATTCCAATATTTATTAGGCTCGTCCTAAAATATTAATGTATCATATCATATTAACATAATAAGATCTGCGCATTTCGATGTTATGTTCAACATCATTATATATAAAAACATTATCATTAAATAAAATTCTTTGTAAAAAAATCGTGTATTTATTTGTAAGCATATTTCAATAGAATTTTGAGAGTTAAATCGATATTTTAAGATTTGATTATTCTGTTTACCGCCTAATGCTTTTGCTCGTAATTATATTAATCGCTTAAAGCTTGTAAATGTGAAAGCTGACTGAGAGATTAGACTAAAATTAATTAATTTCATTTTATGCGTATGTACGTTCAAAGAGTTGAGTGGATTTAAAGAGTCTACGATCAACATTTTGCTATTGAGAAAAACTTCAGAAACTATAATATAATGTGTTCCATATTGTGACTTCATTGCATTTTTTTAAATATAATTTAACAATTGAATAAATTGTCTTATAAATGCGATGCGTTTAAAAATCGATTTTGTTATCTTTGTTTTTGAAAAAGTTTACAAAATATTAATCTATTTAGTTGTGAAATATTTTTTTTCACGAGTTTGAGTTTGTATTAATACTACTCGTAATTTGATATTTATGAAGAAACAGCATGTCAATTTGTTGTGTTGTTGTGTGTCTTTAAAAACTCAAAATATAATATTAAAAAAATATATAATGCAACACATTTGAAATGATTTTTTTATCAAATGATCAGAAAAGTCGAATTTTAATTATGTAATTATTACGATTGATCTAAGTACATATGTTATTTTACAATTGCTTGCTTAATATACTGAAATACACTACCAATTTCAAAGTATTGAATTGGCCATATATTGTTTTTTTTCAGAAGCGTTTAATTTAAAAAAATATATTTGTACATGTTATTTAAAAAACTACCTTTTATTGGGTCAAAAGCTGTCATTTAGTGATTCAGTAAAAATCAGGGCGTGGGGTTGTTAATAATATGTCTCCGACCCAGAAATTGACCAAAAACACCACTCTGACTAAAGAAAGTTAAATTTTGTCAAGTTTTTTTTCAACCTTTTCTATTTGCATTAAACTAATGATCAACCAATCTATTCAGCAAATTGTTCGAGGTATTTTTCAAAATGGTCTAATCGAAAAAGGATTCATAGTCGCTCGTTTTTCACGACTCCAGTCCAGTCCTAGTAAAAACAAAAAGGAAAAATATCACATTTTTTTAAAATTAAGTAATTCGATAGATTAAATGTTTATCTTAAAAATACTATTATCATTGAAGAAATATTTGGTATGTTAAAAAAAATTTGTTGCAAAGTGATTTTATTCGAAGAATAGGTCAACATATTTTTTTCACAGTATGTGTCTGACTGCATGCATCGACCGACGAATTATGTTAATGCTCTTTTTATAATTTTACTATTCAAACATAAATTTTAATACGACTGACTCAAAGCTTAATGTTATATATTTGATAAGTGTAAAAATATAGCAGTATATTTTAGTTCTACAAAATTATTTTTTAAAATATAGTTGATACGTTATTGGAACAGTTGGAGATCAATAGATATCAACTATCGCAAAGGATTCATAACGAACACACTAATATATGTCGGTCACCATTATTGAATCCTCTGACTGGTGTCTCTTTGTTTCTGTAATGGACCATTTCCGTGCCATATGTAAACTTATTGATATACCCGCCTTTTTAGTTTCATTTACAATTGTTAGTTTTATTGCGAACACTAAACAAGCTAGTTCGTTAAAACAGGAGAGAAGATGTATTGTGTACCTTTTCTATACAGCTAGATATAGATAAGCAAATGTTAGTTTAAGCATAGTTATGACGATGGCGTGAGCCTAAATAGCTATCAACTATATTTTAAAAAATAATTTGGTAGAACTTAAATACGTTGTTATTTAAATACGTTGTTATTTTTTTTCAACGTGTTATAATGAAATTCTACCACTTGGTAGAAGAATGCCAATTCAATCAATAAAGTTATATATTTGATTGGTGTAAAATCGCGAAGTTTCAGAACCGAAACAATGTTAGAAGTAGATTTTTTGAAATATATTATATATTCACAGTGATACGATTGCCACGCGGCGGATGTTTTTGTCGTCTTCCATGCATGCACCCGTCAAACATTTGGCTGAGTAGTACCCACTGTAAGTGTTTCTACTTAGGGATGAATCCCAGTAGGGTTGCTGGCATCTGGAAGATACCTCTGCGGGAGTGGAGCCCCAAACTGTGGAGTTCATTCACCGCTAACCCAAGCTGAGATGCAAACTCAGTGTGTGAGAAATAATGTTGTAAGAATTTTCTACAATGAAAACGAAATTATTGCAGTATTTTGCTGTAGTTAATCGTGAATAAAACTCGACGATGGATAAACAGGAATTCATTTTTAATATAAAATTTAAATTGATTGTTTTATTATTCCACTGGTTTTGTTTCTTGTTGTAATACCTACTGTAGTTAATCATTTGTAATTTAAAAATTTTGACGACAATTCTCAAAATTCCAATAATATAAACAATATCAACCCGTTCCTTTTAAGCCGCATAGAATATTTAAAAAATAATTCATTAATGTTGGTGTTAACCAAAATTATGTAGATTGTCAAAACAGACCAGACTATATTTAAATTAGAGTTGTCATTTTAATTCTCTTATATTTTCAACTTTTAATACACAGCCGTCTCAACAATTGAGACGTTAGAAGGCAGAGAGCTAATAAGGTGTATTCATATTATTTGTTTCAACCCTTTCCTTGCTGAGCTACATAATGGATATTCCATCACAGACCATCTCAAATCTTAACTCAGTATAATTGGCATGAAATAAACTTATGAAGATATTAAGGCTATATTTCAATACACAAATTATCTTTTCCACTCAAAATATGACACTTTACTCCTTTGTGTTATCCAAATGTCAAACATTTGAGTAATTGGCAGGCAAAATGTTATAAGAAATATTTAAATACAATACACCTTTTCCGTCACTCAATCAAATATAAATCAAAATTGTAGATTTTGCCATCCATAGATAATATTACCACTTTGTTTGGTATATGGATGCAAGACGTATGCAATGCAACGGTATTTAAACCTTACAATAATATTATGCTCACGTGTAGGATTGTGTCACTCGAAATGTTTAGGGGATGTTTCCAAAACATCCGGCCGGCCTACATTGCCCCGCTTTAAACTCGCTATCAAATTTTCGAGCCACTGACTATGTATACATAATGTGACCATTTATTTTTTCCTCAAAACGGGACATCTTTTTTTTTTTTACGTAATAGTATGTATATTCAAGATACACGCATTTTTTTCGTAGTTTCTATGTATTAATATAAAAAATAGGAATGTTGATAAAGAAAATAAGAGGAATAAATAATATAAATATGAAAAAAAAACAAAGTTGTTTTGTATTTTTCTGATGAACAAATTTTCTTAAGTATAACTGGGTTTGCTTTTAAATAAGAATGGAATTCTTGGCAGGATTTTTTAAAAAATTATTTTATCTAACAACATCGCTTTAAGTACTCCGACTTGAATTTCTGTGTTTTTCTGATCTTAAATGTTGCTCAATGTCGCTGATTTTGATTCTGATGATTTTTTGCACTTTTCTTTTTTTTTAATTGTTACCGTGTGTTTCCAACTTTCTGAAAACGGGACATTTCGACGTCCCGAAACTGTACTCGGGGACGACGGGACAGGCTACATAATAACGGGACGGTCCTGTTCAAAACGGGACGTATGGTCACTTTATGTATACACCGACCCAACAACCTTCATATAATACGTATTATGATAATAAATTCCACACAGTAATTGATTCTGGATAATATTTTATGAAAAAGCTGCTTGACTTTATTCAAATTTAATTACCGTATAACCGTACTACAAAAATTTCCAACTGGTCGATCGATATTATGATAATAAAAAATATTTCCATAACCGTGGTAGAAATATATAATATAATGTTATGGTATTCGAAGAAATTTATATCTTCCGATACATTGATTAACAATATTTTTATAAAATAACTTAATGAGTATGAAATGGTTTTACTGTTATTTATTGGTGGGAAGACATAATACACACACTCACAACTTTTGTTTGGTACTATTTCCAAAATTTAATACATATTTTTAAATCTGAGGCGGTTTCCCTCGTCGCGAGCATTTTTTGATAGTATCAGTTGATATTACTTGTGATACGAAATTGGTCCAGATATATTATAAAATTGTGGAAATAACACTGAAGATTAAGTTGTATCTTTGTAGTTCTTTTCGACATCCTCATCCTCATCCAAAACATGTGGAATCGTACAAAGTTTCAACAATTCGACACCATCACTCGATATCATAAATTATATTCATCGATATTATATCTTAGGAATAAAAATCTATTTTATTTTTTTATACCATTAACCCTTTGGCTGCCAAGACCGATTTTTGTCAAAACAATGGTACACACTGCTTAAAAACTATAGAACACATTTTAATAAATTATTTTTTATATCATAATCGTGGCATTTCTGGCACATTCGGCCAAAAAGTCGTGGCATCCAAAGGGTTAACGCCTCCGTAAATGGTGCAAGCGGAAATATTCAAAAAAATCAATGATGCTTATGGCGAGGCCAAAATATGTAGCTAATATATCGAGGAAATCATGATTCGGGGAGCTATACGTGCAACATTATTCATCGTTATTCTTGTACGTGGATGGATCATATGAAATAAACGAGGTATTCGGGAACGTACGATTGTGATTTCGATGTATTGAAATTGCACATTCATACAGCATACATATTCATTGTTACTTACGTCATTCAGAACAAAAACTTTATAAACAAATATCTTCCAAGTAAATAGAAAATTGGATAGCAGCCTGAAAGTTTATGCAAAGTTTAATTGAATTGAAAGTCCCACAAAAATGCTAAATAATTCATGTAGTTTATTTTATCAATAATGATTGCTTCATCCATCTGTGAAACGGAGACTACTTAATATTCAGTCGCTTTGAACTAAAAACAACATTAAAAAGTTTTCTTTAACTTATTTTGTCGCCATATAAAAGTATTCAGTGATTGTAATGTATATTTTTATTTCCTTTTTGTTTCAGTGAAAAGCGGGGGTTCTTCGAAGTTGAACTAAACGGTAAGATTTTCAAAATATATTTATACAGTTTCGTCTCGTATGAATCACGATACCTAGCTAGTATTCTTTTATGCTAAAATTCTAAAGTATCAGCCGTGTATCGAAGTACGAAAAACGATGTGGTTTTATACAGTGCACTCTCGATTATCCGGGATAAAGCTGAAGAGGATGGTCACGGATAATTGAAAAACACGGATAATCAGAATCATCTAATTTTTATTGAATTTTCGAATATAATATCATATAAACAATACAATTTTTTTTTACCAATTATTTATATTCATATTCATTATTTATCAAGAAAACACAAAAAAAAAAGTATAATATTTTATCATACATACTAACATAAAAATATAAAAAAGTTTAGTTTTATATGTTTACAAATTAAAAAAAAATCTGTCATTCATCATTAATGAATGCGTCTTATAATCGTAATAGAAAAAATCAATCGAATTAAATTTGAATTAAAAAACATTTATTTTCAGACACGCTAACCGGATAATCCATTCACAGATAATTGAGAGTGCACTGTACTATTTTTTAATGAAATACGCAATATTTAGTTTAATGTGATGTACACTTGGGCCTCGTATAACACGGTTTTACACAACACGGATTTATACAACACGGTGGCAAAAATCGTGGTATATTTTTATACAACACGCTTTATATAACACGGTTTCAAAACGGTTTCACGGTTCTCGTGTACCCATTTTTACTATAAAATAATTGGTGTGCAAAGGGTTAAATATATATACATACGTAATATAACGCTTGATAATTTATACCAATTTTATAGATTTAATCGTATCAATTTATTATTTATTTGTAGATGAAAAATATTTCGACCCCAAAATGTCGACAGTTACGGGTAAAATTAAAAAAAGAGAAACTTTTTTTCTATTGAAAAAAAAATCAATATCCTAGATTGTCTTAAAAGGGGGGAAAGACCATCATCCCTTGCTAAAATTTTCAATTTAAATGAAGCAAAAATTAGGACGATACAAAAAAATGAAAACAAAATTAGACCTATAGCTTTAGCAGGATCGTCTATCAGTGCGACAAAGATTGCCCGCATACGCTCAGTAATAATAGAAAAAATGGAAAGAGCTCTTATGATATGGCTAGAAGATTGCAATGACAAAAACATTCCTGTGGACAGAAGCATTATACAAAAGAGGGCACAAAAAATTTATGATAATTTAAAAAGAACTGAACAATCGTCATCGGAAGATCAAAACTCATCTCACAATTTTTCTGCTAGTAGAGGATGGTTTGAAAATTGTAAGAAGCCATTCTCACTACATAATATAAAAATTCGAGGAGAAATTGCGTCAGCTGATTTTGAATCTGCTAAAAAGTTTGTTCCAGAAATCGCAGATATTATAAAAAATAAGGGCTACACACCAGACCAGATTTTCAATGCGGACGAAACGGGATTGTATTGGAAGAAGATGCCGCAACGAACCTACATATCAAAAAATGAAAAACACGCGAAAGGATTCAAGGTGGCGAAAGAAAGAATATCTTTACTATTATGCTCCAATTCTTCAGGAGATTCCATAATTAAGCCATTATTTATTAATCGAGCCTTAAACCCCCGAGCACTAAAAGGTTATGATAAAAAGAATTTACCTGTTTATTGGAGAGCCAATAAAAAGGCTTGGACCACAAGTATTCTTTTTAATGATTGGTTTTACAATTGTTTACACCTGATGCAAGAGATTATACGAGAAAAAAGAATCTTGATTTAAAAATATTATTGATATTGGACAATGCACCAGGACATCCTCTCGATTTAAAATATCCTAATGTTGAAATATTATTTTTACCACCAAATACTACGTCTTTAATCCAGCCCTTAGAACAAGGTATAATTTCAACATTTAAAGCCTATTACATTCGTCGAATATTTGAAAAAATATTAGAAGACGAAGAAGGTGAAAATTTAACACTTCCTCAGGCTTGGAAAAAATTTTCAATTCGAAATTGTGTCGAAATTGTTTCTGCATCCGCTAAAGAAATAAAACAATCCACTTTAAATTCTTGTTGGAAAAAACTATGGCCAGAAGTAGTGTCTGGAGAAAATGTTTTACCACCAATAGAAGATGAATACCAAAGGACAATAAATATTTGTCGTGAAATTGGTGGAGAAGGTTTTAATGACATGAATATTCATGACATCCAAGAAATATTGGAGGATCGTACGTTGAACGAAGAAGAATTAGTCGAAATGTTAGATGAACCCAACACAATTAACGACTCAGAAAGCAGTTGCAGCGAAGAAGCTACATATTTCACATTAAAAACGATAAATGACGGTTTGGAATTGGCTACAAAATTAGAAAACTTTTTAATTGAAAATGATCCTATAATGGAAAGAAGTTGGAAATTTAAGTGGGAATTGCAACAGATTTTGGAACCTTATAAGGAAATACGTAAGGATTTATACGCTAAAAGCAGACAATCGCTTATTACCGAATTTTTGAATGCTAAAACCACAAGAAATCCTCCGATGATGAAAACGTACAACCGATTTCGAAAAAGGGTGAAACATATAGAATTATAAGTGATAGTGATGATGAATGATTACCATTTTATGTTATTAAAGTTTTTTTCACGAATATTTAAATATATATTTGTTTATTTATAAAAATAAAGTATATATTCATATAAATTATCTTCGTTATTTTTTTTTGGAACGCATCCCCTAATTTTGTATGAACTTCAAACCTTGCATAACACGGATTTGTATTACACGAGGTTTTTGTGGAACCATATACCCGTGTTATACGAGGCCCAAGTGTATAATTAAATTTAGCATCGTGCACTCACTACCATTTTAGCATCGTGTATTCACTACCATAACCTTCCCTTTGTAAAATCAAGCAACCCTCTTTTAATACAGGCATGGTTTTACAATGACCCACATATTCCTGATATCCATTAAATATCTCATTGATAACCATCGTGGCATTAGAGCTATCCACTCTGTCTCGTAAATATTTTACACCGTTTGGTTGAGTGGCGCAGGGATCCTACGTGTGGGGACCTGTGCAGCTAGTAGTCGCCTCAATTAGGCCTCTACCATTGACGGGGAGGTAATTGGCTTGAGTGCTGTTGACAGCATCGAGCCGACTGGATTATTCAGTAAGGCAACAGGCTCTAACTCAATGACGTGCAATTTGCGATGTGCAATTTCGGAGCGTCGGTTATATCATATAATACTTACGATATAATGTTATTCGATCCATTGTATCAGCTCCTGCAACAACCATATTTTGAATTTCTATATATCTTTTAACCCAAAGACTGCTTACATGTGAACTGTTGTGACGGCCAATAATAGTGCATCAATAGTTAATACAACACAGATACTATTTTGACAGTGCTAAAATTTCCCTATAAAAGCTAAAATTAAAATATAGCCTGACAAATCATTAAAATCTAAGTTTATTATATATCACTGATTATTTTTCAAATATTTGCACATTTGCATAACCGAAAGCTTCACAAATTTATGATATTATAAAAATAACAAGTAATTCAGCTCATTTTTTTTTAATATGGCATTTAATATCTATTTCATCTCTCGCCATAGTCAGAAATATGATTAAATTAAAATTAATCTTAACTTCATTTTTTCTTGAATTGACATTTATGTGGTAAAAGTGTTTATTTAGGTCCACGAAATTTTAAATACGGTTGTTGATAGATATTTCCGCCATCCTTCATCTCAACATGAAAATCATAATTATGATCTAACCTGCATAACTTATCATACACTTGTATTCGGCTTTAGGAAGAAAAGGGTTGTAATTTAGTTGCTAACCCAAACTCGAAAATGGAAAGATAAACTATTCAGTTATTATTTTTATGAACGTTCGTTATTCACATAACCCATTCCAAGTTCTTCGTGGATTATATTATGCTTTCTACGCGAACCATCTAGTCGCGTCAATCATGGTAAACATTCTTTTGCTGATAGATTAGCTTTAAAATGTCATAGTGAATCAATTCGATAATCTAAAAAATAAAATTTGATCACATGATGGTAAAAAATAGCAATATATTTTAGTTTTAACAAATTTTGTAGTTAGTAAATACATTGGTTTATTATCTGTGTTATAATGGAGTTCTACCAAATAAATGCCGATTAAATCAATAAACTACTATCGATTAAGACACGGAAGAAGGGTTTAGATGATTTTTTATTTAGTTATACGACAGTAAATATTATATATAAAATATACACCCAGTCCTTTTTTTACGCGATACATTGGTTCCAGAAAAAGGCGCGTAAAAAAATCGTGTAAAAAAATCACAACTTTCATATAATTTGATAAATTGGTTACAAAAATTAAAATATCGCGTAAAAAAGTACCAGAAAAGTATGTAAAACCAAAATTTGCTCTTTAAAATTCGTGCAAAAAAAATATATATTTTCATGTCTTTATTGCTTATAAAAATATAATGAGACTATAAAAATATAATTTTATTCACTTATATGATTTATTCGCTGCTGTCACTCTCGGTTGCGAAATGTAATCGTTTGCGATTTTTTGAACGAAAGTATTGAAATTTGCATTTAACAAAATTAAGTTTTAAAAATACACATTTTTTTTATTTGAAAAAATAAAGAAACGTACATGCCTAGCATCATATATAAATTTCTTCAAATTTGGGGAAACAAATTTGGGGAAAAAATCGCGTAAAAACGAGTGAAGCGCGTAAAAAAATGTAACCGTGCCATCCAAAAAAATCGCGTGTAATCGAATTCGCGCAAAAAAAGGACTGGGTGTACTCTTTTCTATTTTTTCATTATCTTTTGAAATATTTTTTTTGTCTAATTCAATACCATAAAATTTTAAATCTTTTTGCTATAAAAGTGATAATTTGACTAGTAAGGTAACACTTTTTTGATTTTAAATCTATATTTAGTTCCTATCCTTAAGGCCTATATTTTTTTCCTGTGTAATTCCGCTTTTACATAACCGATGCCATCCGATTACCAAGTGATAGTTCAAAAGCATCCGTGTAATATTATAGAATACATGAAGACGCTGAACGGCGAAATCCGGTTCATTAGTGACACTAATTTATTTTATTTTAAGAACCCTTCTAATATTTTTATTACATAATCAATATTTTGGGTAATCATTATAAATTGATTTGTATCAAATCCATTTGTATGAATTTCTTTCGCAATGAAATTTGCACTTACCTAACGCCAACAGTCCGCTCGCCAAACGCCAACCCTACACTGCCTGAATAATGGATCCTTTCGACTCGTAGTGTCAGTTGACACGCCAGACGTGTTGCCTAGATGCTCGCCTACCTTCTACAGCCGTGTCACTCATGACACAGCTGGAAATAAAACCCCACTGCACGCCCTCGTGAATGATTTTCACTGCAGAATTGGGCCAATGTGCATAGAAAGTGGGCCGGAATACTTAATTCCAAATGGTGATTCATCGTTTAAATGTTATATGCACCGTGCATCATGAAGTGTTATGTTAAACAGTATCGGGACGTTGACAGTCACCACTCATTCTCTATAGACTCATTCTTCAATATTTCAAAAGATCTTATTAAGGCATATTAAATAAAAGAAATTTACATATCAAGAGTTTTACATTATGACATATTGACACCTTGTTGTTATTATTTCAATTTCTTTTTGTTTGTTGCAAGGGGCCTGAAATCTGTTGCGGCTTGTATTATTTGTTTAATTTTAAATGTGATTTATAAATCCAAGGGTTCAATCATATGGTTTAATATCATCAGGTGAATATAGAACCGGTCTTAATAACATTTCGCAAATTTTGCAGGGAAAGCATTTAAGAATTATGCAATAGTGAAAATTAATTGATCTATTATGAATGTAAAAACCTTTTTATATAACATAGATTACCACCTAATTTAAATAACGAAAAAAAATGATAGTTTTGCATTCAACTGACAAATTTGCGAGTTGCCTAACTGCAACAATCTTCCATCTTCCATCATATAGTACATATTCATTTATTACTTTGTCTCTTCTAGATTGTGTGCATCAAAATCACCCTCGTATAAAAATATAAGCTCATTTTTCTTTTATTTAGTTTTAGTTTGGGTGTTATGCTTTTGAATAATTTTGTAAACAATTTTAAATGAAACGAAAACATTCCAGAAGCAAAATTTTTAATTGTCCAATTTGATTGATTGCCCGTCTTTTCAATAAAACGATAAACATATCTAGTGTTATAGTAACATGGAAACGTGTGTTCATATATTCAGGAATTTGTATTAAGTTGTCACTGCTGTATGTTTATTAGTAGACTAGTCTTGTTATGCAATTGAATGCACCGAAGAGTAAGTTTGAAGTGGCTTCGCGTCATATCTCGAACGAACAAACGTCGTAGACGCTCGTAGAGCCTTCGAGTGGAGTTCTACGTTATACCCTCTCGCTAATGAACAGACCGAGTGACGTAGACCTGCCACGGCAGAGGCTTTGTTCGACCCTCTAATTTTTGCGAGCGTTAATGTCGGCAAACTTTTATTTTTCTGCCAACTTTTAAGAGGTATCTTTTTTTGTAATCCCACTTAGTAGTTATAATACTATACTCTATATTTTGTTTTAATTGATTTTTTTAGTTTCACTTTAAAATATTATAGTTATTAGAAGCTGTTCCATACGAACAAATTTTAAAATGCAAAATATGGATGATTTGTTGATAATGCCTGCTTATAAATTGATAGAAATCTAGGGTTTTTTTCTATATAAATTCCAATACTCCGTTTATTTTTATTCCAAGTCTTACTTTTTTCGAATATTTTAAAATAATCGGAACTTATGATATGCATTTATCTCGATCTTCAAATCGAAATATACGAATGTAACTATCATCTTTTATATTGCATAATCTAAAAAAAAATCGTTCAGTTATACACAAATACTTCTTAAATGTAATTTCCATATAATGTGAGTATTCACCTAAGTATTAAAGCACACATGGAGACATTGATCAACGAAAAAGTAAGGAGAATATGTTTCTTGATAATTATATTTGTTCTGTTGCATCCGTGTGATAGAATGCCTGAAGATGTCGAAAGGTGAAACCTGGGTCATTAGTGACAAAACATATGAAATCGTACAAAGTTTTAACAATTCAAATTAGATATTGAAATTCCATCAAGCACCTTCATACCATAAACTGTGTACCTGTAGGTCTGAAGAGATAATCGATTTGGAAACTAAGCCGTCGACTGAATATATCATAGTATATGTTGATGTTATTGACGATGGTAGATAAGTTGTATCACATTTTGCCCATTTTAATGGACTAGCCATTATGCATTAATAATTTAATCTTTCTTATGTATTTGAGATTGAAAATGAATACTTTAAATTTATCTCAAATGTAAATTTATAAATTAGAATTCTATTTTAGGCTATGCAAATCAATCTGGAATATATTTTGCCCGTTTTATCTTCCCGAAACAATCGTTTCTCGAAAGATAACAGACCTTGAACTTTTGAGCATTTGTTTGTTTGTTTGCCTGACGAAAAATAATTTCTTCACAAGTATATTCCTTGCCGCTTCTTCATTTCAGATTTTCTCCGAAATGAATCCTTATTTTATTTCTATCGTAAGTGTTTTCCGGTGATTGAGAGGAAGTACGATAATTGGATCAAAGACAATTGAACGGTCTCTTCTTAGGGTTGGAAATTTATAAATCTTTTTGAAAACTCGATATTTCAATGTAAAACAACACTTTTATGATGGAGATGTCATGAAATTCTATTTTCTTTCCACAAGTAACCTTTAATTAATTCTTGCAATCATATTGATTGATTTATTATTATTTTACAATGTCGAAAAGGCTTGATAGAATTTCAATGTCAAAACCCTTGTAATTACAATAATTATTGTATAAATGTTTCATTAATAAATTAAAAGAATATATCAATATGTCATTATAAAATAGAATGTCATTATAATCAAATCAATAGTTATTAAAATTATTTCAGATGTATATTTACCTTCTAGCCTAAGGTCTATACTTTTTTCCTGTATAATTCTACTCGTATATAACCGATGCATACCGATTTCACCATGTGCTAGTTCTATTATATCCGTGTGATATGATGCCTGAAAATGTCGAAATGATTGACAAAATA
The DNA here is from genome assembly GCA_028555115.1 of Himalopsyche japonica. Classification (NCBI taxonomy): domain Eukaryota; kingdom Metazoa; phylum Arthropoda; class Insecta; order Trichoptera; family Rhyacophilidae; genus Himalopsyche; species Himalopsyche japonica. The sequence continues at coordinate 2,132,656 of JAHFWJ010000776.1, forward strand.
TATTGAAGTGTATAATATTTGATCAATTCAAATACGATTATTTTGTTTTATTGTCGTCTTATTAATTGTTGTGTTTCTGAAACTATTACTAGTTTACGAAGCAAAAGATCAGTTCTCACCCCACTTTGCATAACCATGCGTTTTATGTAAGTAATCACTATTTCAGAGTTGTCTTTCATAACGTAATATCGATAAAAAGGAATGAATTTGTTTGTAAGTTTTTATTCGATCTGATTTTTTAACCATGCACTATCTATATGGGAGACTAGAGAAAATTTCATGTACTGTATATCCGAACCAAAGATATCTCGTTCACTATATGATGTTGCAAATATATCGAATGCCCCAAAGTTAGTATTAGTTAGATAAAGTCAGCGTGGTTTGATGGACTCTGTATGACGACATAACACACTAAACAGCTCTGCCCATACAGAATTCATATCAGGCTATCCCACACTACGTGATAAGCGGTCTTAGACTTGTGTCTTTTTTTAATTAGTTTGAATTGTTTACCGTTAAAATCTATGTACGAGTGAAAGACTCGCTTTTCCCTTTAAACCTCCAGGAAATGAAATATGTTTGACGCTGTTTTGTGGATTCAGATCACTTTATCTGCCAAGCTGTAAGTCAACTCAAATACAAATTAGCAATACGTGAGACTCGTATGTATATTGATCCAGAGCTTTCCTCTCTGGACGCTTTCAATTATTTCTTGATGCACTACACAAGAGAAGTTATTGCATTTCTAGAGCATCCGTTGGTGTTCATGCACGCCTTAGTGAATGTAATTAACACAATGTTTCGGAACTTAAAATGTGGATGAAGACAGTCGTAGGGATTTTGTAATTGTAATAAAATATAACCATACCAACAATATCCTAAGGTCGCAAATGTCAGAGTGGAAATTTGTCGCGTTTCATTCAATATCTTCAGAATTTACGAGCCTCCAGACGGTATAACGTTCATAAGATCATGTTTCTTTATATTGTGTTATTCCAAGGCTCTGACAATGTTTCTAAATATCCTCGCGATTTATACTCGGTTCTATTATCTGGGAATAGTTTCGTGCTTTGTGTATCTTAACTTAAATCGTTGCGCAGCTCTTCGTTCTATAATAAGTCGCGCAAAAAGTGAGTTCAATAAAAAATTCGTTTAATTTCTTGCTTAAGGAAACGTTTTTTTTAGTATGATAACAATTTAGTATACATATCGAATGTACTATATGTCGGAATAAATTATATATAATATATAAAAATATGTTTGCAGGACGAAGTATTTTTCTTTGTATGCTAAGTTTAGTTGTCTTTATTCAAAATATACACAATTTTTTTTAATGGCGAAGTAATAAAATAATACGCTATGGTCCATATTGTAGCTTAAAACACCGAAACTAAATTTACACACGCTCGATCGGTAGAAGCGAAACAAAGTTTTGGCGTTAATCTGGTATATACAATATATTATTTCTATTTCGTTTTAGGATTTTTTTACTAAGCAAAACGTTATTTTTTAAGTATGTTTTTAACAAATTAGTTTAGCGCATTCAATTATTATTTTCAACTGAAATATAAATATCTCTTGTTATCAATCAGTTAATTTGATTCGTTGAAACGTACGATTCCAAATATTTTGTCACTGACAATCCGGGTTTCCCCTTCCGACATCTTTAGGCATTCTATCACACGGATGCAACAGAATTGACACACAATGAACAGTTTGCATGGGTTATATTCAAGAGATATATTGGATCCTACTCTTTGGGTCTATGTTTTTCTTTTGTGATAAATTCCTCTTCTATATATTCAATGCAAACTTGTTTATTGTGTGTCGGTTCTGCACCCATGTGACAGAATGCAGAAAGACAAAACCTGGGTCGTTAGTGACAAAATATTTTGTATCGTACAAAGTTTTAATAATTCAAATTTGATGTTAAAATTCCACTATGCACATTCAAGCCATGTCATAAACTATAATTTTTACTTAATACTATACTAATATATCTTAATACTTAATATTTCAAAACATATAATTATATTGTTTTAATTTACTGATTATTAGTTTAACCTTTCTCTGCCAAGATTCGTAAATGTAAAAAAAAAACAATATCGACCTTAAACAATCTTATGTATATTAAGTCTGACTAAATGCAACACAAAAATAGTTAATTCAAGAAATCAATTATAAAAACTACAGTTATACGTCTCAAAAGTTGAGACGTTAGCAGATATTAACATTGAAAGTATACATAAATCCTTTTTATGACGTTATATTACGTTGCCCAATTAAATTGGCGATTTTGTCAGTTATTTACAATTTTCTTCAACACAATTCTTGTAAGTCTTTCAAATTTTACTATATTTCTCTGAAAACTTAATTGCGATTTCAAACTTTCTTTCCGTAATTCATACCCGATTATTCGATTTCAGCAATTCTCAGTGTTGATGTTGATTTAACATCTTAATCACTTTTTACAATATCTTCATGCTAAGAGCTAAAACCCAATTTCGACGGCCTTGACAACGAAATTCAATGGAATTGTAATCCTAATTACTTTGTATGTTTTCACTCTGTTCGATGAAACTCAAGTTAAATTAAGTTAGTATTCCAGGCAAAGTTTAGTGCGGGCTTCGCATAGTACAACACCGTACTCACTAAGAAAGTCACTGGAGTAATTTAATCCCATAAACTTTAATTTATTTTTACCGTTTGCTATCCAATGTCGTATAGTTGCGAGTCAAGTTGAGAGACAGTCCCAGATTACTTACACGAAGTGTAAGTATGAAAAATTTTAACATATGGTATTATATTATTTTCAAGCATAATTGATAGGTCTCAAACTCGAATTTTATTTATTTGTTGATATGTTTGTTTCAATTATTATTTATACTCGGTGGTTCCAGTAACTTGAATCGCATATTTTGTATTCTGACTAAATATAAAGTTTTATAATGGAACTTTGCTAAGTGTTTTTAGTTGAAGTCAACAAAAGATGAATGCTCTGCCGGTTGGTATATTTTTCCCACGCAATTTTCTTTTATTTAATTTTGCTAAAATTCTGGCCTGAGTAGCTTAATGTATAAACCTCTAAACTGTTGATTGAATTTACAAAAATGCTTTTGTTATGCATTAATGTATTCACGCTTTTTTGCCGAATATTTTTATAAAATTTAGCGTAAAATATATACTTAACTTATCAAAAAAAGAAAAACATTAGGCTAGTTTAAAAAATAAAAACAAAACAAAAAATAAACGATTGCGAGTTTACTGTTGTTGTCTTTGTGTGTTAAGGTGATTGCTTTATATTTTGGCAATTAATTTGTCGATTTCATGGAAAATTAAATGCGTGATTTTTTAAAAGTTTCGTCTTACGGTGGTATGAAAACTAGACAAACTCCCTGTCCGTTACAGTTTTGGACATCTCAACATAAGACAGCCTAACGAAAATTGTTGACCGTTCATTATCTCGTTTATTTTTTTTCCGGAGAGTCTAGAATATATGATCCAATATAGACTCAGAGTTAGAAAATCGCTCTTAATCTGCGGGGATAATTGTTGACATCACACGTATACAGTCGTTTGATAACAACCGGAGAAAAATAGGGTAAACAATAAAACAATATGTTTTTTTTCCGTTTTGGGCTTCGAACACATATACCAGAGCTCCGAAATCTTTTGTCTTTCACGATACACCACACCTCAATATTTACATTATTATATATATTCTATATCTTTTCTTCTTTATAAATCCACATACATGTTATTGTAGATTGTCTGTATATAATATTTACGTAATGGCACATTGTTCCAACGGGGAAATAATTATTTCTTTTTCCCTGTGAATCTTCTGTTTGAAAAATGCGAACTAAAATCTGGCGGCACATCGATGCCATAAACAACTCGATTGAATAATATGAACGTCAAAGAGCGTAAGGCATAATAATAAATTAAACGTTATAATAGTTGGAATTTTTTCATGAAACATTTCACTTTGAGATTTATAGCTAGCCGGCAGTCCATAATATTTTTATGTCGCTCTAGGAATAATTTAGCTTTTTTCATCATTTCTTTATTCGACTATTACCTTGAAACTAAAACTGCCAAAATATTATTTTCCCAATCATTTGCTGTAATAGTTTGCGAATAAATTTGCAGTTTTTTTTTTAAGAATTTTATCGTCGTCTAGTATTTACGCTAGTTTATGACTGGTAACTGAATTTATTGCAACAGAACATCAAAAATACTGATTTAAGACATGGAGATTTATAATAGAAAAATATAAAAACTTAGTATATAAAGTGAAAATCTGCAAACATACATATAATTTCAATACACTACAATGTAAAATTATTGATTTATGATATTGACTGAAGGTGTGTTTTCAAAATGTTAAATCGACGATTTTAATACTTTTCGTTTCTTTTTTACATAATAATCATTATTTATTAAATTTTACTTTTTATTATTTTCACAGTTAGCGAGTATTTATATAAAAAAATAGAGTTTGAATTATTTCTAAAGTAAATTGACGTCAATAGTTTATGAATCGACCGAAGGTGCTTTATGAAATTTCAATATCAAATTTGAATTGCTCAAACTTTCTACGTTTCCACATGTTTTTTCATATCATATTGCCTCCAAAAGGTGTCTCTGCATTAGATAGCATTCAAATTTATTATATTTTTTCATAAATAAACTCGTAATTGTGGTTGCCTGCACGCCGTGGCTTCTGACTGGTTAATGTAAAAAACTTCCTATATGAATTATTATCAATAATCACTTTTAATAATTTATAATATCGACTGAAGGTGCTTGATGGGACTTCAATATCAAATTTGAATTGTTACAATTTTGTACGATTCCGCACGTTTTGTCATTAACGACCCGGGTTTCGCCTTTCGGCATCTTCGGCCATTCTATCACACGGATGCATCATAACGGAAAGGCGTGATATTTTAAATAATAAAAACACATTTTTAGTACTTATTTCCACAATATATTTTTGGACCGGTTTCGCTCATCGCGAGCATTGTCAACTGATAGAATTCAATTTTCAAACAAGTCTATTTATACAAAATATTTGAGTTAAAGGTAGCAGGTATATACAATAAAAGCATTGGTTGAAGAACTATGAAAAATTTACAGGAAATCATACAATATTAATACAAATAATGTTTATTAGTATAAAAATTAAATGTTCACAACAAATAATTAAAAATTTCAAACAATATTAAGGTAAATCAATAATCAATTAGGAACTATCACAATGATTCACGAACAAACTAAGATATGTCGTTCACCATTGCTTAACCCTCTGCGGGGTGCTTCTTTGTTTCTGTAATAGACCATCTCCGTACCGTATATAAACTTATTGATATAGCCGCCTTTTTAGTTTGATTCACAACTTTTATTGCGAGCAAGAAACAAGCTAGGTCGTTAAAACAGGAGAGAATATGTATTGTGCGCCTTTTCTACACAGCTATATATAGATAAGCATATGTTCGTTAAAGCATAGTCCCGACGATGGCGTGAGCCTGAAATAGCTATCAACTATATTTAAAAAAATAATTGTGTAGAACTAAAATACATTGCTATTTTTTTCACCGTGTTTTAATGGAGTTCTACCAAGTGAATGCCAATTCAAACAATAAACGATTTTTTTTTTTTTTATATACAAAATATTATCAATAAGTTCTGAACATTCTATAATAAACATTTCCTTTTACAGAAATATTAACATTGGCACTCATTTATGCTAAATTGTATAGAGAGGGGGTGGATTGCATTCTTTCGAATTCCATTTCGTACATTGTCATGGCGCTGTTCAAGGCACGCCCCACTCCCTTGACTTGGGAGTTGCTAACTTGAAAAAAAGCGTAAATCTGTCAAAGCGTCTACTTAATTAATAGCCCGAAATAGTCACTCACCCCCCCCTTAGAACGAGCGGCGCGTGCTAACTCACTTGAAACTTTGAAACGCTGCTTTTAAATACCCACATGGGTGAGCTTTAATTATGTGACCTCTTGGTTTTAAATGGCGAGTACCTTTTGTGAATGTTACAAGGCTACTGATTCTTCTCTCAAATTGTTGAAAGCTTTTCTTTTCAGTTCAATCCTCGTCAAAATGGCTGCATTATTGACGTTTATCAAAAATTACCAACGACAACACGTGGACGTTAAAAAGCTCTTTTCTGTCTTTTGGCGACTTTCCACCAAATTTTTAAATACTGTATTTTACCTGACATTTTTAATTTCACAATACATATGAAAGCAATTTATGATGTCGACTGAAGTTGCTTGACGTAATTTCAATATCAAATTTGAATTGTTACAACTTTGTACTATTCCACATGTCATACCACTAACTAAATTTGTTTTTGTTGCCATTTACTGCTTACCTTGATTGGGGTGTGTGTTTTCCTGTAATCAATAACTTTGATATATAGACGATGCTCTTATTGCTGATTATTGTACGTCAGTTCTGTTGCATCCGTGTGATAGAATGCCTGAAGATGGCAAAAGGCGAAACCCGGGTCGTCAGTGATAAAACATGTGGAATCGGATACATTTGTAACAATTCAAATAATATATATGAAAGTATCTTAACTGACGTATTTCGCAAAGAATTGCATGTTGCTCAGTTGCCTTAACTGTACTATTCGTAGATATCAAGAGTAAATGATAATAAAACAAGAAAGTACGTAACAGGTGTTAAGCTAATAGCTCTTGCTGAGCTCTGTTTTTGGGTTGAATGGGTAGTAGAGTGTTATATTCATCAATACCTTTGAATATATTATGTATAAATTTAAAAAACAATGAACAACTGCACCACACATCGAAAATTTTACTATTTTTTTAACTTTTCTGGTGTAAAAACAAAACATATTTAAATTTGATGTCAACCAATCAGTATCTGGAAAAAATTGCCAGTCATTCTCTTTTCCCTCCGTTTTAGTATTAGTAGGAAAGAATGACAACTTTTCATATCTTTGATATGATATTGTTTGAATACAAAATCAACCGAGAAACGACCAACGTTAGAGACGAATTTTGATGTAATATATATATTATATAACTAAAGATAGCACCATCTCGTTTTCACTCCAAACTCCAAGTAAATAATTAATACTATATTGTAGGTTACTTTGACTGTCCGATTGTCGATTAACAACTTTCCATTCATTCATACACACATATTCCTTTCGTTCTATCATTAAGACAACCAAATACATTTCACATTGTTTATAATGCAACTCAATGTTTTATTATGATAGAGCCCGTTTTCCTTTATTTTAATGTCCCCTCTAAGACAGACATGCGCGGGTTTCATTAAGCTTAATTCATGTTTGTCACTTAACAAATCTCCCCTCAAAAACAATAATTATTATCTTATTTCCTTCTATGCGAGTCGACTAGGATGGCATTCACGAGAAATGCTTAGAAATTTATGCGAACGAAAAAACTTACATATAGTCTAACTGAACGGATTTGGAAACTCTTTTTTTCAGCGCATGAAGCTTTATTTTCAGAGATATAAATCTAAATTTATTCTCATCGTATATTTAATAAAATGTAAATGACATTGAATGAATTGTTTATCAAATTTAAACACAAAATTCTATTATGAATCTATGAATCAATTTGTTGATGCAATGTTTTCAATCTATGTATTTTGCGAGATTGTATCATATTAAATTATTTCAACGATAATTCTCTGTAGATATGTCGCGCTTCACTTTACGTTTTGTTGACTTCTCTTCCAATTATTCTGATTGTCGTCGTAATTAATATTATTCAATATTGCTTTGAAAGCCATTGATACAATTTATTTGTCTGAGTAATAATTTAAAGACATGTTTACAGTTTCTTGCATCACCATTTTAGTGGCATCGATGTCTCATTCATAGCTTAGAAGGAGACGCGAGGCACCCTAGCCCTCACAGGCCAGGTGGCCCCAAATGGCGGCGCTGAACGTTGGTAGGGCTCCCGTCACGTCGGGAAGCTTGCTTCGTGAATGCTATGACCACATTTTAATTATTTCTAAAGGATTCAACATAGTCATTCTTTAGTCAAAAAAATCTGGTGCCTAAATAATTGTTAACCAAATCGTTAAATATAAATTGTATATTGAGATATTTTTTCATGTGCTTCGAAATATTTAGTGAAAAAACTCGTGAAATATTTTTATAATACTTCAAATGAATTTTTTCGAAATTCCCGACGAAATATCGTCATATCGGTTTGCATTGGGTTAATCTGACCGTATTTAATTATTCGTATATCCTCATTGTGCCTATATTGATAATTTAAACGTTAATATTTTTCTTTATCTTATTGTGGTTAAATCTTTTAATGCTGCCGCACATAATCAATTCATTTATATCAGCGATAAATTCAACGAAGTCTATAGAACAAAAGAAAAATACTTCCTCTAGGAAAAAAAATATGATTTATACAACTACATAATTGATAAAAGAGGAAACATAAAAAATCTCATTGGAAATTGTTCGTAAAATTTTTGTACAATTTAAAACAATCGACAATCCCATTCCAAAAAAAAAAACATAGAAAAACGTGTATTTGTAAAAAAATGTGAAATAACTTCGTATTTCTTTATTATATTCGACAGTTCCTTTTAATTATCATCTACGGAAATCATGAAAGCTAAATTTTATATAACTAATGATACTAAAATATAGGATTCTTTTGCCTTTTATAAATCATTTCAAGAACGTCTATAAATATGCTAATATATTTGTAATCTGAAGATTCATGGAATGAATATACTTATTTTTTAATTAAATTTTCTAACTGTCCCTCAGATTTGAGAATGTTTGCACACTGCAGAAGATGCAGGGCAACCGAAAGCTCGCAACTGCACTTGGAAAAGCACAACTTTCAAATAGGTACTGTAGCTACCAAACATGCGTTTATTCCAACACCGCGTGTGGTTAGTACACTCATTCACTGATTGTAAACGGGTGTTACAAAATAACATTTTTTATTATTTACTCATTTGACTTCGCTTCTGTGTGGTATGAATGGAATATTTTACCACCAAAAAAGAATGCTGTCTTATATAGTAATATAAAAATATATGTTTATATTATATATAGATTTCATATCTACAAAGCATTCGATTTGTCGTATTATACTTTCAAAAATCATCATCAACATCAACAACTTAAATCATTATTAACTAGTCAGTTGTCAATGCCCGTGGTGAGTGAAATCGGTCCTGATATTTATGTTAAAATATTTAACGTTGTGTTTTATTTATTTAAATATAATGCCTTTCCACCAAGAAGTTACAAACAACACATTTAAAGTGGCAGTGATAATATGTCACTGCTTTGAGAAAGCTAAATTGAGTAGAGAATGTTACCACAACGAAGAAACTTTTTTTAAATGCTGATTTTTTTATGTCAATTTAACTAACGGCTGATTTCGAATGGTTCGACTTTAGGTATTCATAGTATAATTAATTATCTGTAAACTATTTTCTTAGTTCTGAAACGTTTGCTTTTTTAAACCTAGCAATTATTTACTCCAAAAAATAGTACAAATAAAGTTGAACTTTGTACGATTCCACATGTTTTGTAACTAACGACCCGGGTTTCGCCTTTCGGCATATTCAGTTCTATTGCATCCATGTGATAGAATGCTATGAAATGAGTTATTTGAACATTTTTATCTCATACATTAGACGGCGGTGTCGCTCGTTGACATTAACTATTCAGTCAAGTTGTCTCTGTCTCAATGCTTTGTGTTACACTAAAACCTAGGTTCCCATCCGGGGGGCCGCGAAAGGTTTTTTGGGGGGTCGCCAACTTACACGGTCAACTAAAAAAATATTTTTTTGTATGCTTTTGGATTGTACGGTGGGTCCGCGGGTTACATGGATTTTAAGAAAATGGGTCGCCACTCGAAAAAGGTTGAAAACCTATGCACTGGAAAATTCAACCGCAAAAAAAAATGAAATTGCAGTATCTATACAACATTGAAACCGAACGAAAAACTTTTTTATTGATGCGACTGTGTTTATGATTGACAATTATTTGCAGTCACACTGTTCAAATTCCTGCCGAATTATTCTTCAAGGAATGCACACACGTTAAATTATCTAAGTACGATGCGGTATCCAATCGAAACGTGAGCCAGATCGAGTGTTTTGTAGAGCACGTTGAAAAAATCCCTGCGACCTGGGCGGACATGCCTCGCGAGGCGTCTACTTCCTGCGTGCACCAGCCAGCCGAGATGCTGTTACTCATCAGCTTCTCGGCGGAAACCGGGCATCTTGATTAGGCACATGTCACAATGTTTGATTAATTAAAAAATGTAAAAAATTATTACCCGGCATTATTTCTATTTTATTCTACATGCTGCGCTGTAGGCAAATATTTCATGACGAATTTGCAATTACAAATTGATACGGCCGACGCTTTTTTATTCGTCCTACAGTTATAATTCTAATAGTTATATTTATTGCATAAAGTTAACAATAAGTAATTTTGAAAAAAATATGTTGAGAATAGTCAACACTGAGCTGTATTTTAAAACTGCATCTATTTACGCAATTCTTTTGTTTTCTTCTAAACCCTTTGCCTACTGAGCTAAATAAAGGATAATACGCCACCGAATATTTCAAAACTAACCTTAGTAGTTTTGGAATAGAACAAACATATGGAAATAATTAGGTCAATTTAGGCTATATTTTAATTCAAATAAATTGTATTATACAAAAGTAATGACACTAAACTGTTATTTTTATCTGTAAACTATCAACACGCTACATTTATGTTGACTGTCAATGGTAAAGATTTTATTCACAAACACAAAGTTTGCGACAAACGTCAAGTAGCGATTTTGTAAATCTATTAGAAAATGCATAATTACACGTCAATTACTCTTATTATTTGAATGTTTCCGCAAATATTGTGGTATAAAATCTTTTTCAACATATTTTTAAATTTGTTATTTTGTGAACTTTATTGATATTTTTAAAAGTTGTCAATTACTAATTTTCGTATCGCGATAAACGAAACCTGTCCTGATATATATATCAGGACAGGTTTATATCAATATAATATATTTTGGAAATAGTACTAAAAAATGTGTTTTATTTTTCAAAATATCACAGTTGACACCATAAAATAGATTCTTGGTAATTGTTTCGGTGGCGTGCCATCTTCACAGTGGTGTTTTAGTAGCTATGGTGTAGTGTCGTAGTATTTATCTTTATATTTAGTTGAATAGTTGCTACCTTCGTCTATTTTCTCATTTCAGTATATATTTCGATTTTTATTATACATATTTAAAATGTGTTACTTGTCTATTTTTTGTTGTTAATTCTTCAAATAAAGGCTTTATGTTAATTTTAATAAAAATATTTTTATAGTCTAGTCATATTAGTACGTAAAAAACCAAGCTCCAGGGTGATACAAATGCGCGAGTTGACGAATTTCATTACACATGATATTTAAAAATGATTCTGCGTTTGCTACTTTACGTACACAAAATATATTTTGTTTTAATTAAAAAATAAATGAAGCAAGCATAAAAAACACATGTTTCCTGTGTTTTGTCCTTAATACATTCGCTGGTAACTGTGTTATACATTTTTTTAATCGCTATTGCCACGTGCTGGACATATTGTGTAGCTAATGGTTTAATTTCTGGCTTAATCGACCAATTTATAAAGAATTTTTCCTCCTGCCTACCGGCTTACATCTCTCGATGATGAATTTCTACACTCGCATAAATATCTAATTTTATTTAGACCTACATACTTAAAACACACATTTGACAAGGTGGACAAATGACTCCATTAGTCTTACTTTTTAACGGTCCTACACAGTATACACAAGACGTTTCTGTTCCACATAATATGTAATGCATTCAATTTTCGAAATTAATTGCTAATAATTTATATTTAGTGTATTTTTTCGATGCTTGATATAAAAACAAGCCACTTAAACTATTTTGTTTTGAAACAATTTTTATTTATATATTTATTAGAGATTATGATAGAATAATTTACAATATTGAATTAGGATGCTTGACAGAATTCTAATATCAAATTTAAATCGTTCAAACTGTGTACAATTAATAACACAATGGCTTTCATGTTTAGACTTCTTCGGGCATTGTATTACATGACCCAGTTGCAAATAAATTGACAGTTCTTTATTGAACGAACAGTTAAGCATCCCTTAATATACCCCTTGCTTTATCTTTTACGTGAGATCAAATCAGTTAGTCATCGATCTGAATGAGTTAATTTTTACATTAATAGTTTATCTGATATTTAATCCCATCATAACCCACCTATTTAAAATAGGTTATCTCTAATTATTAAATTATATTTTTGTTTTATTTGACCGTCGTGAATACCTCTCATTACTAAGTCATCAATTTGTTTGTATATCTTTTACAAATTTGAACATCATTATAACTAAATTAGCAGTCATTAAAATTATTTCAGATATATTATGTATGTATATATATGTATAAAGCTCTTTGCCGCAAGGTTTTTTTTGTGATTCCTCTTGTTTATAAGCGATGCAAACCGTTTACTGTCTGTCAATTCCATCGATTCTGTGTGATAAAATGCCTGATTAAAATCATAAAAGTATATTTTCATTTGACTACGAAGTTCCTTTATATCTATTTTCTTTAATTATTGTGTAACGTGTGAACTTTCAATAGAGCTTAAAAGCTTATGTAAGCGATGTTGTTGTACGAAACTTACGGTTATTAAGTCGCTCAATCTAATCGTTAATTACTTAATTGATATGTAACTATTGATGAATAATAAATTTAAATGACGAGCTATTTTTTCACAATAGAAATATGATTTTTTATTTGAAATTAAACTAATAAATAATTATGTGTTATGATGTTTAATATGGTAAAGCTTAATTGACTTTTCTGATTTAACTTAAAGTTAAATAACTTAGAACGTTTCCATTTGACCATTTCTAATTTGTTTCGAGTGCAACGAAAGAATGCTCGTCCAACTGGAACCGAATTGGCAATAAAGCATGTGCGAAAACGGATGGAAATAATGTTCCGAAACGTCGCAAAATATGAAATAATTTACATCTGCGACATCTGCTGGTAGCCACGTGGGTCCACCGATCTTTGACGCTGTGTTGTATAAGAAAAAAACGAGACGATTAAGCTACTTCGAACGTAAACGGTAATTTAAACCCAACGGCGAAACATGAAAATGTTTGATGAGATAAATTAAAAATATCTGCATTTTCGAGCAATGACGTGTCAACAAAATATTTTTTATATCAAAAATAAATATATTTTATGTCGTCAAGAATTATTTATTGTATGACCAATATGGTTTCTAAAAAAATGTCAAGATACAAATGCATTACATTGTGCATTATTGTCTTCATCGGGGTGAGTTCTCTCACAGAATAAACGGGTCACTAATTCTCAACATGCAATGTCTTGTTCCGTCTTTTTGGCTAAGCTTTTTTGATATGTGGTATTACAGTTAATATACTCGAGTTTAACTAGTAAGAGAGAAACCAAACGCCAATACCCAAGACATCAAAATATAATTATTAAGTTTGCAAAAGTTTGAGCCCATATCGTTATTATTGTTAGAATAAAGCTCATTTGATCTTAGCTACTTTTGTTATGGTGATTTGAAGCTAATGTGATCGTACGTGTGTCTTCGACTGTAATTCTGTGGTACATTATTTAGTGTTATATTGATTATTTTAAACTTTTACCGTTATTTTATATTTTAGGTTTATTATATGTAATATTATTTTATTATTTTGTGATCAGTCTTATTCGGTGTATATAAGTAAACATCGATTGTTAAAGAAAGTTTGACTGTCGATGATGGTTTATGATTTAAACCAGTGCTTCTCAAGCTGTTCAAGCCACGACCCCTAAATCTGAAAATATATTAATACCCCGAATAAAAACCACGTTGCAAATCAAAGCGGCCTACGGTTTGAAAAACGCTGATTTTTACTACAAAATTGGCATTTGTGTGTTGTCGTGCTTGTCCGCATTTTTCTTGAAATGTAACAATAACTAAATCACTCGGATCACCGTAAAAGCTCTGTTAGACCAAATAAAAGCTTCCTTCGTATAATGACTGGCGTCTCGATCACTCGAGAATTCTTTCCGTTTTTCAGCTACGTTTATCTCATCCCATCAACAGTCGGTCCAGGTGTTGCTTTTTTTCTGTCGGATGATAGGTTCATCGTCCTCATTACGGCAGCGTTTGGTTCCAGCTTCCGCTCCTTTACGGCACTGTTTTTGTAAGAGAGGGGTGCGTCCACTTGGGACTCATGAGCTCGCGACAAACGTATCTCGACATGCTCCTTTCGGTGGTTTTGTGACAAAATATTTTACATTCAACCACCATTTTATTACGATCACGATTTATTCACGATTTTTTAAATCCAAATAGTTTTTTTCATACCTACATGATGTGAATAATAAATTTAAAATCAATTCCGAAACCTAAGTCGTACGCTCATGCAAACTATTCAAGTTCCGATCTGAAGTTTTTGTTCCTTTCCATTATAAACTAACTATAATTTATGTTTTGTTTATGATGAACATACTGAGTTTTAAAAGTTTTTTAAAATAGTCTTCATTTGATAAGCATAACTGATTCTGATTATTTTTAAAAATGGTCGTAGATCAACTAAAATTTTTTGCGTGGTTTTTTATGTTGTAAAAGAATCAAACATTCATTTATCGATATAATCGTTCGATTAGAATATATGCTTTAAAATGCTTCTAAAGCAATCTTTTTTTTTTTTTGTTTATCTTCATATATTCAATATTCATTCTTAGGCCGAAAACTTGTGGGCCTTGCCTTATTTTATATGTCGACATATTTCATTTGGATGTGAGTGAGTTTAGGCGTATACTATTTTTTAATCTATTAAAGAAGATTTTACATGAACTTGTTTGGTTGACTTTCTCCCTATCCTCGTTTTTTGTTATGTTTTTTTATTTCTTTAATTTGTTTTGAATATTTTGATGCAGAAGCAATAAACTAATATTTTGTAATTTTTGAATCGTGTATTTAACAAATAAATAAATTAGTAGCTTAGCACGCAAACTAAAATGAATTTAAGATTTCTTGTTAACTGTTCTGCTAATGCAATTGGTAAAATTATGATAAGATGTATGATTGAAAGTGAACTTTTTACCGTCAACCATTTACATCATAATTAGTTCATATCTGCGATATTTTAATGAAAACAGTCCATATCTTTTTGGTACAGTGAGAAACTATTAATTATAACAATTAGATATATCAATTTTTAAACTATGTATAACATTTATGGACATTTTGTTACAAGATTAATTTGTAATGAAATTTAAAAAAAATCTTATTCAAAAACAGTAACATAATATTCTCCGTGTTGCATCGATTTATATATTGATTATCAAAAAGTGTGTCAAATTTTTATCAGCAAAAATGATTTCGATATCCTAATTATCATGTATTTAATAACCTCAAACGACGTCAAGAATATTTCATGTATTCATACATATATAAGCCTAGGATTATAAAAACATATATGTTGGCCCATGTTCTTTTTAGGTTGAAGGGACTACCTTTTTGTAAACAATGTTTTTTTATAAAACCGAGAAATATCACAAAAACAAAAATCTTTTCATGCTATAAGTAAATATTTTGGTACACTGTTTACTGTCTGCGTAATATCACTTTTCGCCCACATCCAGAGATAGAGAAATATTATTTTTATGTCTTGTTTTTATTCAAATGCCCATTGTCAACAATACCATCGATCGAAATCAATTCACGCTTTTATACGATATAGTCTTATCAGCTTAGGTTAAACCACCGATGAGAAATGGACAAAAAGAACGCTTTGTTACGCATTTATATAATATTTTTGTATCGTTCTATTTGTGTAAAATGGGCATAAATTGCTAATCTAGCATAGCGGAGCCTAGCGAGTTTTTACCGTTTTTTTCTCAACAATATCCGTTTATATTGGTGCACGTGCGTAGATTTAAATTACTTAATAAAGTAATACACAATCTAATATAAATAAAACAATATATTTCTTTCAATATTTATACATACGTAAGAGATTTTCGCCTGCTGATTTGTTATTTATTTAAAATAATAGGAAGCTATAGATCTTAAAAAATTAAACATATTTTGAACTGTATTACTTCCATATTTTTATAATGATCAAGATTGGTTTCGTGCTTCGCAAGTCGATTATCAACTAATCACACGAATTTTTGAAAATTTTGAAATTCAATTAAATGAAGTCGATTTTTGGTGATTTTTTTTGATTAAGATGATTCACTTAGAATGCATGAAGGTGCCGAAAAACGAAACGAAACGTTGTTGATGATCATATAAAAATTTGAAAATTTTAATGATCAAAATCTCAATATTAAATTTTTACGAAACTTTGTGTTGATGCTGGTTATTTTTCCCTGAATTACCCGGTAGATTATTTTGTAGGATGAGACTACATGTTTTAACGGAATTCGTTGTGTGTTCGTGAAGGAAAGCAATCAGCGAAAAGTTGGCATGTCATCGGAAGACTTTAAGCAGTATATCGACTTCCTTCCGCTCTCTATTCAGTGCGTAATAGGATTCCCCTACCATGGAAACAGTATAGGTCACGCAGAACGTTAGCGTATAGATCGCAATAAGTTTTCGATGTTTTATTTTATCATTCCCTTCGATTAATTATATCGGCAATGGTATGTGCCGAGATTTCGAACTTCAGGCTTGAATCGGAGGCTGAATTCCACGACCGCTAAACATGAACGCGAAAAAGAATCTTTAGCGACGTCGTTGAGAAAATAATTTATTTTCTAGCTTTTCTATTACTTATTTATTGATATCATAGAGTATTATGTTTCTTCATAAATGTCATACACAAATAAATAAAAACAGAATTTATTTTCTAAAATAAATCTATAAAACTTTCTCATCCGTTTTCAAGCCACAGAGGTTTCTTTGTACTCATTATTTAACATCATTATACAAATCGTTTTTTATTATTATAGGTAAGTAAATTCCAGAATAAATAAATCGATAGTTTATCTATTAAATTGGTAATTAATTAGTATAACTACATCAGTGCTCCGCCACCTTTTGTTTTCCACGGCACACCAACGCTTTTTTACAAAATATCTCAGCACTTCACAAGTCAATATTTATAAAAAAAACGGAATATGCAACATCGACATACTTGTTAAAACTTATTCTTCCTGCATTGCTTACTTTATATACCAATAATTTTATTTCTTATAAATTTACGTTTTATATTTAAGCTCGTGTGTATTATATTTATGTATTTATAACATATAATTCTGGTGAAAAATTTATTATTTCTGCTTTCATATGGCTACATTTTCACATAATATTATATAGTGTTAATGAATTATATGATTTTCCTTTTGTTAGAGAAATGCGTTGCTGCACACCAAGCATCATCTGGCGGCACATCTATGTGCCGTGGCATACCGGTTGCGAACCACTGAACTATGTTATAAAGCGGTGAAAAAGTAACATAATACATTGCTATTTTTTCGCCGTGTGATATTGATAATTAGCTATTCTGCAAACCGTTTCTTGTATTCGCAAAATGGCTGAGATAGAGTATTAGAAATCGATTAGTGTATGAAAATATTTGATTTTTGTAATCACATACACATATCACGAATGCCTCAATATCTTTTACCATTTGGCTCCAAGAATGTCAATGTTTTACTTATTGGATCGGGTGTTAAAATTATTTATTTGCCTTAACAAGCTTTGATAAATAACATTAATACATATTACTATTTTTTTTTTGTTTATGACGTTTCATTTTTTCTTAAATAATAAAAATACGTTTTATTTTAAGCTAATAAAAAGCTAAAAAAAATGCTCAAAATATTCACAACTGCATTTGACGGCTGTACGTTATTCAATTTATACCATGTCAAAGTTATTAAATTTAATTTTATACTTCCACAATTAAAATATCTTAGATCGATTTTCGCTTCATTAACAAAACCGGCATTAGAATATGTGCAGAACCTTTCGGCGTGTTTCATATTCGATTTTTCCCGTTTTTCCGATCTGGTTCAAGGTCGAAGCTTGAACATTTCCCAGGAAGCGGCAGCACAGGCAGCGACGCGTTTCAATCCGTCAACACAAGTTTGTTTTCCCCCACCCCCACAACATTAACTTAGCACGGAAAGTTTGGCTGCGTTTCAAAATTAAATATCACTTTAAAATCATTGAAAACAACAATCAAATACATCTTTATGCTCGTATATCTTATATTTTGAGTTACTTTATTATGGTTATAAATTGTTTATGTTAAATTTTTTGAACTTAATAGAATTATTCTTCACTAGAAGCGTAGACACGTTAGAAAAGACGAGACAAATCATTTTTTATTTACATACTTTTTTTTTGTACAAAAAGTAAGTAAAAAACGAAAATCGTATGGAGATCTTCAATTATGGTCAATTAATTCAGTACAGGATTGTTTGACTTACATTCTGTAAGAAAATATATGAAGAAATAGCTTTAAAATGTTCTCGGTTACTTGATACGGATAATATACATATATATAATATACAATATTACACTGGACGATACTAATAAAGTATAAATTATATTTATACATATTTGTTTCGTCGTTTCGAAGACCGCACTTTTGTTGATTACACCAATAGACTTAAGATATCTCTGGTGTCCTTTTCACAGATTTACATACTTTTCTTAATCTTATTTCGTCTGTAGTTTATAAGACAACAACTGTTGAATGGAAATTTTAGAATGTGATTTGTTTTATCAAACTCATAATTAAAATTTGCGTAAGAAATTCGTGTTCTGTTTATCATTATTTTAAACATATCATCAATGAAAATGCGTTTTCGCTTTGTATCTAAAAAAAGAACAAGGTTGGTTGATTTTGTGTCGCAAGAAGTCTTGGGTGTGCCGCGAAAGAAGAAGACAAATTAAAACTGTTGATCTGAAAAATTCAAAAATCGTTTCTTCATTATAACGAAGAAATGCATTGTAAATTCTTTCAGTCAGTGTGCTTTAGTATTCGAGTAGCAAAAGTTTAAGGGTGTCATTAACCCACTTGTTCAGACTTGATTTTTGTTAGGGAAAAATGTGATAAAGAATGACCATGCGAAACATGTGCAAAGCATCATTATCTGCGCTAGAAATGTCATTTATTCTTATTATGATTCGCTCTAGTGTCAATATATTAGATTGGCAATTTGTTATACTTTCGTTAATTTTTTTGTTTTGCTGCAGATAGAAACGGAATCAAAAAATCGAAAGCATTTACAGATGGTAGATAAAAAGTTGCGTGTTTGTTTGTATAATTAAATGTTATGTTTTGTAATAATTCTTTTTGAAAACCCATTCCACCTTTCTCACTTATATATTTAAACATAAGTGATAAATTTTTATTTTAACTAAGATTTTTCTTAGTCATATTAATAGTGCATTTGTTCGTTTTGTGTATTTTTATTTGGTGAGCCGTGGAACCTATTTCTCTCTTCCGTCGTTTGGTCGCAGATGAGCGATTCGGATTTCATTTGATACATTTGCTTAAATGCTTGATTTAGTTTAAGGAAGATTGGAAATAAAAGTGTCACAGCGATGACGGTAAGTCGATCGTAGCCAATACGATGGCAGTTTTTTTCTCTTACGGTTAATGGTATCTTGGGAAATGTTTTACGAGGCAGTTGATTCGATTTGTAGTTTTGTTTTTCATCCAACAAAAGATTGTCTGATGGTATTGGTCATGTCAGGCAGATAGTATTCATTACTGCGCATAAAGCTCTCGCACGACTTCCGCCGCCATCTGAGATTTTCCGACTCAGTGAAAAGCCTGAGCTTTCCCGAGCAGCTGACGTCCACCGCGATCGTCTCCCCCGTCTCGCTCTCCCGACGCCCCCACCGCCGATCCGGCGTGACGTCACCGCGCCGTATCGACCAATCGCGAGTCGGCCGGCGGGCCCCGGGCGGTGCGCGGACGGGGGCGCCTCCGCAAAGCGAGCCCACTCATAAACAGTAGCAATCGGCCGTCCGAGCTGTAAACATCGTTGGTGTTTTCACGTCCCAGACACGTGACGATTCGCATCTTATCTTTTTCAGTGCTGTTTGTACTGCAACGCGCTAAAAAATAATATAAACGTGCTTTTTCGTCGAACCGAGAACTGTCTTGAGCGACGCTCGAAACCGCAAAATCTCTGATAATATTAACCTCAAGTTGATATCATCGGCCGCCGATTATTCGCTACTCCATCGGAATTTCCGGAGAGCCTGTTAACAACTGGAAATTATCATTCTTTTTACTTTTTTAAATATTATTTCTATAATTTATAATTTTTTAAAACTGACAACGCGTGAGAAACGTCAAATCAACACCATAACCACGCCGAGTGAATTAAGTACGCATACATAAATTAATCTTGTGTAAACTTCTTCACTCTCCACTTGATAAAAAGTGCGAAGCTTTTCCACCGTCTCGATTCTAATTGGTCACCGGGCGAGTTCGGGAATACAAGTTTTTCCTTGCGATTGTTTTTGTTATTGTTGTGAAAAGTGCTTTTGTGACGCAACGCAGCGCAGCCTTTTGTGACGTACTGTCCGGCGCTCTCAGGTGAAAATTGTTTCAGTGAGGCATTTTCCGCTCACAACGAGAGTACTTTTATGTTCTTGTGTTAGAATCTCATTCGGCGAGCTTTCACCCTGACTGCTGCGGCGTAGGATGTTAACTGATTTTGGTGAGTTTGCCTTCAGTTATTACTAATACACGCACATAAAAATTTTAACTGTCGCTCCTCATTTCTCAGCCATCTTCGACTAATTGTCATGCCCTGAGTATCGTCACTAACATCTTTACAATTAAATTAAATAATTTTATTCATCACGACGGCTTCACAGTTACCTATATATTATTACGAATATTAAGAATTCCGTTGTTTCATGTATTATTTATTAGACCGGTCTACTTCATTATTATTTAGGTATAATACTTTAATACGCTTTTTATTCACCGACTTTATATTGTCAACAAACATAAAAACAAGATTTCTTAATTAACCATATCCAATCTTAAGAGATATTTCTTGTCGACACAGAAACGCGTTTGTGACTACGTGTTTATTTAACATTTTTTTGAGAATAGAGTTGTTCGTTTCCACTGAAATAAAACCGTTTGTAATATATATATTATGCATCCACAGCACCCCTTAACTGTAAGCATAATGCTGTATTATGATTTATTTGAAAGGATGACGAAAAATGATGATTCAATCATAAAATAATCAATTTTACTTAATAATTAACTTCAAAAATACATCTCTCCATTATAACGATGTAAGCTTACTTGACATGTTGTTTCGAATATAATACACTGCACTATTAGTTTTGAAAAGTCTGGTACTAATCAATTATTTTTGTGTACAATTCATATAGTAACTATGCATTTTATAAATGATTTAGAGAGAGGTTAGCAACAATAAATATATCACATAAAAAAGTGGTTTTATCAATAATTAGAGTAATGACTAATTTCAGTAAAATAACTACACTTACAATAAAGTATAACATAATTCTCTCACGTTACCAATATCTTCCGAATTGAAAATATTTGTTATATGTGCATTGGATATAATATTATAATCTCAAATATTTATTATTTTTATGTATGTTTAAATATCGTCGATTATATTATATATATATTATGAATGAATATTAACTTTGATTAGAGTACTGATTTATTTCGGTGAAAGAAATGTATTCTTCTGATATGAAAATATATTTTTTCTACGATAGTGACAAAATCTTCAGTATAGCAAATATGTATTATACATCCAAAGGATGTAATGTAATCTTTCACTTGATTATTATGTCTATAATTCTAGTTAACTGCAGATAGTGTATACATATATTGTTGTGCTCATAATTTGTATAATAATTCTGTGAATTTATAGTTCAATTGCCCGCTGAGTGAATGCAATCTTGTTGCACTTTTGTCTGGCAATTGCAGCTTAATGATAAATGATGTTTTGCTCTTTAAAAATGACTATCAATTAAACAGGCAAGATTCTTAACATGCAGCAGAAAGCACTGTAGCCGTTTTGCTGTAGGACTCTTGTTATTTGCAACTAAACAAATATATATTTTAAATATGTTTTATTTCTATTCAATACTCAATATTAATTTAGACAGACAACTTACAGAAAAGCTTGGAATATGAATAAAATTCTACTGTTTAAATGGCAGTATAATTATTTTATTATTATGGCAGAAACATTATTTTCAATAATTTACTTACTATAACTTTATAGTTAACAATATATCTTTGATTAATTATGACAGAAAGTAAAGAAAATGAGGATTGTCGTAATTTACGATACTAACTGAGGCTTGATGAAATGTTAATATTAAAATTTATATGTGTTATAACTCACGACGAGGATTTCGCCTTTCGGCTTCTTCAGGCATTCAAGTGCACGGATCGTATGTGGAAATGCAGAGTTTTAATCTTTTAATTTTGAGTTTAGTCGGCTTCATATTTTTAATATCACATAAAATATAAATATATAATAAATAAGCTGTTATTTGTTTATATCTTTCATTGGAAATTTATTTCTGATATAAATTGTAATTTTTTTTTTTTATATTTTGAAAAAAAAATCATTTTGAAACAGCCGTGAAAGATATTATGCCCATTTTTGGTTATTTATATAAATATTTGTAGCATATGTAAATGAAAAAATCAACATCCTGTAATATTTTCATAAACACTTAATACTTACGTACGGCTTATCAGATGTGTTATCAAACGGAACAGATAAAATCTACTAAAATTTTACGTTAGATACGTGTGAAGTCAAATAGGGGACGTATCGAATGAAGAAAGAGGTGTCTATTTGCAAAGAAAGTTTCAAAACGCGAGAAATTTTCTACATATAAAAAAGACTACAGACTTTATAGTATATTAGTATATTCTCGGTAAAATTTTGTCAATTCAAATGCATCACTCTTCTTAAAGATGTTGAACAGTGTTTCCCAGGTCGTCTGTTACGAATCATATTACATATTGAAATGAGCATAAAATTGTAATTATTTTATTTGTATTAATTTAATTTAATTAAAATGATTTGATTAAAGTGTTTTATTGTCTAGACATTGTTTGTTACATTAGATACATAATTCAAATCAATAACACTTTTATAAAAATATGTGATGTTTATATGCTGATTTTCGAAGTAACTTTGGCGAACAAATTAACTCTTTCCAGTCTCTGCGCTGTAGTCAACATTTAACTACTGCATACATACACGGGTTCTCAATAGGTTAGCATTGTAATTTGGCAACAGCATGACGATACTTGTATGCTAGCAGTATATCTTTTAAAATGATAATATAATCGCGCGTGTATTTAAGCGGGATGACAAATATTCAACCGAAACAATATAAACAAAACTAACATTAGTGATGAAAGACAGTTATGCCGTTAAACTGAACCGTATGTTTTAATATAATGATCGATCAAGATAATATATTATATATGTTAACGTTGTTCTTATGGATGTTTTGCCGTGGTTGTACAAAATCAACGATACACGCGGGAAAGCGATGAATGCGAGAACGATAGATCAATGTGAATTGTATTAGTAAAGTAAATAATGTTTTCTGATTTCCATTTAACTAGAAGCTTAATTTGCATCGGGAAATCGACTACGGTAATAAATACCACACGTCGATGCTATAAGAATAATTTCGGAATAATTGAAAATTCAATACGGGACACTGCATGTTGAGGTATTTACGCGCGAAATAGCTTCATTTTGAATTTTAATGGCTATTGAATAAAAATGTGTTTGAGTTTTTTTTTTTTTTGCAATAGTGCTTTAACGTTTTCATGAGCCGGTTGTGTAAGTTTATCTCGCAATATGGAGAGTTTATCGCGAATTCTTCGCTTGATAAAACATCCCAGATAGTAGGTCTGCTATGCGAATATTAATTTATTAATGTTTTCCTGATTTGCGTTATAATAAAACAAAATATTTAATAAAAAGCAGATTTGTTCAAAGCAAAGGATAGTTATTGCATCGCATATACTTATTCGTTTCTTACATACAATACATTGCGGATTGTCGAATATCTAATTATTTGCATAACGGATACGATATTGTATTATATTAAGTGGACACTTTGATTTATTGTAATCATTTTCGCCTTTGCGATTCTAAAATTTACATTTGATCATAGATATTTTTTTGATTTTTTTTTTTAAATTGTTAAAACTTTATGCGATCCGACATGTTTTGTCACTAACGTCCCGGGTTTCGACTTTCGGGACCTTCAAGCGTTCTATCACACGGATGCAACAGAACTGACGCACAATAAAAAAACAGTTAGCATCGTCTATTTACCAATATATAAATGAGTCGAATGACTTAACAAGATTAATCGTTAATCACAGGTAATTGTGTTAATTATTATCAGATCAGAATAGTGTTAAGATATTTTTAGCTGTCATTTTATTCTTGCCTTTTAAGATCTGTGTTTTCCTGTTTTTAATTCATTTGTTATATAGACGATGCTTACTGTTTATTGTATGTCAGTTGGGTCGCATCCGTGTGACAAAATTCCTGAAGATGCCGAAAGACAAAACCCGGGTCGTCAGAAACAAAACATGTAGAATCTTACAAAGTTGTAAAAATTCAAATTTGATATTGAAATTCCATCAAGCACCTTCAGTCGATATCATAAATTCACCTATTTGTTCAACATAAATCTCACACTATCTCATCTGTACTATAATATTATAGTTCTTATTTATTTGATTAACCTCTTCATTCAAAAAGACGACAGTAAAATGATGGTATCAGGGAAGGAATAAGTCATAGGTGGGCACGCATGAAGCCGATGATAAGCCACATCACAATAACGTAGAATTGAAAACACAAATTGAATTTTAATTCGTATACGTTTTATTTAAAGTGAAAAAATATATAATTGAGGGGAAAAAATGTAAAATTAGTGTTTATAAACAAAAATAATGAAATGTATACTGTTCAACTAAGACCTTTGATCGGATCTCTGAAATTTCGCGTGAGATTTGTTTATGCCGTTCCTAATATTTTTTACGATGATGATTGGTCATTCGTGGACGTAATTGTGCAGTACAAAGTTGAACAATTCTTCAAATTAATACGATTCATGAAAAAAATAATATAAAATTTTCAAGGGAGCTACATTGAATCTGACAAATTGCCGCATTTGCGTAACTTTGGACAATGTGCAGTTTTCAGGATAGGATTGCGTGTATGGGAAAAAGATGATTTTTTTGTATACTTCATAAAAAAAAACTCTAAATCGATTAAAATATAATACATTTTTATCGGCTTTACTTTTTTTACGCGTGCAATTATTTTATTTATCACGTTTATTTCTACAAAACCTTGTAGTTTAAGTTTTAGTCAGGAGCCGTAACGCTTCACAATTCAAAAAATCAACTTAAAAAAACGTAGTTTTTATAGTTAGTCAACTCACCGCTAGTATTCTGAAATTACACTGACTTTTTGCCAATAATGTAATGGTAAATAATAACAAACATATTTAGAATTGTGATAATTTTGAAACAATATAGAACGTTACTAAAATCCTTTAAATTATATTATATTACAAGCACTTATTATACTGGAGCCAATTTTACTAAATAGTATATATCTCAAAACTGACAATTTTGAGTTGTGATAGTTTATTTGTGCGGGTGTGCGGTATTTTATCTACAAAGTGTGTAAGTAGCAAAAATGAGAACACTTTGAGGCAGAAGATTTGATATAAAGAAAAGCACGCCTTTTTCTCGACATTTAGAACATTAGGTTTATTTTTAAACATAAACTTCACGGTAGGTAAAACTTAATTGTGTTTCTAAATATAAAATATTATTATAAGCATTGTTTAGTAGTAAGAAAATATAATTAGTCCAAACCCCCCAGGCTTTCACGGTGACTTATACTGTTTGTCAATTTCCGGTAATCGTTATATAAATTACCGGATCCTTCTAAAAACATCCTTATTTATTTTTAACAAGTCCTTGTCGAATTTGTATTTGTTTCGGCGATATATTTTTGTTTTATTCTATTCATCTTTTCAAAGAGTGAAAGTGAAGATTTTATCTTACTAATCTAGCACTATCTTCTTAATTTAAAAATACATATTTTATTTATCATGGTTATAGTTCATTTAAAAATGCTTAGTTTATTTTATTGTCAAATGAGTTGCATAACTCTAAAGATCGCTGAATGTATTAATTTACATTGAATTTTAATTGACGATGCTTTTTCAAACTTTAGTCTAATTAATTAAGTCTAATTATTTATTCAACTTCGCCACTGCTTTAAGATTGTTATTTTTTTATAAAATATTTAAGTTGTGTTTTATGCATAAAGTACTTTTAAATTTTCTTCTGTTAACTTTTGGATATTTAATTGTATTGACATGATTATTATTTTGTATCGAAATTTGGTTATGGTTTTCTATGATTTTTAAGCATTATATAACCAGAACTTTATGTCTAATGAGACATTAGGAGAAGTGAAATATTATCAATGATTCCAAACATAAAACATTTAAATGAACTTTCATAAAATAAAGCAATCAATAACATTTTCATAAAGGAGTTCAAGAAGGTTACTGTTTATCTTTTTATTTTTAATGTGGCGTTTCCTTTTACTCAATGATTGTCTTTTTATATACAGTAGTCGTATTTTTACATTGATTTATTGTTAATATATATGTACATTCAGGCCAATCCACTTTTCTTCCATGGGATTTTAGAAAACTGCATGAATTAGTTTTTAATTAGAAACGGGTCTGATACTAAAAAAACGCTTAAATGGACAAGCAGAAAGCTGGCCATTGTTGATTTGATCATACGATCTTTAATAATAATTTTGAGGACGAGCTAATCCTCTTCGTCTTAAGAAAACCGGTTTCCCTTCTGCCGCGCTCAGGTAGTGGAGTGTGGCAGGTAGTAGTGGAAAATAAAGGCTTCGCCGCTAACTCTATCCGGTCGGCGTTTTGTTTTCCTCACACCACGTGCTGGAAAGTGTGCCCACTCCACTCGCACAGTGTTTCTATTTGCGGGCGCAAAATACGTAATAATTTAATTTAATAACTGCCCGACAATGTCGGTTATAGAACTACGCTAATGGTATGCGACTGTTCGGCTCTCAAGTATTATTTACATCCGAGAATTGCTTTCCAGCTGCTCAAAATTGTATTATTCTAGCGTTATTTTATTTTTGTTAAATGTAGAAATGCCATATTAATACCGTTCTCGGGACCAGATATATGATTGTGGCTCATTCTAAACATCATTTTCTTAGTAGTTTTTAAACCTTTCCAAATTTTTCATATATCTTCCAAATGTAGATTATTGTTTATAACTATTGTACCAAACGAGTCTTCGTTATCTAACATATATATTCTTTGAAATAAATATTTATATGAAATAGTTTATTGTTTCCGTAATCTATTATGATTCTGACAAATGCCGCCTTCGAATCGAATTAAAATATAACAATTTTAAGAAAATAATTAAAACCGAGTAATTGAAAAATATAATTTTATTATATAAAATTATTATCATGTGATTTTTCTTCTCCTTGTTGAAACATTGTCGGAAAAAATCTTCCACCCCTTTTGTTAATGATCGACTTGTCCGTGAACTCGTGCTGCGAACTCCGCACTGCTGATAACGGCTTAGAGAAAGGGGTGCGCAAAGCATTTTTCATATAGGGGCTGCGAGTTACGTGCTATTATCCATTCCTTATTGTCTCTGCCTCCGCAAAGCAGAAAGGTCAGGGATGATATACGTAAATGATAAATTGGACTGAAAGCTTTTCGTTTTTTGTGGTAATTATGTAATAAGCGACCCATCGTTGGTGACTAATTTATTATTAATCACAGCTAAAGCCTGGGCAATATATTTTATTTTACATTACGCTTAAATAAAACATTCTTAACTTTATTATACAAAGAATAAATGGACAAAAAATATGATTATCGCATACTTGTCGACTTAAGAAGAATTAATTGTATTCTGTTATAAATATTCATTTAAAAATATATAATACTTCAAAAATAGTACTTTCTGGACTGTATAATCCACTATGAAATATGCTGAAATTTGCAGTAATACGTTGAAAATTATTAAATATCCACGCTGTGGCATTCCCATAGGCAGGTTGGTATCACAATATCTAAACACACACAATTTATGTACAAGACATCTCAAAAAATGGTCAGCAACATACAGTTTGAAATAATCAATAACAAAAGTTCTCATTTTAGTCTTGTATAAATTGAAAGAAATCAGTGGCCAAGTTTGATACTTTCATATGTGTATAGATTTATTGATGATATATTTTACACTATGTCAAATATTTCTCATGCAGCTTTACGTTTCATTTATGTTGGTACCTCTTTAAACATTCAATTAAATATCAAAATTATGTCACGTAATGTATGTTTTTTGACACGGTGAAAAAATAGCAATGTATTTTAGTTCTACAAAATTATTTTTAACAAATATAGTTGATAGTTATTTCGGCTCACGCCATCGTCAGAACTATGTTTTTTGATCTACGGTTTGTATGGTGTGGATAGCGACAGCGGCAATAGTTAACATAACTTATTTGTTCGTCGTGTATGGCCACAAATCAATTTAACCTATCTGTGAAACGGAAGCAGCTTTCGAGTTAATCTGTATTATATCCAATTAATATAAAAAGGTTTGTCGAACTTTAATATAAGCAAATCAAAACATATCATACCTATCTAATTATTAAGGTATGTCTACATTGCCTACAATAATAATATATCACTATATGCGGTTTATCTCCAATTAAAAAGCAATCAGATATAACACTCTATGCATCACAATGAGTAAGTATCACTTAAAATATGTAAGCATGTAAGCGAGTCTAAATTTATAAAAAAAATTGACCAAGAATAGAATTTTTTGTGAATGAATTATTTTTGGATGGCTATGTTGGCGTGAGTCAATAAAAGAAATATCATATCAAATTTCTAGTTACCTTTTTACGATAATTTGAGTTGTGAATATGAATGTATAAAGACATCTTTATTTCCGTTACTATCAGTTGTAGAGAAGTTTTATTTAACCTTCTGACTGCTAACGCCTCAAAAGTAAACGTAGATTGCAGTTTATTGATATTTGGTATTGAAAATTATAAGAATGTTAACTGTGTTGAAAATTATGCGAATGAGCTAATTTTTCTATTGAAATATAGCCTGATTTGTAGTGATAATTTCCATATGTCGACTTGATGCTAAAAATAATGAATTCACATGGAAATAGTCAGTTTGGAATATCCTTTACTTGGTACAGATAAGTAAAACCGTAACATGTCAGTTGTGATGCCAACAGATATGGGTATTACTCTGTATATCGGCTTGAAGTTCAATCACCGAACTCAAACAAAATAACGCTGTATGTTACTTAAAGAAATTTTTTAAATTATTTTTTTTCGTGTCACCAGAAATAACCCGCAGATAAAAAAAATATAATATATTATTTGAATCCTGATAAAATCATTTCTGTATGAGACACTCGCCATGCTTCAATTATTTCAGCGATCATAATCTCTTAAAAACATTAATGGGCAGTATATTAAATTATACTGGGGTTTTTTTTTATACAGTAATATTAAATTCTACAGACCAACTGGCAACTGTCTATAATAAAATAAACAAGCTGACAACATTAGTATCGAATTGTACTAGACGTATTTTTATATTGTTGATTATACGTGATTTATTTGTTTCATTCTTTCATGTAAGTACAGTGCTTAGAGATTTGCCGAATGTCATTTTCAGCAATGGAAAGGCATATAAAGCATTCAATTTCAAATTAGAATTATTTTAATGAAAAAAGGTTTCTTTTATTTTTAATGACTCAAATTGTCTTGCAAAAAAACGATGCAAGGTTTTCAAAGAACGTTGATAGAGGTAAAAATCCACCTATTACAAATGTACTCTTTAAAAACAAATATCATTTTCAATTATAGCTTTTTTTTATTCCGCCTTCAAAAAATACATGAACATGCGTGCAATTAAAAAGTTTAGTGGACCGAGGGATTCGGTTAAGTAGTCGGTTGTAAGTCTGCGGTCGCCAACTGATGGTCTACGAAACAATTGTTTCTATAGTAAATCCTTTCGGGCTAATACTACAAAAATGAATGCATTAATCATACAGTGTCATTCATTTCGTGGCAATTAATAAGCATTTAAACCATTTCATAATAATGAATAAATACATTTTTATACTGTTCTCAAAAGAGTAGACGGCGGGATCCAAAATTTGTAAAGTACTGTTCAAAAAGTTAGCGACCGCTGTTTGTGACAACTGATGGATATGTCACGCTTAAATCAATTTGATTTTTGCTTGCATGTTATAAAAAAAATAAGTTACATATTTTTTTTTTACTGAGTTTGTTCCACTTACGGAGTGAACGCGTAAAAAATAAGCAATCAAAAATATATAAACTGCTCTTAAATTTAGAAATGTGATGAAATTGGTTAATATAATTTTGATATAAATCCACCACCGGAGTGAACATAGGTTATTAAACGGATCGTCCGTGATATTAATATGAAAGGTAGACTAATGAGTATAACTCTTTATTAGATATTTTGCGTTAAATGTAAAAAAATAAAATAAAAATATGTTTCAATGGACTAACAGTATACGTTGCAGATGCTTTGTAGATGATTTTTGTATATGTATGGTTATTAAACTAAATTATACTTGAAAAAAATATGATGTGTTTAAAAGTATAAGTGTACATTGGGTTTTTTTTGAGTATCTTAACGCTGCTGATCATTATTCCTGAAAAAAAACTACAATTTCTTTTTGGATTTATACTCATAAATCCGTCAATTATGGGTATATTAATTATGTTGTTTTTTATGTTTGTATTTTTATTATTAGTAAATTTGTATATACTGTGTAATAAATATTAGGCTTTGAAACAACTATTGAAATTCAAAGAATTAAATGCGTTCAGGTACAAAGCGATTCGTGAAATCTGGCATTCAGCTGTAAGGATTTCGTATGCTAAGTAATTCGTATTGAAATAACAGAGAACACTCCCGACCTAAACGATTAGTTGTTATATATATGATAATACAATTGGGTTTGATAACAGTGACTCGATGTGAACATAGCATAGCATCTTCTCATTGATTGACAGGATCGATTCGTTGGTGTATCTGTGTACGTTTAGCGCTAAACCGTAAACGTTTTACTTACACACGTTCATTTCCGATTTGAGCGTTTTATAGAGGTATACTTCTTATATATATTTCTATATAGTGTTTGTTTGTAAGATGCATATAAATGTGCGAGATTGCTGATTATGTGTTGACCTTGAGCGGTGCTTACACACCGGCTCACGTAATTCGCCTGTCTTCGATCAATTGTTCATTTTTAAAACTGTTTTCTCATCACTTTTAAAAAAAATATGATCATTAAGTAAATAATTGAATTGTTTATTTAAAATAACTAATTATACGAACGTAAAAATGTAGCCAATCTTGTTATAATAGAATATTATTAGGAACATTTTTTTAATTTAACATTGCTCAGATAGATCAACATTTCGTGTGTTTTTTCTTCAGTTTTAATCTTGATAATTAAATTATGCTAATTACTTAATTATTTTGGGGGCGTGGCTTAATGTTTCGGGAGAATTGTAATTACTATACGATTTTATTATTATTGTATGACGCGAAATTTGCTTCGAAGTTTTCTTTAATCCGCTGACTGCTTACGTCTCAATTTTAAAAACGTCAGATTGTAGTGCATTGTTGGTTGATTATCATAAATATGAACGTATCCTCGATGACAAAACTTTCGCAGACGATACAATTTAAATGTGAAAATATAGCCTGACCGTTATTATCTCTACAAGATTGTCTAATACGAATTGGAAGGGAATCGTTGGAGTATTGTTTTAGTGCTTCGACAGGAACAGATTAACTCGTTGATGTTATTTAATTTTCACAGAAAATGGTTAATATATATAAATATATCTTTATTCAATAATGCCTTAATATAGTCAGGTATCATTATCCTGTAAGTCGCATTCCTAAAATAAAAATCGTAATGATACGGTGAATCAAATGGATGATTTTTGACAATTATTTAATTATGCTACTGTAAATTGTGTAGATAGTTATTCTAGTAATCGTTTGCTCAGTAACTATAACTATTGTAAAAATAAATTTTTGTCAGTCTTTCTAAGACCTTCCTTCCTAAGAAGTTCCTTCGAATCGGTTGTATGACTGAAATACTAACAGTTGTTTATTTATTTATTACATATTTTCGAATTTATTGAATTGAAATAAATACTGATCGTGTATTATTTTAGATGTTTTGCTAATCCAATGTTCTCGTCTTTGGTGAGTTTATAATCTGCCCGACTAGATAATTGAATCTCGTCGGTCATCTTCACTTTGCGATGAATATGATGACATCGTCGCGCATTGTGCCACTGGCCTTATGCATTATTAAATTCATATTTACAATACTGTATGACGCCATATCACTTTAAAAAAAGTCATAATTATTCTTGTTTACTTCTCACAAATTAAACCCACTCGTTAGCTTGTCTTACTTTTGTATTATTACATACCTATGTATATTCTGCAGCAAAAGTATATTTAAAGTGAAAATATAGCTAGCCATTTTTTTAATTCATGTTTGCTCCTAATATTGTATATGCCATCAAAATGATGGGATATAAATAAATAGAATCACTCGTATTTTGCTACATTCTTTTTATGTTTTCTTAACACTGGATTTTTCTACAAAAATACTGGTTACTCTGTTTCTTAACTCTGCCTGCCGCATTCACACGTATTTTGGAAACTCTTTTATACATATTATTATGATATGCTACATTTATATTATATAATATGGCTTGTAGCAATCACTTTGCAATATTTGAGATCATACAAACATAAAGTAACTATTAATGCGATAGTCGCTTCATCAGCGTTTCTTCAATATATTGGTTTACGCGCTAGGCGGGTTTTCAGCATCTAACGGGCTAACTTCTCTTTTTAATATGGCGTAGAGTCGCAGTTTTTTGATCCGAGTCGGAGTCTATAGCCCTGTTTTTTTTTACAAATAGAGTAAGGACTTGACTTGTGGTTAATTTATCATTTTTTATAAGCCTCGATTTTTAGTATTAAATTGGTGGTATCAAAATTTTATACATCATAGACTACTCATAATTTTGAATAAAATCGATAAGTCTTAATCTTTTTCTTTTTGGTAACTTTGAGAAAAATCTTAAAAAAATTAAAATATGTTGTCTCTTTTGGAACTTTACGGTTTCATTGTCATCTAAATATTAAGTCAATAGTATGTCTATTTCGTTTTATATCTGATAACCTTACTGCGTTACAAAAAAAAGATATTCAGTTATTTAAATTTGAATTGTTGCAACTTTGTACGATTCCATATGTCATCACAAACGACCCGGGTTTCGCCCTTCGGCATCTTCAGGTATTCCATTGCACGGATGCAACAGAATTGACGTAAAACAAACAGTTAGCATCGTATATATATTATATTAAAATCATTATTAACAGGAATCTAATTACCAATAGGCAAGCAAAAGATTGCAGCTGAAAAGAATGTAACAATATTAATCCAATAATAATTAGCTATAACAACTTTAATTAACGATCTTGCTAATGAGTTGTCGTTATTGAAATGGGGTTTTCAACAAATTTAAATCAAGTTATTAAAATATAAATGTGTCTTATTTTATTTAAAGAATACGTAATATCAAACATCTAGTGATGAGACATAAGAATTATCGTCATGAGATTGTCGATTCATTGAACCGATCTCACGTAAAGGGTACAACAAGAGGGAGTTGGGAAGATTGAGTTGATCGTTAAGAATGAAGTTTGAATTTAATAACTGGCCTCTATTAATTTCTAAAATCTCCTGATAAAACAATTTATGGTCCCCGTGTTATGATGCAACAATTGAACTCCCTCATCCGTGTCAAACGAATGTCCCTCCGACAACAAATGGTTTGCAAACGTAGAAGTATCCTTCTTCTATCTATAAGCAGCTAAGTGTTTTGAAACTCTACTATACATGAAGAAGCCGAAGGGCGAAACCCGGGTCGTTTGTGATGGAATCGTACAAAGTTGCAACAATTCAAATTTAATATTGAAGTTCCATCGAGCACCTTCAGTCGATATCATAAATTGTTCAGTTATTTGTTCGATTATAATTATTGAGGCAGTCTAGAAAAGTTTTGTGACATTTCCCTGATAGTCTACTATCGTATATATTCATTTACCTAATGTGTTTGATAAAATCTGCTACATAAACGCTTTTGTTCGGTTATAATTAAGGCGGCCTTGTGTAAAAGCCGCCCGAATCGCGTGAAACAAGTCGAAAACTATTGACATTTAAATGAAATATGCAAACGAAATCCATTGGCGAATCGCGCGCGTCATTTTCAATAATTTTATTCACTCTTATTGTGACCGACGCTTGCCAAATATGCTCGCTTTTATATTGTCTTTCCACTACATATTTATTTGAATTCAAATTGAGCCCTCTGTTAGATAGGTGATGAATTGAATGCGTTGCATAACCCACTACGCCGGTGCATTTTCATTCAGCTGTCGCATAACCGTTGTTTCTTGCCGAATATGTTAGCGTGCCATGTTTATCATTCTAACGCACTCCTTATACGGCGCTGAAATCGTCACAACTTACAAAATTATCAAATCCATCACGATTTTTTTTTTAATAAAAATTAAACCTGTATCTTATTATAATACATTAATAAGACTTACTTTAATTATATAATAATCGCTTCACGAATACATATTCAATGTAGTGTCTAAGTATATAAATTTGAAAATAATTAATGTAACATGTTTACAGTAATAATTATCAATACTTAATTTAAAACAACTTTTTTTTTCTAATTAATAATTTAAGCTATATTGAAAACACACTTAAATGCATTTTGCACGTTTTATTTTCACCCACGGCTCAAAATAAATAGAATCACTCGTATGTTGCTTAATTCTTTTTATATTTTCTTAACTAGTTCGCTGCCGGCGTACGGAATCAATAGCCGAACCCCAGACACCTACCCCATATATTAACACATCACCCGATTTTTGGGTTTTAAATTAATAAAAAATGTAAAATATTTCATGTTATCGCTTAAAATTTTATTTAAATATTGTCACTGACTACTAAACAAATGTATAGTTTTGGCGTGAGTGACAGAAAAGGATTAAAACTTTATTACTGCTGGCTTATTAATAAATTCGACAAATCATAACGTAAAATACATTCATTCATTTTACAGTACATATAACAAAATAATTCAAATGTTATAACTACATAAATGTCACGTTTTACTATAAAAAGGCTCTCAACGTCGACTGGCTTCGATGGTCTATTGTACATGTATTATTTTTAGGTATCGAGCAGTTTGATTTTTAGGTATATCATCGTTCTGAACGATAGAATGGACATATCTGTGTGAATATTTTTCATTGTGACGAACGTCGGAATACTTATAAGTGCAAAATTACATTGAATGATTTAATTTCATTCCAATAGTAGAACTAAAAGACAATTTTGTTTTGGTATATGTTATCTACGCATTATTGTTCGTGTATAATTGCAAGTTGCGCATATAACATACAACATAGACTCGTGTTCCAGAATAATAAAATGATCAATTCGCCTGCATGTAAATTAGTTTTTGTTAATTAATGTATGTGTTATGGGTTAAGGCTGCAATCCAGCGTTATTTATTTGACTCGTGATTTTTGCAATCAAGTTAATTTTAGTCGAATTATCTCTTAAACTCTAATTATAACTAGATAAAAAAAAACTTAGGATCTTATTAAGATGAAAGTAGTTTTTAAGTTATTTAGAAACAGTTAACAAGTTATACTTGAAATAAAAAATTAATTGACTTCGATCTTCAATTTCATCACACTTGTTATTTATTGATATTTAACGTAGAGTAAGGTCAGTAAACCAACCGAAGCGCATATTCACAATTTATTCAAAATTCTAAAATAAATCAAAAACATTGTTTTCTTATTACCTACAGAAAATATACTAGTTTTATTTTATAGAAAGGAATAACTGATAAATTGGGTTTTCTTTTGTTTTACAGAAAAACACAATTTATATTTATTTAAGTATTCTGGTCAGATTAATTGTTTCTTTGTCCATTTTTTTACTTACAAATACGCCTATAATTGGAAGCATCCGATATTAGAAACATCGATTTATAGTACAAATAATTAATGAAGTGTTATATTTTTAGTTACAGATATAATAATAAGTTTAGTTCAAGCACGAAGCGTTCTGAATCAATAGAGTATCGTAGTCGTTGACGAATGAAAGCTTAATGCTCTAAGTATAGAAAGGTAATCCATATTTCATTAAAATTTACATAAAAGCCTTTTTAATGTCACAATAATAAAAGATAATTCCAATAAAAAAATCAAAGAGTATAAATTCGTGACGTATATCTTCATACGATTGGTTTTATTAGTTCTGACGATGGCGTGAGCCGAAATAGCTATCAACTATATTTGTTAAAAATAAAAATAATTTTGTAGAACTAAAATACATTGCTATTTTTTCACCGTGTTTACTAATACGCTTTATAATACATTATTTATAATTTGTATACTTTATTTTAATTGCTGATTTCGGACACAGGTGCTTTCACGCGCGATCGGGTAGTATGTGTGCTTTAAAACGAGAAAAAATCTGCTAAACGTTAATTTTTTTTAGCGATTTATCGTTTTAATATCCACATCATCGTGAGAATTTGAGCGATGTATATGATACGTGGCGTAATTAGAGCATCCAATCTTGGACGCTTTCCACGATCCCGGGACTTAGTGATAGGCATTTTTCAACCACGAGATTGAACATAATACCAATCCCCACCACAAATTGGATGTAAAATTATATTTTTGTGTAATACTTGCTTTTTATGAAATAATTAAAAACATACATCAAATAGAAAGATATCACAATATATATATAAATTACGCAAGTATTATAAAAAGTCTGTACATAAACAAATGGAGTTTAACAACGTAGTTCATCGGGGAGGGAGTATTTAATCTCAAATTTATAATCCTGAAATTGGAAACCCTAGCCCTAAAATCTGTTCATACCAAGACCTGTCCAGCACGTTTTGGTAAAGTGTAGACTACAATTGTGTCATCTTTGCCGTTTTAATTTATCGGTCACATACACTTATCCTTAATATATATAGTTGCGTTTCCAACAGAAATGTTGAATTTTGTATCTGACTTTTTTCTTTAAATTCTGGCTCAAATATATAGATCGCGTTATATATTTTTGATGCGAACAAAATAATAATATCTTTCTTAGGTGATCTTTATTTAATGTGCCAACAAACCATAGATAATTGTGGGTTTTTTCGGCGGAACGCTGATTTAATTTGCTCAACTACTTGGAGATCGATAGTATTCAAGTCTATATTTATCGCTATACTTTTTTATTTCTGGTTTTACGGTAAAAATACCACGAGCAAAAAAAAAATTCAAGTCATTGCACAGTGGTTACCAAAGCCGCCACTCACTGCTGACATTAATGATAGAAAATTAAATAATAATGTTAGTCTATAATAATAGCATACTCTATAAAAAATAAACCATTGTTTTTAAATGTGCGTAATAATTAGAATATATTTGAAGTATATTGAGTGAATTCGTTCTCACAGTAAAAAAAATGGATTTTTATGTGGAAAATATTTAAGCTCATTAGCGACTGAATAGTAATCAGTTTAGGACATATCAGCAGACGATATATAGTTGAAATAATTTGCATTTACTTAGTGCATAGGCTCCCAAATCTGGGGGTCGCCACCGAAAAAGGTTGGGAACCTATGACTTAATGGAACAGCATTTTAAGTATATATTTCAAGGGTTCTGTAGATTTCAAACATCGCTCGCAAACACCACCGATTTAGACCCGCTGTAGTATATTTAACAATGTAAGTAAAATATTGTAAGTCTTGGCTCAGTCAGTGTGGCCCTTATTCTCAAAGGCTTTGACATACCTGATTTATTTGGTGTCAGATAACCATAAAATATAAATTGGTTTTAATGACAGTTCAATTAACCCTCCTATAGTGTACTCTCAAATAGCGAGTGCGGCAGTTTTATTATATCAGTCCCTATTATAGCAAATTTTAAAGGTAAAATTATTTACATACGTGCATTGAAAAAATGTTTGTTAACAAACTTTATATATATCAAGGTCATCATCAAAACCTAAGCTAAAATTTTATATAGTTACCTAACTTAATTTATGAAGAAATAAGGACTACATTATAGGAAGTTTGGCTGTACTTTTATTTACAATACGAAACCGTCATTGTATCGCTTCAGTGTTATTGTAATTTGGCGTTATCGCATGTACCATCCTTGTTCCGTCGCCTCGAGGAGTTTGCCTCTGATCTGTGACTCCTAACTGATTAATATTTATGAGACGCATCTACAGAGCGACGCTAGCTCACATACATTATTATTATGATCTGATCATCGCACATTGTGTCCCACACAGTCTCATAACGCGAGGAGTATATTATGAGACCGTCGTGTTGTGGTGCAATCACGACCGGTGAGAAGTGTGCTGGCCTACTGAATCCATCAATCAAACGTACTGACATCATACTTGGTTTTTATCCTTCCGATACAAAATCGTCTTCAATAATAGCGGATGTTGTTATCAGTATTTTTATAAAGAAATCTACAGATTATTTCAAAATACTTAGATTTGGCCAATGGCTCTCATTTGCGGACAATAAAGAATTTTTTTCTTACAATATTCACTACAAACTTTTGTTCTTTCTATTGTAAACTAACAGAAAAATCTACAATATATTCTAAAAGTGTAAAAAATAATCTCGATAACCTCATTTTTATTTAATAGTAAATACCCAATTTGTTAATTAGAAGTGTTCACCGACGTATGAAAAAATTGAGAGCATTGAAAAAAAAATAATAT
The DNA here is from genome assembly GCA_028555115.1 of Himalopsyche japonica. Classification (NCBI taxonomy): domain Eukaryota; kingdom Metazoa; phylum Arthropoda; class Insecta; order Trichoptera; family Rhyacophilidae; genus Himalopsyche; species Himalopsyche japonica. Next base: position 2,171,840 of record JAHFWJ010000776.1, read on the forward strand.
GTACTTGAAAGTAAATGTTATGTTAACTTACTTCGAGTACAAGAGATCTATCACGATAATATTTTGAGAACATATTCCGTTAATTGAAATGCGTACTAATGCATTAGCAGTAAAAGATAATTAATATCACATTTACGTAATAACAAATGCATTCGTGTTTCTTTTTTTACTCGTTAACCTGTTGTAGCTAGAAGTTGAGAGTATTTGTTAATGCCACGAGTCGTTCGGCCAAATAATAAAATATTTGCCAGTATCACACTGTTAACAAGCTCTGCGAATATTCGCTCATATGATTTACATACTCGTAATTCTCACTGACGTTTCGCTTGTATGCTAGCAATCCGATCAGCGTATATGTTACAGAGTTTACCAATGGTAAATCGGCAACAGTGTCCAATATTTTTGAATACGCCGAACTTTACAGTGTCGTAAAAACGTTTTTTGTGCTATGTTTCCTTAAATCGTGTATATTTAAAATACTGTTTATTTTTCAAAGGCTGGATGTACAACTTCAAAACGTATATTCTTTTACTAAAAATATAACAAATATACAGGCATCGGAATTTTAGAAAAAGGTATGCTCATTTTTGTTATCCTCGAATATTTTTATACACAGATTATTGATTTTATTGAGTGAATATCATTAGCTTCCCTTATTATACTTCCTTATGTTATTATGTATATTTGTTTGGCTGCATATGTATCCGTGTGTGAGTATAATATGTAAGGATGTAAATATTATTGTAATGCGTGTGGTGTCCACGTGAACCGGATTTACTGTGGTTTGCTCAGCTCTGCAGCGAGTAACAGCAAAAAATAATCAAAATCAATGCATATGGGATGCAGACGCCACAAAACTTCAAATGGTATTTAGATTTTATTATCTATTGTGTATAATGTGTGTAGATAATCTCAACACTCTAGGGAATCTAGACTGAAGAAAGTTTATTTTACTAACCTTGTATTTCAGGCAGATTAATTGAAATAAAGCGCTACGAGTCATCGCTCTGAGGAAATAAATTTATATTAATTTCTAAGTAATTATGTTTCAACTGGGTACTTTTTATGTAATTTTTTAACATGTGTATGTGTAGGATGTACGCGAGCCATCCCTTGAAAACCTGAGCTGTGTCATCTTGGAACATGAAAAGCGAAATTCCTCCATTAGCAAGGCAGGCGAGATGACAGTTTATTCTTTCCATTAGCGCATCGTATCCAGAGGTCAATACTGCCACAGCTGCATGCATTGACATTATTTTTTGCTTATTTTTTAGCTATAATGAAAACGTTTCAAGGACGACCGCGTGCGGATAGATAATAATTAATGTTTCCACACACTTCGAAAGGTTACGGCTGTGCATTTTTGAAGGTGTATTTTACATAACATTTCGTCATATTTTGCCGCTAGCTTTGTATAATAAGATGCGTGATTATTGAATGAACGTGGAGATAAAAATGTCGCCGCCATTGTTCAAGTCGACAGATTATCGAATTTACATAATATGTTACAAAATTCAATTCAAATATTTGTTACAAAATTACGAGCGTCAAAAAATAGAAACTAGTGTTTGTGATGTTTACTAAAAACGCGAATCTATGGTCATTGAAAAAATGAGACAATACGTGAATTGCAATTAGTTTTTATAATCCTCTTGACATCATCATTATAATGCCATGGTTTGTGAATGCGGTGGCTTAGTGATCGACTATCAAACAGTAGTTTTTGTTTGTAAAAATTCTGTCAATACAAATTCATTAAACCGTTCTTAATGTTTGCACACATAAAAGTATTTTTTAAAGACAAAGATGTCCAGCATTTTGATCACTGAGAGAGCTACTTGTTTGTTTTAAATTTGCTTAGGATCGATTTCTAATTAGATTCTTATGAACAATTTAATTGGTATTTTATTTCATTTTTCAATGTTTAAAATACGGTCTCCTTTATTTTCATCATTCTTTAATTAAAATTATCACGAATCATGTCGAGCGGTACCATTTTTTAACATGATTTTAAGAAATCTAAACATTTTTTTTATTCTTCATGTGTTTCGGGATCGACCAAATTTTGACTCGCGGTCGACTGGTTGGCCACCTATGTTATAAGAAATAAAAATATATCTCTCTAACTTGCTTAAGCCAAAGTTTAAATAGTATTTTTAATGTAAATAATAAATTTCTGAGGATAAATTTAAAGCTGCTACGAAAAAATCGTTATGCGGATTTAAATTGTCATAATCCATTTCCGTCCTGCATGAAACATCCGAATATGTATTGTAATCTTCCGAAATGAGCACATTCCTTAAAAAATACAAAATTGAATAGTCAGCGTAAATATTTTTATATCTTAACAGAAAAATATTGATCCGCGAATAAGATTTTATTGTTTACTGATAAAAAATATCATATTGATTAACCATTATGTAAGATTTTTTTATTAGCGCTTCTCGCATTACGCTTTGCTCAGTCGACAATAAAATATTTCCTTGTATTCGTGACGCAACAAAATATTTTTTTTTCTGCACGTTGGCAATGAAAATGATGTAAAAATTTCAAATTGAGGTACGCATAGTTACGGTTCAAGGTGAGATACAGTGCCTAAAAAGTATTCAATATGCAAAATGGAAACGTACATATTTTCAATATTTAGCGAAATTAAAAAAGCAATACTCCATTCGAATAACAGTTGAATACTTTATATCTCGATTTTTCATGCCTATCATATACAATGTGAATGTTAATTTCATGTAACGTAACTTAGAAAATATGTTTAGATAAATATCTTACACAGGAATCATCAATCATCATATAATATTTTTTATAGTTATTTCCGTATTTGCATGCTGTCATGAACGAAATTATAAAATCCTTAGATTTATTCCCCGTTACATTTTGGTAAGTCAATGGCTACCGCGATACAAAAATAATTTCAATATAATAACGTCTAATATATTAATTTTCAGCATTGTAAATTTATATGTAAATATTGTACTTTAACTACAAAAAGTGGTTGTTTGTAAAGTTATAATTCCCGGGTTCTCAAACTGTGGGTGGCTACGGGTTTTTTGAGAAGTCGCCTACTTATACAGTAAACATATTATAAATGAAATTTGAACGGTTAAAACTTTGTTCGATTCAGTAGTCTAACATACAACCCGGGTTTCGCTTTTCGGCATCTTTATCAGTTATATCACACGGATGCAACGGCACTGGCATGTCAATATATGGAGTCATACAAAGTTAACAATTCAAATTTGATATTTAAATTCCATCGAGCACCTTCAGTCGATATCATAAATTATATTATTAATGACTTTGTTAACTGCACGGGGGTCGCGGGTCACATGGCTTTTAAAAAAAGGGTTCGCCACTCGAAAAATGTTGGGAACGTATGCTATAGTACAAAGAAAATATATACATATTTATTCATTAACTTATATGTACGCTGAAACAAAATATACCTTAAATATTTAAACATCAGTTTTTTAGTCGTAGAAATATCAATTTTAATTCATATCGTGTTTGACGAATATTAAAAACGAAGAAAAAAACTGAAAAGAAGAAGTTAGCACTTAACAAAAATGATATATTAAAGAGGTCCAGACAGAAATTTTAGTCAACGAATTAATGTAGATGTACTTTAAACTCGTGCTTAGTAATGTGGTGAGGTAATTCTGTATGAAAAAAAAATCTGTTTCAGTCATTTCACTGGGTTAGTGTGAATTTCTGTATGACGTCAGATGAATGATTGCAGCGAACGGTATAGCTTTTTACTAGTGTAGCTACCAAATGGCGAGCTTAGAATGACAAGGTTGTATGTAATGTTTTTCTGACAGCAAAAACAAACCGTGGCTTGAGAACGGAAAATATTTCTATAAATCGTTCGAAAAACTCTCGTCAATTACATTGGAATTAATTAGCTATTTTATTAACATGCCTTGTTTATTATTCATATTTTATTGGACTGAAACTAACAATTAATGGTTTGAAATTCCAAATGGAATTACCATTCCAGTGTTCGAAGCACATTTCTCACTGTTTTAATTAAACAATCGATACTTTATTTCACACTGACCTCGCATTTCATGCCATATTCTTGTTACAAAAATTTGAGCGAATTACTATAGGCTTTTTATATTCATATAATTTAAAGGATTAACGTTTTAGAAGAAGAAGTAAATATGACTTCCTTATGCTTATATCGTTTTGGAATTATTCTTGAAAATATTTATGAGTGTGCTTAGTAAGGCAACGAGTAAATGTTTTGAACAGTAATATTTTCACTTATTTCTTATGTGATTTTTTGCATGCATTTTTTTCAGTATTCTTGCGCATAGCCCAACATCGTAAAAAAACACAGGTGTTAATTTGGCGCCACGGTTTGGTATTGAACTAAAACTTGTTTTTTTGCGCTGCCAATAACTAAACCGAAGTAAATCTGTAAAACTGTGGAGCAATTTAGTGAGGTGAGTTAGCACCAGTTAACTAAATTGTGATAAATTGTTTTTTTTTGCTTGTAAAAATATTGTGGCTTTTAGCTGGTTTTTTTGCCATGAAGTCATCCATACTTGTCAATTATGTGACTTCGATCCATTATTGAATTGATAAATCTGTTTTGTTAAGATGTTTCACAGTTATCCGTGCGAATTGTGTCTCCATTACAGCTCAAATTGGAGTTGTTGTGTGATTGAATTTTCTGAATGTAATATTTAAGTTTTTAAAATGTATTCAATGATTTAGCCATTAAACTTTACGGCAAACGCTCATTATAAGAAGAGTGCCAATTGAGCGTGTATAAATCGATTCAACTGACATTATATATTACAGTACAGGGCTGTGAAGTTGTCTCCAACACAGGTTTTTTTCCTACTTTTCTTATTTATATGCATTAAATTAATTATCAACCAACTAATCCGGCAAATTGTTCTTAGAGATATTTTTCAAAATCGTCTAATCAAAAAAGTAGTCAAGAGTCGCTTATTTTTTTACGACTTCGACACCACAGTCCTGAACTTTTAATTTCATTTCAACGATTATAAACGAAAACGAAGTAAAATAACTAAACCGAAAAAATGATAACAACTGATGGTAATTCGGTCGCTTTTTTTTAAATCCGCGTGAAAGAGGAAGCGATTAATCATAAAAATGTCCGTAAGTACTGTATTATATACAGCGATAAAGTGAGTTCTTTATTTATATTTTGCACTGTATTTAAAAAGTGCTCTAAAAAGGAAAATAATCCCCATCAATTAATTATCTGAATATATTTGCTATATATCGTTATTCGAAATATGGACAGTATTTTTTTTGTATATAAAGACGCTATTTTTTACCAATTGGTGTCTCTAAATTCGCGGTGTTTCCTATTATTGTGGCGTCTTACAATCGTTTTTAAAACTCCGTGTTTGTAAAAAAATCAATCAAAACTTGCAGAATGGGTTTCAGAGATACTGCATTACTAAATACTGTTAATAGGAGGATACAATTTTGTGGAAAGTCGCCGGCACTGAATCCGAAGAAATTTCATGTATGAGTTTGTTTGTGAGTTTTTCTTTTGTAGTTATATAATATGAAAATAAGGGTGCAATTTGAATAAATACTGTATATGTTATGGTTTATTTGAAAATTAATACCTGCAATTTTCTCGTTTTCCATGAAGCCTTCGGTTATTAGATAATTACTTTCACGTCATAAAAAAAATCAGTACTTTTTTAAAGTTCACAACTTGCTTAAACCTTACAGTGCGTCAAAATGAATGTTTTTAATACACATGAAAATCAGCCATGAACTGTCAAGACCGCGTGGTCTATAAGTAATAATTTATTTGTGAATTTTAAAACTATTTTTTACATGTCTTGTAATTAAAGTTAATTGTTTCCGCAAATTGAAGTCGGTCACATTTTAAATTTATTCTACACCCAGTACGGATGTAGTCATATAATTTTTAATACCTGATATTTGATTTTTTTTATTATTTACTCAACTGGAAAAAACGGTTTAAAGTGATATAGAAATTAAAATCATTCGGAAAAGATTTATACAAATTCTGGTTATTTTTACGGAAATGGTATTTGAATTAAAACCAAATTTTAAATATATTATGTTATTAAAACTAATTGTTTATCTACTGCCGATTTTTTTAAATCAAATCTCGAAATTTAAAAATCATGTTGATAACGAATATCCAAGAAGAAAAGATTGCAACGTATTTTTTCCTACAAATTCTATGTGTGATCAATGTTTCTAATTTTTCTTTAAATTTTATCGATTCTATTAAAATGACTTAATAGTATAGTTCGTTGTTTGATATATTTAAACTAATGTTAAATTGCTTAAGTCGTTTTAATTTTGATGTCAAGAATTACTGCAATATTTTCAAAGTGATTTTTTTTTACTTTGCGAACAAATGACTTCGTCGCTAATGAAATAATGACAAAATTACAAACACGCAAGTATAAAATGGATGCTTTTTAAGCAGTGGTCAAATATTATTACGCTGTCTATCGATGATTTATAAATTTCCTTAGAAAAACGTTTGCTTCTCTCTATCGCTGGTATGTAACCAAATTGGCGTAAAATCACTTAACGGTGAAAATATGTTCCACACTGTTTGTTTGGTAATATCGTTGAAGGTCAAGAGTGTGACGACCTTGACCTCTAAATTGATTATATCGGCAGCCATTAACTTGATACCGGCGTTTGACTTTTTGTTTCATTAAAACTGATAAGCAACACAGAAACAAATAGTAAATAAATAAATTATTCATTTGAAATGAATATGGAAACGTTTTCGCTAATGTTTGTACCGTTGAAAATATCGTAAATTAAAACGCTTTACCTGTCAAAAACGTGGCGAGAAGTACATATTTATTATTGTTAACCTCTTTATGATAACATTTATAAATAAATATTTTCTTCTAAATTTTACGATTTGAAGATCGGATAATTATGTTGAACAATTCAATTGGACAAAATGCGACACGAAGTTCTTTCCATTTATTTGTTATTACTCTTCACTCGGATTTGTAGAATAAACTCACTTCGATTTTACTATCGACTGTGAAAGATCGATGAGAAGACTAGAAAGATTTTTGATTTATCTTTTCTGAAATATTAATATACCTTATTCAAATTATTTATTGAAACCGTTGAATTTTATCAACATGGTCATTTTATTTTTTAGGGCATGTAGATTTTAATATTATTGTGTTGGCTTTCTGAATTTTACGAAATTTAAATACTGAGTATCGGCATAGTATTTAGAATTGAGCCTTTCATTATTGGTTAGTAGTTAAACCGCCGTTGCCAGGGTTTAATAATTGAACTTCCATAAAAAATGTTCTGTCAACGCACGTCATTTATACACTAACACATATTTTTACCACGCGGTCAAATTCCGTCGCACAGACTTGCTAGCGAAGTCACTTTTTATTTCATCGCTTCTCGCATTTTACTGTGTAACTCATTGCCACAAAATAGTGACATCATTCCAAGCCTTTCGTCACTACTTATACTAGCTTTATATGAATATTGGATACGGTTTACTCCTTTTCATTTTATTTTTTCATATGGCTATGATGATGAAAGACCAAAAAACATTAAATTTACCAGGGCCGGCGTGAAAATTATCGGGGCCGGGATAGGAAATTATGCTAGGCTTTGCAAAATCACAATATAATTCAAATTAATTTTCTACTTTATTACAAAAATTGTCAACTTTTTTGAGATATAAAGGATTGTTTTTTTATGTGAAATTGTACATTAACAAAAGATTGTAAATATCATCTACTTAAATATTTTTTTCTAGATTTAAATGTAATCTAATTGAATAACTTCAAAAAATGACTTATCTCTAAATCAGTAAAGTTTGTAGGAAGTTGTAAACGTTGCAAGTTGCTTAATGACGATATTGATATTATTATTATAAACTCTTCGTTTATTTTTAATTCAGAAAATAAAACTCGAAACCAAACAGGAACAAATTATTTCTTCAAATAACGCTATTATATATTGCAAAAAAATCTTTTGATGTATCAATATATTTAAGATATATATTATCGTACAAACTTATAAAAATGTTGAAATTGAAGTTGCCTTATTAAAATTTTTCATGTCTAGCGAAACAAGTAACAAAACGAAATAAATAAATAAAACAGCCTGCGTTCGTAAACATCTATCTGATCATAATAAATATATTGTCTTGTATGAACTGTCTGTCGCCTAATTTTACCATCTATAACATACAATTTTATCTTATATGGGTACAAATTAAGTTATCAAGAGATAAGGAATTGGATCCTTACTCTCAAAAACATTTCCGTCGGTAATGTCTCTCTATTCGACTCGAAACGTTATCGGCTTAAACTGGAAATCATCTGTGCATTTATCTTTATACCCGGTCAGCATACGCTTATTTTTTCTAACTGGATTCTGTAAACGTGAGCTTTTTCGTCGTGCGTGACTCCTTCATTTAAAAATCGGAGACATGGATTTTATTGCTTTTTATGACTAAATTATTGAGCGTAAAAAAACATCCATCAATATTTTAAATTCGTTACATTACAATTACAGAAATTGTCCACATATAGTGTCGTAATATTTTTCAGCAAATTGAGTCGGGAATAATATCGAAATAATTATGGTAAATTTTTGGGTATCAAACCGCAGGCTTTCCGCTCCAAAGCTCGCTGCCGTGTCCACTGAGCGTCGCGCTCGACGTCACATCTTGACTTTATTCGCGAAAAAAAAAACAAAATGACTATTCGCGTACCACGGCGTTGAGACTTAGGTTTGATCACTCAACCAGTGAAAAATGTTCATTAGATTCGGCGGCCCACCAGACGATTATTTGTATGCCAGCCTTCGCTTCGCACAACTCTAAGGTGAGCTAGGGTAAAAGTAAAACAAAAAACAATACGAATTTCGGCAGATTCTTAGAATTCGCGATGCTTCAATTGCTTGAGTTAATTTGTAATTTTGTTATTTTTTTATTGTTTTCGTTTGCGAGTTTATCGAAATCAATTATGCGCATCTCATTATCTAACCTTCAAAATAATAAGAGCATTTATTACCTAGCATGTAATAAAATAAAGCAATTATTATGCTTCTTAATCAATTCTGATACGTTTTATTTGAACTTGTGTTATAATAACATCACGTAATGACATGTTGAATAAATATTCTCTTCCAAAGTATGTGCAGATTTACTTATTATATTCATTATATCATAGTAAAAAGTAAATGTATTTAAATGCAATTTACCCTACTACATTCCTTTAATATTGCTTGCGCCAAAGCTAGTTTTTTTCAATAATATATATTTTTATCGCCACGACCATACCACGTTGAAAGCACCGGCTCTCGTGCGATCACCGAAGTTAAACAGCATTGGGCGCGGATAGTGCTTGGATGGGTGACCGCTCGGGAACACCGCGTGCCGTGTTCTCTTGGCTATGGGAAGGAAAACCCAGACAGAAAACCGAACACCAACCCGCCTGGGCAGCGTAGTGTTGCTATGTCCAAACAACCCCCCTGAAAAAAAAAAGCAGGGGGAGGCCTTCATCCAGCAGTGGATCGACCCCAGCTGATACAATGTTGGGTAATGTGTGTTTTATTAACATCAGACTATGTTAATCTTTTGAGTTATATGACTAAAAACATTGATATTTTGCAAACGGTGTCCAGCATTATAAAATGTCAGGTTATTCATAACCATCTATAAAATACATAGGCACTATATTTTTTTTATTCCTACCTCAATATTGGCCTTGTAAGCTATCCTTTTCAAATTTGTATTACATTTACGTAGAACAGTGTTATACGTTTGCCCCCTGCTTGATCGGCTCCCGCTATGCCCTTTTGGGTGGCGTGGTTGCCACATGGGGCCCGAAAGCTCCCGCGACGGCCTCGGGAAGAGTAGCTTTTTGTCATTTACTCACCACAAAAGCTTTGTGCGCACAGCTTAATCCGTAATTTATTATTTCAAAACGCGCATTGTGATATATTTCAGCATCCTAAATTCTGCGGGATTAATTTAATTTTTTACTAAGCACTTGAGACGTACAGAATTGAAAACATGGCGGACGCTATATAAAAATATCGTCCTCTTTAACCTTTTAAATTATTAAAAAAATATCGTTTTCTTCAAGAATAATTTGATAATTCTAAAATGTTTTCTTTAATTTACAATTTATTTTTATACATGTATGCATATCTTTTAATTAATCGAATAATATACAATTTTGTCATCTTTTTCAAAAAAAAAAAAAAAACTCGCTATAATTGTGCGTGAGTATAATGTTACATTCTTCAACACTGAATTCGAAAAGTTATTCATAAAAAAAGCTGCTATTGTCGTACGTAAGAAGATAAATAAACTTTTTTTTCCTGCGACACTTTTTTTTTCTCCCGCTCTAGATCGAAAATTCCGTAGGCGTAATCTCAATAAGATATTCAAATATTATTTAAACGAAATACCATTTCGTTCGAAACAACAAATTTTGTATATTATCCGACAATATTTGATTTGTTTGTTATTGATAGTTTGACAAGGCGTATACCGATAAATATGTTGCTTTTTATCAGAAATATGACTCCATATAAATATTATAAAAAAATATAATTAAATATTTGGTTGGTGATTTGATGACAATATTTAATGTACTAATACTTGGCACGCGAAACCGGTTCATATCAATTATGTTTTTATTTTTGAAGTTTTGCTTATTAATTAATAGCTATACTATTTCGTCAACGCTTAAAAGTGCAATTGATTAATTCTTGTTGTCAATAAGATTTTATTTATATTTTCTAATTAAGAGTTCTGTGATTATATTATATATTTTGTTATTTAATTCTATAGAGAAAATTCCATTTGGCTTATTTGAAAATATATGAAAATTCATTAATTTATTGGGAGACATTTTTTTTTCGTAAAATACATTTTTGTTTTATGTTAATAATATCAAAAAGATACAAAGGATGAAATTTAATGCAAAACAATGTTTATTTAAACAGAGTTACTCGAAGCTTTTTTTTAATAAAATTATTATTTATTCTTTATCCAAACTTATAGCTTTAATTTTATTTTTTTCTTTATTCAAATAAACTTTCCATTCACTTTGTACAGTCTTGTTTACTTAAACTCGCAGAAGAATTACTTCAAAAAACTAAATTTTATGAAACTTTGTTTGAATTAGTTCTTTGTAAGATTAAATGCAAACAAGTTCCACAAGTTAATGCGAATTTTATGGAACTGAGATACAAGACGTTTTTCGGCTTTATTTTAATTTTAAAATTCTCAAATTTTTCCTCGTGGAATCTGTGGCAACTTTTTGCGTTTGAAGTATTTGAGGTATAGACTGCATTTAAAAAGAATTATTTCAACTTTATTTTTTAAGGGATCTTTCCCGGTAAATATTACATATTTAGGTCAAACAATAAAGTTCAGTTGTTTCCGTACTTTTTAAGAACGTTTATGTTATTATTTTATTTTCAAAATATGTTTTTTTATATTATATAAATTGATGTTGATGCCGGTCTACACAACAGAAATTGTTTTTTTTTTTAATCATTTCCGGTCTCCATGTGATGTTTTTATTTGATCCCATTGTACGTGAACTTCAGACCTCTTTTTCAAAAGATTAATTTAAGAATGCTAGAAAAAAACTAGTAGTTTGCTATTCTCTTTTTTTGCATAGACAAGGTATTATATGTCTAGTCGAACTATAGCTGTTGCATGATTTTTTGACACTGTTAACACTAAATGTTTCGAGTGTCACATACAAATATACTGCAGTAGCAGTTTATAAGTAATTTATAATAAATTAGAGTTTTTAACACTTGTTTTTTGCTATTAATAAATGTATTTTTTTTATTTTTGGTACATACGGCAAGAAAAATACTTATTATTGAATCGAGTTTAAAATTGCATATTGCAGAATGTGAGCCAATGAATTCATGAAAACTTTCAAATAAATATCTGTAAAAATTAATTTGTAATTCGGTTATCGATCTTTATAGTGTTAACATGTTGACACTCGGTTCTTTAATATTATATATTGATGAAAGTTCTATAATATTATATATTCCATGAAAGGGTTGAACTTAAATGATTTTTTAATGTCAATATTATATAGGTACAAATTTATTAGCAGTTTTTCAACTCTTCTTCTTCAAAGGATCTTATTAGAAACCGTACTTAAAGAAATAATAATAATTCAATAAAAATATGAGAATGGTCAAAATAATAGATGACATAAAATTTCGGCGTATATTTAAACGCTTTCGTTTAAGATGGTTTAACCCAGTGGTTCGCAATCGGTGTGCCGGGTGCTGCCAGACGATGCTTGGTGTGCCGCAGCGAATGTTTCTAATAGAAGAAAAATCGTATAATTCTTCAGCGCTCTAAAATATTTTGTGAAAATGTAATCATGTGGAAGCAGAAAAAATATTTTTACTTCAGAATCATATGTTATAAATACATTGATATTATACACATGATCTACCATATAAAATTTAAATTTATAAAAATCAAAATTGTAAAGACATAAAGTAAACAATGCAGAAGGAATAAGTTTTAACGAATGCGTTGATGTTGCATATTAGTTTTTTTTTAATATTGCTTAGGGTGTGCCGCAAAATTTTGGAAAAATGCGTTGGTGTGCCGTGGAAGACAAAAGGTTGCGGAGCACCGGCTTGACCTATCTCCGAGTTAATCGTGTTTTATATTTTACCTGCACTGCTTCAGATCACTTTCTTCAGAATGAATCACATTTACTATTTATAAATTTACACAAGTAGCTCGTCTGTTCAGGTCAGTCATTGGTTATCGAAAGACTTCTTAAGGTTGACGGGGAGTTTACGAAACACACGCCAACCCTACTCGGTTGAATGATTAATAATTTATTGGTTATCTCGTTTCGGACAGTGCCTGATAACAACTCTACTCACAAAACATACTATCGCGTGACCGCCCTTTACAATGAATGCTGTTCCTATAATATATGAAGGTTTTTGATAGACGAGAGATATTTCTATATTAATTGCAAAAGTTACGCACTATCGACCATTGTAAGAGCTTTGTGTTTTTTTTTAATCGACGTTTTTAACAAGAGCAACAAAAATATTGCGTCTTCTGAAGGCTTAGCAATATTCATCGAGAGCTAGAGAATTACGTACATTAAACCCTCAATTGGCACGTGTTTCATTATCATAACGTCGAAAATATTCGATTAATGCTGATATGTACTTTGTAGCCCTTTCAAAGTAGCTGGGTAAATTTTATTACAAGAAACACGAAACCTATGCATATTTAGAAAGTTACTTACGTCATGTACATTTTTTTTTTATCAAAAAGTATAAAATTTTGTGATATGCTACAAGTTTGTACGATTCCAAAGTCAGTCAGTGCTGTTGCATCCGTGCGGTAGAATGCCTGAAGATGCCGAAAGGCGAAACCCGGGTCATTAATGAGAAAACACGCGGAATCGTATAAAATCGTAACAATTAAAATTTGATATTGAAATTCCGTCAAGTACCTTCAGTCAATGCCACAAATTATAAATTTTTGTGTTTCATCAAGTCAACTGTACGACCGAAATTTGTATGTCTACTGAACCTCGATTTACACGGAATCTTTAATTCGTGTTAATAAAAGTTTTCCGACTCTTTAAGACTGAGTTATATAACAAAAATTCTTTTTTTATAGTCTCAAACTTTCTTTGCTTTTTCTGAACTTTCGTTGGTTCCTTACGTAACTTCAAATACCCGATTTATTATGATTTGTATACGGATCGATGATATGTGCTGTGCAGCAATGTTTTCACTAATACAACTTTCCATATAGACGAATATGTATATTTTCTTGATACAGCTATTTAAATAACGAATTCATTAGACTAGAATTAATAATATATTCACTAACAATATTTTTTGCATTTCTCCCACCAATTTCAATTCTAAAAAGTTATCAATTTTAAATATTATTAAAACTATGGTTTCCTTAAATCAAACTTAATCAAAAAAGACTTAACGATTAAGCATTCTATATATTTTTTTACATTCTTGAATCACGTTATTCGTCTCCAGCGGATAAGGTTTACAGCTGCACCCCCATTTGACCCTTGACACAATCACTCTAGTCATACAAATAAATCCATCGTGAAGGACAAGACCTTCCAATAAATACACTGATTGAATTACGTTCACACAGTGTTGAATGCAATATAGCACATGTATAAATCCAGTCGCAATAGATGATCTATTACATTTTGCATATTAATAATTATCATATATTTAACATGTATTTTTCATATTTGCATAAATGTAAAGTACTGGAAAATATTCGATTTAAACTTATGGCAAAATTACAAAAAAGAACAATAGACACACTAGTTTTAACATACTCCAATGGTTTTTTTTTATTAAAAAAAACAACGGTTATGTGGTGAATATTCACATAGCTTACTCGCATGCGTTTGGCAATAAGTATGAACTAAAATTATATGAAAATGCTATAATAAATATTTGAAATACAGTTTTACCTCGCTCTCAAATAAGCTTACAGTAAAATTATTGTGTAATATGAAATATTCATTTTAAATCACTTTATTTCAATAATTTCGTTTCTTTCATTTTTCCGAAATGATAAGCTACTATTTTAAAATTTAATAAAACATTTCCTATGCAATAATATATGCTATAAAATTGTTGTATTGAACGGAACATTGTTATCTTGTCCATTGATAACATTCTGGAAACACTTTCGCGATAAATGTTGGCTGACTGTATAACCCCTAATGTGAAACACGAGATTAAAAAGAAAGAGACGGACTTTTGCTCGCTCAGTATGAATCTAGCTTAGTTTTGGCAGTAGATTTAAAATATTTAAATAGGATTTCAATATTCTATTGTTTTGCCACGGATATATGTTCTGTTAATTATTTTTGCACGTAGCAGTAATAATAAATAGTAAACACAATAAATTCCAATTTTACCGTTACACATATTTATTTAAACTATAGCTGTGTAATGGATTTGATAAAAAGGTTACAATCGGTCAAACGAACGATAAAATTATGCCGTTTAGTAATTTGCGGTTTTTATTTCTAATTTTCAATTTGCAAGGAAGTTAACCTAACGTCATCACGAGTAACAATTGAATCATTGAATTTCGTGCTTACAATATGGTTATCGATTAAATATTTGAATGTATCATCGAAATTTTACGTCACATCGATCGATGTATAACTATTTTGTTAATGTCTTTAGGAGATGGATTCGTTATTTCAGAAAACTTTATTTATTATTAAACACACCCAACCGTTCTTTTTACACAGTTTAATCGTGTAAAGAAAAAATACATATTTTTACTATATTTTGACACAAATTATTTGGTTATTGCATTTAAAGTGTTCAAATAAACGTTATCGAATTGCAAACTGAAATATCGAGAGATGATAATTAAATTTGACCATTTTTATAACTTTGAGCGTAAATAAACAGGTAGCGAAATTTGTATAAACATTGCTAGTACAATTTATAATTATTCCTTAATTACCTGCAACCGTAAATGTATAATATTTTAATCAAAACGTTTTTAGAATTAATTTAGTAATTTTAGTTGTTATTTTTTTACACGATTTCGTATAAAAACACAGTTTTTTTAAATTTAAGAAACAAATATTTGATTTTTCTTTGATTCTGTCACTTTTTTTTATACGTTTTACTCAAGATTTAGTGAAAAATTGGAAACAGTGGAAAAAAGATTTTGGTGTAAAGTAAAGTGTTATTTAATTGCGCGTGTTGCAAAATGACGCGAGGTTATCTCTATATTAAAGCAACCCCGTGAAAGACACCCAACGAATCATGCAGTACAAAATATACCCATTAAAAATCTAGTAGACATCGACGCTGGCGGTTAGGGCGGGCCTCCCCCGCCCCCCGGATGTGGCGATCGATGGGCGCGCCGAAGCGGGAACCAGGTCAGCGGGACCTGGCGTCCACAACACAAGCCTGCGACCTTGCCACCCCTATGCCTCTTTATAACCCGTTCACTGTACTAGAAGGCAGTGTTTCTAGAGATTTTTAGAATCAGAATTGTATAACATTTAAAATTGTTTACTGCCATTATGCAGAGAAAGTTTTTCAACTATTTGATAGACAAATAAAACTACATTTTTTTTTAAATAGTACTTGATTGTGCGAATTAAAAAGAAGTCTCATTGACCGCGATATTTACTTATGTATAATTTTTTGAAGTATATTATATTGTGTGACAATTATATCATACTAAAATTCCATTACTAATACTATATAATACTTAGTCTTTACTTTGGTAAAACTATTATTTATAATTAAAATTAATCTTTTTATGTGCCATAAGTGATATTATTCACTTTTGATTTGTTGTCGAAAAGACATAAATTTACATCAAAAAAAAATGTTGAGTACTTATTCCACAGTTTTATATTAGAACCAAGACCGAGTGCTGATATTTTAATAGTAAAATTGTGAAGACGCTGTTTTATTTATCTTTATATAAATTACCACTATTAAAATATATTACACAATATATTTTATGATCAGGACTAAAAACTAAATCAATTGATAATGCTCGCGATGAGCGAAACCAGTCTTGAGTGCTGATATTTTAATAGTAAAATTGTGAAGACGCTGTTTTATTTATCTTTATATAAATGACCACTATTAAAATATATTACACAATATATTTTATGATCAGGACTAAAAACTAAATCAATTGATAATGCTCGCGATGAGCGAAACCAGTCTTGGTCATAAAATATATTGTGGAAATAGGACTAAAAATGTGTTTTTATTATTTAAAACAACATGCCTCTCCATCAAAAAGTCACAGTAAACACCTTAAATTTTTATTCTTCAAAAAAAAAAATTAAACAGGGCTCTAAGTTTTATTTATAAAATACAATGTATTTGGATGCGTACAATTATGAAAAAACGCTTTAATCATTATTTTACTTGAGTAATCAAGGTCGCAATCGTGCGGTAAGGTAATCATTGAATGTGGCGTAGCACACGTTGAAAACCATCGCCCTACGGTTCGTAGCATCTAACACACACACCCTCGATTCTCTGTGTACACGATCGAGCACCCTCTACGAGCAGGTATATTCTACGTCATAATGTAGCAAACCGCACCGCTGTGACATTGAATGTTTTTTTTTTTAATGTAAATACCTTAAGGCCGCACAATGTTTTTTTAAGCAGGCAACGTGTACGACAGATAGCCGGTTTCCTCGTCGCTATGAGCCGTTAAGGGTGAGTTATTGTCTTTTGTTATTTTATTAGGATTAGGAAAGTGACGACCCTAGGCAACTTTGGCAGTATGAAACAATGAATTTTGAAAAAGCTTTTCATTCTTACAATATTAATAGTGTATTGCTCCATTACTTTTTGTAAATTTTGTACACTGTTAGTGGTGTATTATTACGTAAAGAAATTGAATGTCAAAATATTATTAAAATTGAATGAAAAATGATTTTTTTAGTTTTTGAATTGTGAAAACTTTATACGATTCCACATTTTTTCGCGACCCGGGTTTCGCTTTTCGACATCTTCAGACATTTTATCACACGGATGCAACAAAACTGACGCACAATAAACAATGAGCATCGTCTACTTACACAATTGCCTGTGATAAGTTTCATAACAATCAGTATTGTTAATGAGTCATTATTGAAAGGATTTTACAACAAATAATAATCAACAATCATTAAAATATAAAAATTTATTTCATGATATTGCCGATTCATTGAACCAATATCTTGTAAATTATACAACAAGGGAGAGGGAGGGGAGACTAAGAATTGAGAAATGAAGAATGAAGAAATTGAGAATGAAGTTTGAATTTAATAACTGACCTCTATTAATTTCTAGAATCTCATGATAAAATAGTTTATAGTCCCCCGAGGTATTGTGTAGCAATTGAACCCCTTAAAATGATTTTGTTTACGTGTATCTGGAATATAATGGGTACTAGGAATTGATGAGTTGTTTCAAACAATAAAAAAAATATAAATTTAAATTCCATCCAAATGTAAAAGTTTTTACCCTGGCTATCCGTTATTTTGAGAAATATTTTAAAGATCCGCGATTGTCACGTTATATTTAGTCGAAGCAGGTGATTTCGCTATCTATACTATTACGTTATTATAATTTTAATCGGTATAACGAATTAGTTTTCTTGCTTAAGTAATTTACTAAATTTCGTATTGAAATTAAATATTTCTGCATAGTTTTCCAGCATATTAATAGCATATTTATGTATATTTTATCTTTCTGTTTGAAAAATAAAAGCCGTTTATCGTTGAACAGAAGCATGTATGCAGTGTAAAATTAAAGATATTGAAAAAATGTCTACGAATGACATTTTGGTTTTTAATTAAATTTAAAAATATGTAAAGTAATCCCAAGGATATTTTGTTCCCATATTTTATTTTAGCATAAACTTTCCTTATAGTCTGTTGAAATAGACAACGAAAAGCTTGACAAATATTTTGAATTTTAAAACTATTACTAAAAACCAAAAACTGATGACAAATTTGAAACGTCATTTCAAAATGACATAATCATTAGCTGTATTTTGCTGTCCGCAAAAATATTTACAACGTCATTAAGTTTGCTAATCATGCTCACTATTTTAATTGTATTCATCACTTGGATTTTATTCATAAAATTTTTGGTTTAATAAAAACTTATAGTCTTGGACCTTATTTTATTAAAAAATCAACCAAGCCGTTGAATATTTCATTCAAGACCTTGTCATGAATTAATTGACCAGGATGCTATGTGTGTTACTTTAGATGTAATTATTGTCAAAGTAAATTTGGTTTTTCTCAGTTTTCGATGTGTTTTGACATTAGAATACAGGGGAAACAATTATTTTCTTTTTATCACAAATTTTCTAATTTTTACTAGTGGTTAAACACTAATAGAGTACGCTGTAATTATGATCACCTTAGTTTTATGATTTTTGTATTTATTATATACAATTTTATAGTATTGTTACTAAACATGCCTAACCTAATGCCTTGTCATACAGGAAAGAAGTTAGTGCTAAAAAAACACTAAAATACGCATAGTGAGTGGAGATGATCAAGATGATGTAAAAATCTTTAAAAAATAACTATAAACGCAAGGTAACTGTTTACCTAACACTTGATTCCCTATATCGTGAATGTTTGACCGACCTTCTTAAAACATAGATAACGCATAGTTGAAATTAATACCGCGTACATATAAATAACTCTAAACCAAAGCAGAAAAACTGTGACTTTCGCACATCTATTATAAAAACTCTTTTTTTGATAATGTAATAATGTACCTTCTCAAAAACGTAGTCTTTTCGTGCGTTAACGTGCGTTGTCGTGTTTTTTTTGAGCCCCTTTTTTATGTACACAAAGATTTCTTCCTTTATGTAGTTTTGATGTGGACAATAAAAATTCCGAAAAAACTATCAACTCCAGTTAAAATTTTTTAATTATCTTTATGTGAACGTCAAAAACGAATAAGTCAATGAAACTGTTATGATATATCTAATACGAGTTCATATGGCCCACATAGGATATGGATAAAAAATTACTCACCTAATTTATGGCTAAATTTTTGTTATATTTATATGAAAAACAAACACCTGATTCCCACCTAACCAAACTCGGTTTACTCCTACTCGATATTAAATTCATTACTCCTATTTATAATACATATTTTATGTATTTGCTAATAAAAACGCCTACGGATTTGTCGCTCTCCTAAATATTTGAAGAATATAAGTTATTATCAAATTGATTTAGCATAGTAGTACAATTATATTAACATAATAATGTTGGCCGTGAACTACCAATATCTTGAATTAGCATTTTTTCTCTTTTACGAAATACTTTTTTCGACGCTATCAGTTTAGCTGACCTCGGATTACATCATTTAGCGATAACTCACATGTCAATCGGTGATCTAAATATTTTAGCATTGTCGGTGGAATTAATTATAACGTATCATGTGAAACTAGTTTATTTTATTCGTCGAAAGTCTCAATTATTTTCCCCATGAACCGTTAAACAAACTCGCAAAGGCATGGTAAAGACCATGCCGATAAAATCGTCTACGTATAAACATATTAGTTTATATACATATATCGTAGCGATGTAAACGAATTCAATAATATAATACATGTTTTATAGTTTATGAAATCGACTGAAGGTGCTTGATAAATTTTCAAAATCAAAATTGTAGTGTTGAAACTTTGTATGTACATACGTTTAATAAATTAAAATATATAATTTAATCTCATTTGAACGTTTTTTTTTGCGAACTGATTAAAAACGTCATTGGAGGAAAAGCGTAGATTCTGAATATGAAAAAAATATATATTATAATTAGACAATTTCGCAAATCGGTTCGGTACATTTTTTGTGTTTGAACTTCAAGTTCGAAATTACTGTAAACCAGTCTTTCGAAGTTAAAGTTTTGCCGTACAAATTTTTGTGCCGGCTTTCAAAGCCCTCAATATGCCTCTTACCATTTTCTTTTCTTGGAATTGGATGGATGAAGTTTACCATTCCTTCACGAGACAATTCTTCGTCGGATACGTTTTCGTGGATGTGACTGTCCAATACATTATCGATGTTCATTACTTCTGATGTATTTGCAGATTTTTACAATATATTTATTAATTTTCTCTCTTATGAATATGTCATAGAATGCTACAGAAACTACATTATTTTGTCGAGTTTTTATTGATAGCTTTGTTATTTCACTTGTTGTGTTCCAAGATGTGACAGATGTTTCGAATCTTTAATAAGCATTATCAGGCTAACTGTAGCATAATGTTATTCATTATATAAGTAAGCAATTAGTTCATGAGTAAATGGGTTTCGTAGATAATTGGTGTTTTGTCAAGTAAAATTCAAATATAAGGCCTTTTGAAAATTTACCGTAACATGATTTAAAACATATTTTCAAAATAAGGTAATGTTACCAATAGACTGATATTCGTAATAAAAATAGATTATTTAAATCTCATTTACATTTCCGGATCTCATATCTGAGCAGCGATGTATAAAAATATTGCGCAATGAAAAATACCCGTTCATAAACTGCGAACAAAAGTGCGCCCAATTGTCTACGGTACGTGAGATAAAATTTACGATTATTCCAGCTGAAGGGTGGCCGAAGTAATCCGAAGAAATGCGAAGGTCGCCGACCTGCTCCGAATTAATGCGATCTCGTCCGAGGACAGTTCATTCAAGTCGTTTTGGGGGGAAAGCGAGAAAACGTCGCGATCGGACTAAAAATGGATTCGGCCATGTGGAAAATTCACCTTGAATTTTTTTTTTTTTTATATCAGTTATAAGTTTTGTTGGCGTAGCATGAGACCTGCCCATAGACACGAAGACGGCGCTGAACTTTAATAGCATCTTATTAGGGTATAAAATTTGCACTGGTATAATTTTCACGCAATAAATTATTAACATGAGTTTTTTTTTATATAAATAACAGTTCTTTTTTTATATGGGCATTAAAAAAAAGTGATAATCGTAACGTACTATTATATATATTTTTTTCTCTTACAAATCAAGATAACACGTTTTCACATCGTATCAAAAAATTAACTGAAATAATAAGCGAAAACAAAAATTATTAAAAATTGATTGTGGTACATACTAACGTAAAGAATACGTACAATTTTTGTAATGTATACATATTTATTTAAGGGTTGCGTAGATATGATTTTATTGCGAACATAATTATTTTTAGTATCGTTTTTAAAAATCCCTATTTTAATCTTTTAATTTTAAGCATTTGTTTTGATTTTAGAAGTTAACATATTCAAAGCTTTTTTCTACATTTGAAAGTTTGTCAATAATGCGTACCGGCTCAGTTGCGTATTGATTTCCCCAATTCGCTGAACTAACTTATGTTTGGCATTTCTTTTCACTAATCAATCAAATACGATCATTATCGGTTATTTGACGGGGCTTGCTTCATTTTTTACTCGGTAGATTTTTCTTACGGTGATACCGCCAACTCATCTACATATTTTTGACCTATTTTATGAATGAAACTCTTACCACGTTCAAATAGGAACTCGGTGATAAATTAATCTTTGATTTGTTTTTTTTTTTTTTACCATTCTTTAATAACTAATACTGAAAATAAAAAAACAGAGCAACATAGAGAGGTTGGCTTACAACTATTCTTTATGTAAAAATAGCTGCTTTTGATATATAATCGATAACAAGATTAGTAGATATGTTTTTCAAATAGTATGGTACTATTGTTGCTGCAACGCAATATATCGTGGCATTTCTCTTGTTTTATATATCCATTTTATAGAATAAGTTAGTTTTCTAAGAATTGTAGTGTAATTGTGGAAAATTTAAAAGGAAATATTGTTGATATTATTCATATTTGTAACGAGTATATCAATTTTAAATATTGTAAATTGTACATGGAATTCTGTTATTTGAACGTTAATCTGTTATAGCTTGTCTTTTTTGAATTATATATTTTTTTAAATTTAATCGATGCTTAAGATCCTTGACTATTCATATTTTCTATTTTAATTATGTGCATATAATGAATATGATGACATTATTAAATATCATATATTTGTTGAATATTTTTTGCCAATTATTATAGAGGTAAAATTCGCCAAGTTATCGTTTGCGAAAATGTAAATGATTTTTAATTTACAATTACTTAAAAAATCAGTGTTTCTCTTTTCAGTAGCGTTAAAATCTCTTTTTATCCTTTCGGAAATCCTCTCCGCTCTTAGCTTTGATTTACGTTTTAAATAATTAAGCTTTATTACCTTTTTACCGGCATTCTAACTTACCATTTATTCTGCTATAATGCCTCGAATTTCACGCTAGTGGTTTTTGCGCCTATATATATTTTTTTAAATCAGATAAATTATTAAAATGTTTTATTTCATTCTTTTATCAGTAGTGCTTTGGGTTTTTTCAGCGATATTAGTTCCAGATGTTGAGCTTACATATTTCAGTTTAATATTATTTATTACATTTGTTTTGCGTTAGAATTGCTTTAATATAACACTTTAGTTTAAAAGCAATTGATTTGACAACCTTAGAATGTTGATAGTCTCAATAGCTCTGAAAACAATACGATTTTTGAATATATAGTATGGTTGTGGAATCGTTAAAAAAACTTATTTTTATTAAATATTACTTTTTATTTTTACTAAGTTGTGTGATGCTTATAATTGTACGTAAGAAGCGTTAATATCTGTGATTTTATCAGACTATGAAATATACATTCGCATAAAGACTTAATCTAATTACCTCCCTTCATTCTTACCTTCGTGGAAAGGGCTCAATAAATTCACAACCGGTATTTTATAGGTACCAAAGAAATTTCTTTGAGTCTTAAATATTTAAATGAATTTATTTGGAGAAAGGTAAGGGTAGGGTAGCGGGGGCAATATTAGCATGCTCCAGTACGCTCTGACCTTCCCCACGTAAATACTTAGTAATTCATCCCGAATTCTGCCGTATTTTGGTTTTAAGTATTTATTTTTATTTCAACATAAACGATTGTATTGATTTTGTTGTAAAAAATTAACTGTTTACTATATTTCTGACTTTTGTATACTTGTGGTATAACTTTAGGTGATTATTTAGTTTTATAAAATTAATCCTCGTTTCGTATTGATTTTTGAATCGGTTTGGCAATTTGCCGATTGTTAATGCAATAAAAATTGTTGTGATGGTGGGGATATATATTTTCTGCGTACAGTTGCTGCAATGGTTAAAAAACTTATTCATATCTCCAGCTGTTCATTTAAACCCTGAAATGGATTGCTGAAACAAAAGTTATAAGTCAGATCGTGATTTTCAGAAAATGTTTCAATATTTTTCAGAATTGAAAATTACATCTTTTATTGGTAATTTTCACTATTTAATGTATACGATTGTACAATGTGATGTTTTAAATACTTTTTGTAGACTGTATAGTACGTTGTGAGAAAAGATCACGGGGCCAGAAATATATACCGATACAAATTTAAGAGAAAGGATGGTTGAACAAATTTATGGTACTATTATTATTGCGATATCTATTAATCCGTTTTCCTTTCGAGATGAATTGGTACAAAATATTGGAAGTACATAATAAATAGACAATATTTTTTTGTTGGCTAGATTAAGTATTTAATCCTATTTATAATAAATTAACAGAAAATACATACCTGCTTGTCCAGAATAATGTTGATTTAGGTTTTCCTAACATGAGCAAATCCATGTAATCTATGTTTATATAATTCTGTCCCTTATAATAATAATGGTAAATAAACGTAATTTTATTTCTCTATAATTTTCAAACAATTCATATCAATGCCAACAGATTTATATTTTTTGTATGTCAAGTTTTTGTAATGAGAATGAATAAGTAATTTAATAAATCTTATTCGAAATGTTGTGCTTAAAACATTAGTATGATAATTTGAATATGTATTTACTATTGCAAGCATTTTTTTATTTTGCGATAGAAGCATATGAAAAATTCAAATTGGTTTTGTCACATTTTTCGTTGAATATTCATAGAGTAAACAATAATGTTTAATATTAAAATAATGCGAACTTATGCAAGCGGCATGTTATGGTTGTTTCAACGAAATATATCGTCATTTTACCTTTAATTATTTTTTCGTTTTATAATATTCGGTATGTATTAAAATGTTTTTTTATTCATTGATTGTTATTTCATTATACCCAACAGTTATGAAATCAGCGGTTGCATAGAAATTTTTGAGATTACTGATGATGCACCATTATAGTAATATAAAATCACGAAAAATAAAAATCAGTTAATACTGTTACTAAAACATTACCAAATATGTATATTATAGTATATTAAATTGACGTAACAAAAAGGTTGTTTGAGCTACGACATTATGACAAATCTTAGCTTACAGTGGGCTGGCCCAATCGTAAAAACTAGCCGTTCCTTATCGGTCAAATCGAAACAAGTTAAAAATAACTTGCAATATTTTTACACGTAGAAAATTAACAGTTACTTAATTTTTTTCGTGTATTTCAAGTTAATATATTTATCAATGCTGTGTTTATCTTATGATTATCACGGAATATTTTCGTTCATATTAAAAAAATTGATAGCAGTTTAATGTTAAATACAAACGGTGACGTAATGACAAGTCTTTGGCGACGTAGACGGCTTGCATCGATTTGTGTTCAGTCCCTGCGTCATGTTAACTTTCACTGCTTCAGTTGTGAAATAATACTCTAGATAACTAACCCGCTCCATTGTACCTGCGTTACGTTTTGCAAGTGCGGGCGTACCTACCCCATTACAAATCGTTAACGAGCTAGCGTCTTCAATTTAAAATAATGTTTAAAAAAAAAAAATGTTTAAAATAATGCATATTATTAAATATTATAGGAATATTAAAGCTATCATCACTAGGATTGTATTTAAATGTAGCGCTAAAATTTGTATCGATTCATATATTATGCACCTTCTGAATATACAACGTTGTATAAATATACAACGAGCAAAGAAGTGCTCATATATACTGCACGTACACTAATCAAGTAGTGTTTATATAAAGACAATTTCATCTAAATATTTTGTACGAAAAAACATTTATAAAAACCCTTTACGAATACTGATTGTCGATCTAACATTCGATTAAAATAAGGGAATTCTCGTAGTGTGATAAAATTATTTCTACGTAAAATGCTTCAAGTAAAATTATTTACTGTATATATATATTATTACGATGTAGACAATATGCATACTAAACTATGGATTGTAAATATAAAAAATATATTTTATACATTTTTTCTGTTCAAAAATTGAGGGATATTTTTCTAATTTGTATTTATTATAAAATTCTAAAAAATAAATCATCGAACGCCGTTTCAAATATCTTTTTATACCAAAACAGGATCCTAATTGCCGATAACAAGTCAGTCTCTTGTGTCTTTATTATTATTTTTTAAGACTTAATTTGAAATTTGATACTGCTTAAACTATACTGAAAATTGTTGTTTTTAAAAATCCAGACACTCTTTAAATTTACCTTTGTATATTATTTTCACAGAAGATTTTTTTTATTATATCTATAGTTTAGTCACAGTGAATATTTAAATATTTTGAAGTTTATCAATATTTTTTTTACTTTCTTTTTTTTTCATTGACATACATATATTTCTTTAAATAAATATATATTGTATGCAATGTATTATTCATTAACAATTTTATTCAAATTATGAACCACGTCCTACTATTGATTCGGATACATCAAAATAATATTCTGATGGTTTTAAATCAATGTGAAAATAAAGAATCATGAATAACGGAGTATATATATATGTATATTTTTTTTAGAACTGGTTTATGTTGAACGAAATTTCAATTATTAATGCTTATAATGTTGAAAAATTTAAACCTTTTTTGTTTCTAGTTTTACGCTTCGCATTTTTAAGATGATTAAGTCATAAGTAAGGTTCTGTTGTAAAGCTTTGAGTATAATTGATTTTATTGTTTCTAGGTAAAGATTCGTGTTAAATTTCTATTAGAAAATATTTACGTATGCTGAAATATATCGGCATTATTTCAAAGAGATATTTCGCCAAATAATTGATTGTACAAACCTATCCAAGGCTCTTAGTTCAATTATTGCACATCTCCAGTATCGTCTTCAAGGTGTTGAGTTTTGATTGAAACGGCCTTACCAACAACCCTACCCCTTCAGTTAGTCTTGTTGACGTCATCGCTACCCCACGCTACGAGTTTTGCTTGCGAGCGAATTATTCTTTTAAGCATTTGGCTGGCAGTGAGGTGAGGTTGTGAAAAAATAATGAACGAAAGGTGAAAAACAGATGAGTAAAGCTATTTACCGAGAAAGCTCTACATAATTCTGTAGAAGGTTTCAGTTTTACCGTACTATAGACATTTCAAGATTGTCTGTAAAAAGCTCTAAGGTAAAGGTGTTGTCGTTATTCGAGCATCTTAAACGAAATATAATTTAATATTTTTTTAACCGGCTTTAAAATCATTCTGAGTCAATAACAAATACTCAATGCTTCTCAAATGGGCGTGTCACGTGTCACAACTAGTTACTATTCCAATAATAACAGCTGCTGATTTCAATTTTATATTTCTACATGTAAGTTGCCGTAAAATTGAAATGCTCGCCGTTTTTACCAAATATTATACCTGTAGTTTTTTTTTAATAGAATCGTATTTTTGTTTCTGCAAAGAAATGTTTTGTATATATATGTATGAGAAAAACGCTAAAGATGTGCCATACGGTTTTCGGTCTATAGCACAGCTTTATAGAAACTCACTCGAGTATTGTTAATTAAAGTAGGACCAACCAGTTCACCTGTAAGAGATATTGGGTAATTTAGTTAACAGAGGGCTCTGAAGACGGTGGGATACGCAATCAAAATGGTTTACAAGGCGCGAGCTCCGGGTCACATTAATTACTAAAATTTTCAAATGTTTTACCGAGAACTGTTCACAATTTTTAAGCATGCTATCTCGTAATGTTGGAACACCTTTGTAACATGTAATGATATGTATGTCGGAGATGTTGATCAAAACTTCAAATGATTTCTAATTTTGGAACTATAAAAGACGTGAATAGAAAGATTTATTATTTTACAACTTTAACCATAGAATTTAAATCTTTGTCAATGCATTTATTGAGGTGTGGATATGGTAAAAATCTGAAAATTTTGTTTTGAAGTGTTTTATTTCATTGTTATGTTTTTCTCGTAACATCTTACAGCAAGCAAAATATGTATCCATACTCCAATATAAACAACTTTACGCGGTTTTTGATTGCACTAAATCATGGCAAGAAATAACTTACTCTTGACAATCTAGTCAATTTTGTTTAGTCTCAAAATATTCTTTCGGGTGAGCTTTTTTAAGAGGCTAACTGTTGGAAGTGTATCATTATTGCTGACGATTCATTAGACGTATGTACCTTATTTTTCCTCAATTCTTAGATGCAGTGTTAATTTACGATGATCTGTACAGCAACATTGTAAAACAACATGGTAAAGTCTTGCCAAATAAATACGATTTATTCTTTTGTGGTCCACTAAATAACAAAAATACTTTGAAAAGTGTAAGTATGAAATACATAGACATCGCTCGAAATAACTTTAACACAACCAAACACCATTTGTTTAATAATACTTCCAAATTCCATATCACATTGATTTAAAACGGTTTCGCGCATTGTAAACATTATTATATGATTTTATTTGTTAGATAATAAATAGCGTATTTCTGTCAAAAAGGGATAGTCAATAGAAATAATAAAACTGTAACATTAAAATGTTTGATGATGCGTTTGTTCTTTATTTCTTTCTGGCTGGGCTGCAATGATATTCGTTGTAGGCCAAAAGCATCAGATGTTTGTTATACAGTACAGTAGTATGGTCAGCTTTATATTTTACTCCTTTCGGTGTTAATAAATGACGCCATTCAAGTGCAAAATTTTGATACCCCGATACGACCGACTGTGTTTACATTGTGCTTCGTGATTTAATCGTGTCCATTTTGTATCGCATCAATTATCAAGTGCCGCAGTCTCACGGCCTGGCGATCTTTTGGCTCGCGCTTTTGCTAGATGGCATCTTCAATATCGAGTTGACGTTTGGCCATTGGCTGACTGCCAAGAGTCTGCTCCGGTCGGCATGCGTCGACGTAAACCCCTGAGCTACTTAATGAGTCGTCCCTCAAACTGCGGGAAATTTTCATTCGATCACGACTTTTAGTTTAATTATATGTACGAAGAACAGTAAATATTTAAGACGATAAAACGAAAATATTATAAAATTTGAATTGTTACAACTTTTTACGACTCCACATGTTTTGTCACATAAAACCATTTATATTTTAATGTTAGTTGAATGGTATTTGTTGAAATACTCTTTCAAGAATGGCTCATTAACAAGACCGTGAATGAAAATTATCACGGACAATTGTGTTAATTATTATTAGATTAATATTATAAAATTTGTCTTAGCTTCAATTTATTGCTTGCCTTGGGCTAAGTGTTTTCCAGTGATTAATAACTTTGGTATATATATACGATTGTTGTTTATTTTACGTCAGTTCTGTTGCACCCGTGTGATGGAATGCCTGAAGATGCTGAAAGGCGAAACCCGGGTCGTTAGTAGCAAAACATGTGGAATCGTACAAAGTTGTAATAATTCAAATTTGATATTGAAATTTCATTAAGCACCTTCAGTCGATATCATAAATTATAAAAAAATTATACACTGACCAACTACAATAACTCCGGCTAAAAATGTCGTCAGATTTTTTCCTAGCTTTCTTTTTTTGTGTGTTTTCAATTAAAGGTCAACCAATCCGTAAATTGTTCATTGACATAATTCAAAATTATCTATCAAAAGCGTAGTCGGAGTCGGAGTCGCTCGTCTTTCACTCCGACTCCGGCTCCGACTCCCGATTCCACAGCTCTGCATAATAAGTTACAAAGTGTACTTCTATTTGTGTGGCAAAATATTTGAGCTACAACTTTATTCGTTACACATCTTACCATCTATCTTATCAGACTAAGTTCAAAACTTTATTTTTAGTCTCCTGAACAATTATGTAAACAGAAATTTTAACCGTTCACCATCGCAGTACCAATTTATCAATATTTTAACATTATAAAATAAAACATTAAGACGAAGATTAAGAAGAGAAAAATAAACGAATAAGTAGTAATAAAAAATGAACTTTATCTCTCGGTGTGGAAAAAGACATTAATTAATACAGTCGTGGTAATTTAGGGTTAGCGAGGAATTCGTATGTCGACGGACGGTTTTGGCAGTTCTCCACGAAAGCTTCGAGCGACGCCTTTGAGCTTTTGAATCACGGCGTCTGGACGCTTGTAGTTGCTGCGTCGCCTCTTACCAGTCATTGTGCTACGCACCCAGCACGGCCATGCGTCCATAATGCCAATTAATATTAATGTGATATTAAAAACGACGAGGCTAACATAGGTTGTACGGTTATTTTGTATGTCAGAAGAGATATTATTCAACAAAATATTTAATAAATGTATGCTATTTATTGTAAGGCGAACCGAGTATTTATAACTCAAAAGCATATTTTACAAAATAATATTACTTAATTTATTATATTGATTGAAAGAGCTTGATGGAATTTCAGATCAAATTAAAATTATTAAAACTGTACATTTCCACATGTTTTATCATTTACAATCCGGGTTTCTCATTTTCAGGGAAAATCGCGGATGCAGCAGAATATATGCAAGCCGTTGACTTTATGTGTTAGTGATATTACAACCGTGTGATAGAATGCCTGAAGTAGCTGAAAGGCGAAACTCGGGTCGATAGTGGGGAAAAAAACATGTGGAAATCCAAAAAGTTTTAACAATTCAAATTTCATTATTTTTTAATATTAGGGCATTGAATTTACTCATATATTTTTGATAAAAAATGTATTACGATTAGAGATGTAATATAAAACAATGTCCTAAAAATCTCAAATACTTATGCTTATTGATTTTTTACCATAATATCCGTACTACAATGCAATACTTTTTATGTTATACTAAACTTTTTTTTCTTTATATTTACTAATGTTTTCTTTTTTTATTTACAGGTGAGTAGTTGATACATGATTCTGTACACGTGAATTCGGTAGTGCAATTTCCAGACTAACTGTAAGTCGATTAGCAGTATGAAAGTTATAATAATTCAAAAAGTATTTTATTTGTTATAATATTTACCGATTCAAATTCTTTTTATGATACATTATTTAATAATTCCTTTCTTTTAATTTAATTAATAAAACCTTTACTTCGACCGTCCTGTTTTTTAACAATTACGTGAAATAAATAACGAACAACTATGGAGGTGTTGCTTGAGTATATTTTATACCTTTGATTGACCTTTGCATACTTGTTCAGTTGTCTCTTATTTCGAATATGTTTTATTCTAAATCAAACATTCCAATTAAAATAAAGCGTATGTTTTTATTTAAAAATGTCGCTTCACTAATATTAGGATAATATAATTAGCATAAAAAGGTGGTAAAACAAGAATATTAATCGATAATATGTCATCTAGAAGAGGTTTGATGATCATTATCATAATATAATTACAAAATTTTAATAGCGTTGGCTTATAACTACACATGTATAGTTGTAGGAAAATAATCAATATTGTATACAGATTTTGTATTCAAAAAATAAAAAAATCGCAATTTGTTATGTTTTAGTTTTACTAGGTATTTTATCATACGTATTATACCTGGTATCTACTAAGATATATTTATTTTTATTTTTTAAGTTCATTGTAAGTGAGTAGGACGAAAATGCATTAGAAAAGGACGTCTTTTCTTGGGTTGTGAAATATTTTTATCATACATATAATATGCAGAACGTTTTATTTAAGAGTTAATCTATCTAATGACTTGCAAAATATCAAGTCTTCTCCATTATTTTCCCTTTGATTACTGGACCTTACTTGACATAGTTTATTTGCAAGAAATATAAGTACAACATATGTAGCTCTACAATACCTTCTTAGAGTAATTAATATACGTTAAAATTGGTGCTCAATTGAAGAGAAGTGTGAGTGACCATTAATTAAAAATAATATGGCTGACACGAATCAAAAAATCGACGGTTCGCAATCAGTGGGTTAAAATGAGTTTTAAAACCTTTAAAATGTTTGTTATAAAGCTGGCTTAATATTTTCACAATTGTATCATAACGTTTGTTTATATGTTTTGTATTTAAGTCTTCCGTTAACTGTTTAACACAAGTATTTTTAGCGAATTTATTTTAGCCAATTTATCAGTAAAATTTGAAATCTGTAATATTATCATTGTGCGTTGTGTCATATTGTAAAGTAAGTAAGTGCCCATTTTTATCTTCATTCTATTTTTGGTAGCCGATTTATAAACGTTTATTTTCTTACAGGCATCGCTATCAATAATCAATACATTATAAATATTTATCATCAACAATTTTTTAATTAACCTTTCGATAATTTTTCATGTAAAATTTTTATCTTGATGTATTTATATTTACCTCAATTTTTAATAAATGTTTATTTCTCATAATTTTCCGGTAATAATGTGTATTAAGTCATTTATAATTTTATCATGACGGATGAAGTGATCCACCTAATTTTTGGAATTCACTTAAGTCAAATGCGCTCTGACATGCAATTTTTTCTCTAGCGCACCTGTGACATAATAAAGTAGTATTTGCTGGAACGCTGTAGTTAATTTGGATTATTTTGTTATCACTGATAATTATGTGATTTAAGATACGGCTGTTGAATTGTTTAGGTCGATTGACGTACGTCTGTCGTGTTTTTTGTGATCATGCGATTGGTTTTGTACAGGTGTAACGCACTTAAAAAAATTAATGTAATGAGATAATGGTTATGATAAATGACAGAAAGCGTTGAATTGGACAACTCCGTCTGAAAGATTAAAGAAAATCAATGTTTTCATACGAATTAAAAGAACAAAATAAGTGATATTTTTAACTTTTATTCCTTGTGTTTATTAATTATTTTATTTATTACTTGTACTCACGATTTCTAATTGCACGCACTATTGAGTCATTTTTCCTTCGATACTGATGTTACAATATTTCATTCTTATTTTGAATAATTCAAATATCCACTATAAACTGGCAATTTTCAATGTTTTTTTTTCACTTTTAAGGTGTTAACTGTCACTTCTTGATGGAAAGGCACGATATTTTAAATAATAAAAACACATTTATTTAGTACTTATTTCCACAATTCCCATTCCAGATTCCAATTCCACAATAGTTGATAATGCTCGCGATGAGCGAAACCGGTCCTAATCAAAAATACATTGTGGAAATAAGTACTAAAAAAAATGTGTTTTTATTATTTAAAAAAAAATGTTTTTTTTTATTACATCCACGTAAACCGATTAACTATTATATCGTAAATTAAATAAAAGTGAAACATTTTCCATGCTTTGAATTCCAATAACTTATTTTGTAATATTTTTCCAGTTTTTCGGTGGTAAAAACGTAAGCACGCTTTTGTGCTTTGGTCCATACTTCCATAACCTTGTTCAAACATTCTTTGCTAATTTTTTTATTTATCGATTTCGTATAAAATGACATGTAATTTTTTGATTTGTCCAAAATATTTCTTGGCTTAACTAACTATTGGATAAAAATTGTCTCTGAAGTCTATATCTCTCATAAATTGAATAAATCGTCTCTCATTCGAATAGAATTTTCTTTATTTAAGAGTATACTGAGTGTCTAAACAGTTCGATAGCAATAATATTTATAAAAGAATGCTTCTTAATCAAGATGTGATTTTCTATAACGAATGAATTATTCTAAATGAAAAATGATAGCGTATCAATTTTATTTATTCTGTATATATGTCAGGCGACTTCATACGCGTGTTTGTTTCATTATTTAAAGACGAAAATATTTTTTTAAATATACATACAACGTCTAAATATAAAATACATACCGCGAAAGCCAACGCATATGCTTATTTGTGGTAAAATTTTCACGGGCAGTATCTGTGGTGAACAGTTTATTATGCAGATTATTTACTCTAGCTCAGGTCTGGAAAATGTTCTCGACTCGACGGTCGCATGATAAAGTATAATTGATATTGTCCACCAAGTAAAATATTTTTTTTTCGATATATTTGTTTAGAAAATTGAAGCGGAAATTCAATAGAATTCAATCTACTCGCATAAAAGGAACTACAAGTTTTCTTCTCAAATATGTTAGAACAATTCAAATATTTACCGAAAAATCTGATTATTGTTTTAGTGAAGATCTATAAAAATCTATATTACAACATTAAAAGCCGTTAAGTATATGATATAAATTCAACTTTCATATGCAAAAATATTTTTTTTTTTTGATAAATTCTAAATTATGCCATCGACTGAAAGTGATCGGTGTAATTTCAATATCAAATTTAAATTGTTGAAAATTTGTACGTTTCCACATGTTTTGTCATTAACGACCCGGGTTTCGCTTTTTTTTGTCATCTAAGGCATTCTATCACACGGATGCAACACGATGAAAAATCATGTAGAACTGTACAAAATTTCAACAATTCAAATTTGATAAATTTATCGATAGAATATGTGATATAATTATAATGCGTGTGGTGTCCACGAGAACCGAATTCACTGTGGATTCCTCAGCTCTGCAGCGACCTAAGTTTGTCAGTAACGACACAACAATTATAAAAAATCTATACATAAGAGATAAAGGAGACCCGAAGAGCTCTGATGCTAGCGCGTTAAAGATCTTAACGCTCCATCAATTTGATATCCCCAAAACAGAGTTACAAGTTTTTGGTCAATTAAGTATTATTTTAAAAAAATGCAAGAATGAAGATTACACTGTGAATTAGAGATATGAGTGTTTCCTGTCGTGAAATTTGTGCAAAATATTTTTTTGCGGTAAAACTGTTTCCGTCAGAACAATATTGTATCGCTTATATGAAGTGAACTCAATATATTATCATTGCCAACTATAACATTAGAATATTTCCATTATTTATAAATTT
Organism: Himalopsyche japonica; assembly: GCA_028555115.1. Taxonomy (NCBI): domain Eukaryota; kingdom Metazoa; phylum Arthropoda; class Insecta; order Trichoptera; family Rhyacophilidae; genus Himalopsyche; species Himalopsyche japonica. The sequence goes on from JAHFWJ010000776.1 coordinate 2,206,462, forward strand.
CGTCTTCCTTCCTTTTGTCTGCAAGGAGCGATCGCTTTGACGGAAAAATCGCCATTGATTTATTATGAAACAGTCAACCAACTTCGGTGGTTAATCTAAGTTTGATTATCTATGGTCTCTTTGTTACCACAAGTATCCTAATTTTGTGTTTCCTATTTTTTTTTATTTTAACGTCTTCAAATTGCGAAAATTTTACGTAGAATAACGCCGTTCCATTCAAGATGGAATAAAACTGCCATCCACTTCATTCCTCTTACAAAAAGATCAAACGCAGATTTTTTTTGTACCTTTAAAGAATATTCAGCGATATATTAATTCTGTCATGTATTCTTTAAAGAGAATCTGATGAAAAGCCTCTGTGAACTCGGTGGTTTGAATGAACTTTGCGGGATTCAAAATTTTATCATACAGCTTGGCAAACGATCTACATTTTTATCGTGTAATATTGCATTTCAATAAGCAAAAAGTGAATTTTTAATAATCTTAAAATCGGTATTTCTATCGGACGCAAACGTCGAGAATGCAATAGAGAGGTAAGTGAAAAAAATCACCTAATCTAGGTATTCAAATAATCGTTGGCGTAACTAACAAACTGCTTATTTTCAATCTCAAATTAGACAAGGAAAAAAGAATAATTTTTAACGACTTGTTTTTAAGTAAAATTGAAATAATTTATTCAGCTTTATGCCCATTTAAATATCTAACTAATAATAAGTAGATTAGTAATATAAATTCTTATTGATAGATTTCTTTGTTCCATTTTTGTGTCATTTAATATGATACACCAAGTAGAATAAAAAAACCAAAGTTGAAATCAGAAATTAATTTTCACAAAGTTATCGTCGATCCGTCGAAAACATCTGGATTAGCTGTCTGTTAGTCAGCCCGACGGTATTAATGTTATTTGAAAAGTTTAAAAATTGTAGCTGCTGGACATACAATATTGTATTGAAAATTTCTTGCAATGCATTATAAAACTATTTGCTTTTTTATTGTAATCTTGATTTAATTCGTTTGAATTGGAAATATTCAATAATTTATTATTTTTGTACAAAGCTCAAACGCTTTGTCGATTCAATTGTGCTCACGCGTGAATAAAATCGACTTATCGATGATATATATCTGTATGCATTTAAATTTATATTACTTACATAACGTTTAATATTCACACAACCTACACCTGGTTTTTTCCATAATCCATACCAATTGAGATATGTTAAAATATGATATTTTGTGAACATTTTTTACTGTTTTTCATCGGAGTAAAATGTTGAAAAAAAATGCTGTGCCTACGCGATTTTGATGTTTCGTTTTGTATACTGATAATGTTAATATCTTATCTGTGATAACATTGATAAGGAGTTTGTATTGTGATGAAAAATATTATAATCGGTAATAAACACGTCCTCTGTAACATTACTTATCTTTTTTTATTACAACAATTACGAATTTTCATAGATTTTCGTTTGAAATATGAAATATCTAATGTAGTTTTTTTAAACACAATATACAATATACAATAAAACTACGATGGAATAAATGACAAAATAACAATTTGTCATCGACTCCAGAAAGTGGAATTCCATCGCAATGAATTCAATGTCTCTTACAGAAATATGTCCACCTTTATTATATGTAATTACGTGAAAAAACTATTTGTACGAGGTATTATTTTTAAGAATTTCACTTTCAATAAAAAAAGTTTTTTGATCGGTTGCGTAGTTTTCGTTTGGCGTTCGTTGAAAAATGGAAAATCAAAAGTCATATTTTTCTTTTTTATTTCCGCAAAGGGAAAAACGCATCGCAAGCTCACAAAAAGTTGTGCTGTTTATGGTGACGAAAATGGGTTGTTTACAACAATATCATGCGGAAAAGATCGTGGAGCAGGCCAGGTGAATCAGCTCAAACAACATCAAAAGCTGATATTCATCAAAAGAAGGTTTTGTTATCAGTTTGGTGGGATTATAAAGGAATTGTCTACTTTGAACTCTTACCACTCAACCGAACGATCAATTCTGATGTCTACATTGAACAACTAACGAAATTAAACAATGCAGTTGAAGAAAAGCGGCCCGAATTGACAAATCAAAAAGGTGTTGTATTCCATCATGACAATGCAAGGCCACACACATCTTTGGCCACTCGGCAAAAATTATTGGAGCTTGGTTGGGGTGTTTTGCCACATCCACCATATAGTTCTGACCTTGCACCATCTGATTACTTTTTGTTTTGATCTTTACAAAACTCCTTGAATAGTAAAAAGTTCAATAATGATGATGATGTCAAATCGTACTTGATTCAGTTTTTTGCTAATAAAAACCAGAAGTTTTATGAACATGGGATTATGATGCTTCCTGAAAGATGGCAAAAGGTCATTGATCAAAATGGGCAATACATTACAGAATAAAACTATTTAGTTCCATGAAAAAATTGTCTTTGATTTTCTAAAAAAAAATCCGCAATTAGTTAGTTGCCAACCTGTTATTATAGCTTGAGAATTGTTTTTTTTTCAATTAGGTCAGTTTCATTCTGGCACTTTGGTCAGTTATTGGAACAAGAGTGGTTTGGGTATTACCAGGCATTTCTTTATTTAAGTACTTACTATAAGTGAAAGCATCCAATTTAGAATATTTTTACATTGTATATCCGAGATATACATATATAAAGTTATAGTATAGGAGTCTTTTAATCTTGTAATGTCTTTAATTTGTTCAAAATTACGTGAAATAATTTGATAAATTCATACTATTTTAATATATAAAACATATTGTTTTATACTTCTTTTATATATTCGCTCATTGCATGGATGTATTATAAAAAATTAAGAGTGTTCTAAAGCACTAAAAAATATTCAATTACAATGCTTTTTAACATTTTTGTATTAAATTTAATATTCGTTCTCATAAACAGTAGAACCTCGATTATCCGGAATAATTGGGGAAGAAAATAGTCCGGATAAGGAGAAATCCGGATAATCGAAAAATATCATTGACAGGAAAGGACAATTCTATTCAGTATAAATCATATTTATTTGTTAAGATTGATAAATAGTTTTAATATTAAATTATTTTTAGTTGAAAAAACCAATTATCGATTTCTGCTTAAATCTAGCTTTTCTTTTTGATGCTACCAAATCGCGGATACTGGCACGGCACACACCATTATGGTGACACGTTCTTTGCTAGTTTTGTACCTTGGTGCAGTATTTTCACGTCTTGATGCTAAAGAGTTGTTGGGTATTAGAACAAAAGTTGAATACGTATCGAATTTGGATTATTACTAGCACATATTTTACACAGAACTTGGAGCAAAACATAAAAATCAAATGCAACGATCAAAATGTAAAGATTGCATTCCTTTACATACGTAAACAGTGGACACAAATCGCCACGTGCATACTAGTAAATTCGTAATATTTTTACCAATTCGTATACGAGGTCCGGGTAATCGAGGTTCTACTGTATATTATATTTTCATACAGTTAGATAGCAACATTGGCATTGATAAAGTCCATGAATTATAATGATTTAGTTAATTAAAAATAATTAATACGTTTCATATGTACTTCTTAATATAATACAAATATATAAATCTTACAATAATTCAATAGCCACATTATTTTATCACGCCAATATTTAAATACTGTATTGCATTATTTTGTTTAAGGAGTGTAATATAAAAAAAATATTCTGCTATTATTTATCTTCTCGCTGACTATTATATTTGCAGCCGGTCGGTGCACTGTTTGCTAGTGTGGGATTGGTGCTTCTTATTCCTCACAGAATTGTCTTATCTCATTGAACAAATATGCAAATATTACCAGGTTTTCTTTACAAAATGTACACTACATGCGTCTTACCTCAACGTACAATCGTACTGAAACTTGATAGTGTAGGGATCATGAACATGTGGCATGGGGGAAGTTTTAAGTGCACGTAAAAAGTTTTCAAATCAGTTCTCCGTAGTCAAACTGCATCCTTTTTAGTTTCGATACATTTTTGTTGTTAATAATAAATATTCTAGCTTTCGCCATCGTCAGAACTATGAGTTGACTAAAATTAAGTTTAGTTTTATATTATATTTAAGAAAAAACGCACAATTATATTGTTTCAGTTATTCTAGCATTATAACCATTACATATTCAGTAGTAAAATTGTTTTCATGTGATTGTTTACCGGTTTCTCCTTTCAACGAAAACTTCTGAAACTCTCGGAATAGAATTATGTATCGCCCTATATTTTGAAATTATTCGTGAACAGAATGTGTCGTCCTTAAAGAAGTTCAAAAATTGTAATAATAAAAAAGACTTTATTTTAAAATCATTGCATAAAACACAATTACTCTCGTTAAAATTGACTTAGCTATTAATAATTTTTAATTCTTTTTTTTTTGGTATTTCAAAGGTCGGTAATTTTCAAGCTGGTTTGCCATCTCTGCATATGAACTATTTAGAATATCTAAGAGTTTATGTATACCTTCTGGCATTTTGTTCGAAGTGTTGTGAATCGTGTATGACCTTGCAAGTCTACCACTCCAGACGAATTATAATGTTATTCTATATTGATAAAATTCAAATAATATTTTTGTGCCTAATATCACTCTTAATTTGTCACAATTTGCAGTCAATTATTGAAAACAGAACAGAAAATAATTTAAAGAAAAATCAATCAATAATTTATTTAAGTTAAAAAAATATGTAAATGTACTGTATTAATATATATGTTGATTAATTAAAATTTACGGATGTTGATTGGCTTAGTAAAAATATCACATACGTTTTGTCGCATTTTACATATTAATCGAATTTGCACTTACTAAGTAAAATTCCATTATTGCAGGCTCTACATAAAAGTAAAATTTGCTACAAGCCATCTTTATAAACACGTATGTGTTAACGCGCTACGCGTCTCTTACGCGGTAAACGAGTTGTACTTCATTTAGTTCTACAACAAATATTTCACCGTCAATTCACCGGCTAAGACCTCATCCTGAATTAATTGATCCTAAGTATTGGAAAATCGGTTTAATTAAAACTTGAGACTTAACTTGATTTCTTACAGTACAAAATCGATTGACTTACTGTTTAAGTAAGACATTCAAAATTTAAATTATCAATTGCCAATTGGCTTAATGATTTTTTTTTTTTTTGTTATTAAATCAGCAAATCACCATTTGCATATTGGGCTGGAATCATTAGTTTCTTATACACTGGCTGTTTGATACAGTATCTAAAAAAAAAATTCTATTCAGTAATCAAATCCTAGAAATATCAATGATTATTTATAATAAATTAAATTAAATAAAAAATTCTATAAATTTGATCGCATTGAATCTAAAATCATATAGCGCTCTACACGAAGGCAATATTCCTTTATACAATTTCTCGCAGGGCCAATAAACCTTTCTTTTTCAAACGCAGTACGAGAATGCCAATAAATAAACGGTTACTAATAATATGACACACAGTTTGCATTATTTACACATTTCATCGCCCAACAATGCAAGTATTAAATTATCATTCTATGTAATTATTCATTTCTTTGCTATATTCATCTTTTGTCATCTTGTTATTGCTATTTTGGTGTTTTTACAGGTGTGCGATCGTTTGTTTAAAACCGGCGTATAAAATTTTGTGTTGACAGTTTTTATTGGAACTCTGCATAACTTTCGTTGATTCTTTTTTTTTTAATCAAACACAGCCCATCATGTCAGTCAAAACTAGAAAACATTTGAAATATCACATGTTTACGGTTTTATCATAAATTATTCATTCTGAAATGATTGGGTGGCATTGTTAATTTTATTGCACATTAAAATAATATTTCAAATATCTCCAATCGTTTGGATGATAAATCAAACGTATTTTTTTTGAATTGTTTTTAAAATATCATACCCTGAAAGTCATTCAGTTTATACAAAAAATATTTTTTTTTGTAGATAATTTTTTTCACAATTAATTCTTCAGCGTTTCAAAAAATTATACATTTATTTGTAAAATATATTCCCTTACGAAATGTTCAATCTTGTCACAAACGAGGGTTTAGCTAAAGTCGTTTAACCAAAGTATTAAATCCGTTAGATAATTAATTCACTGAAAAACTCTTAAAAGTAAAAAGAAAAAACGTTGAATTAAAGGAATGACTATACGTTTTTTGTTCACTACTTTCCCGCTTCTTTTTGAACCCGGATACGGAAACGGACATAAATCATAATTTTTGTCTATGAAAAATTATATGCATTCTAATAAATTGCAGTAATTTTTACAATATTTTTTAAAGTTCGATATGTTTTTCTGGCTTTTTAACAGGTTTTAGAGCTTTTAAAACTATTCAAAACTTTACTATGAAAACATCAATTCTTTTCGCTACCTGTGCATACAAATTCTACGTTAAGTGTAACAATTCATGTTTCAAATAAAAATATATTATTGATTGGATTGGTATTTATTTAATAGAACTCCATAATTAGACCCTGAAAAAATATATTATGATATATTGGCTTTGCTAGACCGTAAAATGATACGTCATGATATTTGATAGGACAAGTGAATTGCATATTTGTGAATGATTATGAATGTATTCTTGTGAATTGAAAATCTAAGCTTGGAGCTTTCACGGTGAACCTTCACTCAAAAGTTTTGCAGGGCAACAATCTTGGGCCGTTCCTGATTCATGTATAAGCATCATATTCAGCAGGCTAATGTATTCAGAATCGTTACGACGACACAGGCCGTTATGAAGTTGCGTGGCGGCGCCGCCCCCGCCCACGAGTACGCGATGGTACGAACTCCGATTTCCGCCCTACCGCCACAACAAACTGCCTGCTGGTCTCGAACCTTCGCCCGCCTTTCGCAATCTGGGCAATCTTATTCCTCGTCTTCGCGCTACCCCGACCATTCCCCGCCTTTTAATGACTGCATTTAAAATTCTGAGAAAGTGGTCCGTCGATTTTGGACTGACACTGTACCGCTACATAATAGTCGGATGCCGATGAGATCTAAAACAATATTATTTTCAAATTATTCAACCGTTTTCCTTACTAATATCTCGTAATGTTTTTCATAATAGTCAAAAACAAGTAAGCATTAGTTAACTGGTGAAACTGAAGTAATTTTTTCATACCGTTTCCAACAATATCCACGTGAAATTTAAATTGTATCAAATAATAAATGAAAGCTTTAGCAGGATTATATCGCACCCCCGCAAGAACAATGTCACACATTAAAATGTCAGTTTTATCGAAAAAAATATTTTGTAAAATCGGCTTCAGTTCAACAAGTAAGTAAAAATATCATCACTTTTAAGTTGTTAACTGTCACTTCTTGATGGAAAGGCATGATATTTTAAATAATAAAAACACATGTTTTTAGTACTTATTTCCACAATATATTTTTTGATCAGGACCGGTTTCGCTCATCGCGAGCATTATCAACTGATAGAATACAATTTACAAACAAGTCTATTTATACAAAACAAAAAATTCATTTGAGTTAAAGGTAGCAGGTGTACAAAACCATGGGTTCAAGAACTAGGAAACAATTTACATAAAATCATACAATATTGATACAAATAAAGTAAATTAGTATAAAAATTAAATGTTCACAATCACTTATTAAGAATTACAATTACAATTATGGTAAATCAATAATCCATTAGGAGCTCTGAACAATCAATAAGGAAGTAAGGAGTGGGAAATTTTTAATGACGAAAATAACCCACACTCACTACTTATTATACTTATTTTGTTCCAGCTCGCGATGGGCGAAACCGGTCCTGATCAAAAAATATATTGTGGAAATAAGTACTAAAAAAATGTGTTTTTATTATTTAAAAATATCATATTCAAGTATGTCAATATTTAAAAATACAGCCCCACCAAATCGCCACACAGTCGAATTGGCTTACATAATAAATTCGGGTAACAGATTTATAATATTTAGAGCCTCAAAGAATTCAATATTTTATTCGATACACTTTTCTAGTAGTGTACAATATGTTATACTATCGTATTTTTATTCTTCGCTTTTTATACATAAACAAATTAAATCGATTGATATTTTTTTCACTATCTATCACAAAACGTGTTTATACTTTACTTATAAGAAAATAACAGGCCAGTCGAAACAGTCATCGACCGCATATGTTACGAGTATTTTTAAAATTAAATCACTTCTATATTATTTCACATAATAAATGTAATGGAATTTTAATTCTCACTTAATAAACCAGCGCTTTTGTCGAATTAAAATATCTGAGCTTTCAGAAAGCTTTCCTTTCCTGTAGGTTATAATTCGTGATAAATATTTATAATATCTCCACCAACAAGCTTCTACAACCATATACAAATATAATTTAAATGTATGGTTGTGTACAATTATATTATATATGTGCTTAACTAGCAATGGTAATATTTCTTGCTTCTAAATTTCAAAGGAAATTTTCAGTTGAATGAATTGGTACTGAACGCTTGGATGATAACTGTATTTAAATTATTCATATTGGCTTCTCTGAAACTATCTCTATTTTACGAGTTTGTAATTCAGTTGAATTTATTAAACTTTGTATTACTTGCTCTTATTTTATTTTTAAATAAACTATTAAAAAGTAATTGATTATAAATGGTAATATTATTTATGCTGCCTTGGATTAGCACACAATTATTGGTTAATGAAAACGGTTTACTGTTAATAACTGTCATAAATGTGTCGTTACGTATATTGATCATATTCATACGTTAATCTCAGTCATGGTTACGAATATTTCAATTATATTCTAGTTAGGCGAGAAATTGACAAAGGGTGGATACAGTTAAACTATATTTTGGCTGTGTGATATTTGTGAAACATATCGGAAAATTTCGCAAACGTGATCATGTCTTCTGGACGTGGTTTTACAATAGTTTATTTTATTGCGCTTAAATTAAAATATTACTTCCTGTATTGTGGCAGCAATTAGATAATCTTGATGTTTAATAAAGCGGCTTGTTATATTGCCGTGAAAAAATGATTTAATTTAAAAATTACTAAACCGAAAACGTATTTAATCATCAGTTGATAATGCTCGCGATGAGCAAAACCGGTCCTGATCATAAAATTTATTGTGGAAATAAGTACAGAAAATGTGTTTTTATTATTTAAAATATCAAACCCTTCCATCAAGAAGTGACAGTCAATATATTAAAGGTTATAATTACATCATTATTCTAATAAATATTTTTCAAATATTTTAAGATAAAAAATATTGAACATTTTATCAAAATAATTGAAGTACAAATTACGCACTCTTTCTTATATTGTTCGTTTAACCTATCCTAATATTTTTTCGTTATTGATTTATTTTAGTTATTTTCACTTTTACACATTCAAAAAATCATTTTGACTCAAAAGCGCTATCAATATAAGGCTTATCAGCAATCAAATATCAACCAAAAAACTATGATAAAAACAATTAATAGTCGTATAATTTCTCCGATGTTTTTCGAAGAAATGGCTATAATGTGATTTCATTTCAAAGCTTTGAAATATATTTATTCATTTATAATGACCTGGCTACATGCTAAAAGGTTTTTTTACGAGTCATTTGTAATATCCGAGCAATCTCAATAAATGAAAATATGCCGGGTATATTAGCGATAAAGCATAATTTAAGGAAAAGCTCGACTGCAATGTTCTCCGAATTCCGAATTTGACATTCAACCTTCGACTTCGCATTAAAATATTGAAACCTAAGTGTTGGTCGGGAAATCGCTATTAAAATGTCGAATCGGGAGTTTTCCGATTTTTAATCATCGGCTGCGATTGGTGAGGTATTATTCGTCGGAGATTTTTTCAAGCAGGCGCTCATTATATCGCGTACTTTCCTCGACTTTGCAGTGCATACCTAAAATACATGAATAAATTATTTCAGCATTTTTATGTAGTCAAAAGCATTCCGTTTTATATTTCAATCTTATTGCGATCGCGGATTTTTTATGTGTTAACAATCCTACTTTAAATTGAGTTTTTTCAATTTATTTTTAAGTGTTTGATATCTTGATTTAAAATCAATAGTATTGTAGGTTTATGAGGCATTATTTTAATTGTTCGGTTAAATTAGATTGGCGCCTTTACCACTGTGTTTTTTTTTTCGATTTTGATAACTATCGAATTTTACTTTAAATGAATGTTTCTCATTTTATATTATGTAGCATTAAAGCTCTTTTTGTTTTGTATGTATGAGTTATTCAGGTCTGCACATATTGATTTTACGCGCATATTTTTTTAACGAATTCCTGATTTGGTAAATATGTTTTAACAACATAGTATGCAACGATGTTTCTTCTCGAGAATTCATTGAATGCAGCTCAAAAGGCCATATTCACTAGAATAATCTGAAATTTAAAAAAATAAAAATGAAAAGCTGATATCTTATCAGTACGAAAAATTCGCCTTGAAATATCATATGAAAATTCTTACAGTAAAATATGGAGCAAATTAAAAAAAAAAATTTTTCACAATTTGTTTGTTTCCTCGATTCGAATATAATTTTATTTTTGCTGTTTACCGAACTGCATTTAAATTTCATAGATAATGCCATATTTTTAGCAGTATTAATTAAATATTCGAGGTGGAATAAATCTTAAATTTTTTATATATATTATTAATTTTACTTATTTGCAGTATCAGTTTCTAAATGGATTTTGGTGCCTTTGACTTCAAGATGTTCGATGTTTTGTCTTTTCGTTTGTTTGTGTGTTCTAAATTTAAAATAAAAAAACATGGCGGGATATGAAGTGAAGTGACAGCGTCCTTCTTATGCTAATTAATATGAAATATACATATCAGTGATACGCATCGTATGATGAAGTTCATCAAAAAAAATAACTGAATGGCATTGACAAATTCCAGATTATAATCCTGACATCGCGTATGTTAGCGACGTTACCCATCGTCCGGTTGTAAATCGATTCCGTTTGCCGCCCTGGAACGCCGCTTCCGTTGGCAACATTGTTATTGCAATTCGCCACTCAGATCACAATCGCGTTCTAGACGCATTTTGAATATTTTAATATTGTTATCTACCCGCGTAGGTAGGTAGGTGTATCGCAATCGTATCGTCACCTCTTTCTTGTTCATAATTTGTTTTTGCGAACACTATTTGCATACGCCGGTTGTGGACTGCCGCTGCATAATGCCGGCTCGTTGTTTATTGCATGAAATAATGAGATATAGAGGCGCGCTGTTTGAGTGACCTACAAAAATAAAATAATCACGTCTTGGCAATGCAGTTTTCAATGCGTTCGCGGGAAACTCACTTCTAATCGTACCAACATAACAAATTAAACGTGGTCCGTTCAAAACAGCAACGTATTTTTGACGTTTTATATACCTACAGGTCTGCGTAATATTTTTGATTCTATAAAACTATTTATTTAAACTTAATTTAAGTGATTATTGTGAGTGAATAATCATTATGAAACTTTAAGTAAAATAATATAAATCCGTAAATTCAAAAATAGATTTTTACTGCAACATATTTTTTGATTATTTCAATAAATATTGATTAGTTAAAAAATTCCTAGCAAAGATTATTTCATGTTGGTCAAATAAGATACAAAAGTTTGTTTATATTATGAATATTTAAAATGTGATTAGCCGTGTTCATTCACTATACTAATGAGTATTATTATCTTTCATGATTGGCTTATTGCTGTATTTAAATAAAGAACTACAGACTTCATAAATATTAGTAAAGGTAACACAAAAATCATATCGCTCAACTAAAACGAATCAAGCATTTAATGCTTGAGTTCTATTGGTCTATAAGCCACTAATAAATATTGGAATAGGACTGCAGGTCTAGGTTTTTATTATTGTGTTAAAATTGGAGTAGAAAAGCATAAAAAATGCGAGAACTATTAATATATTTTTTGTTTTGTTACTATTATAACATGAGTCGTATTTTTCCACTAATATTTGAAACCAAACCATACAATCCATAATATAAGGTTGTTCCGTGAGGCGCTCAAAATATTACGAAATAAGAATTATTTCTCGTTACGTTATGAAAATATATTCCAGTGTTGAACACGAACTTCAAACACGTTCCCAAGTGAAATTCAATTTTCGAACACGGGGTTGATCTTGACTTTTCCCGCCCGCGGCATTCACGTGACCTCGCTGTTTATGAGATTTGTTTGTTTGGAGCAGCGGTCTCTAATCGATGGTCGGTGCGCGATTCATGACTATGCTTTTTTTCTTTCAATAATTATTTCAAATTATACATATCCTCAATATAACAATAAAGCTATACCTTGAATAAATATTTTTTTTTTACAATTTTGACGGTGACAACACGGTGAAAAAAATAGCAATGTATTTTAGTTCTACAAAATTATTTAAAAAAAAATATAGTTGATAGCTATTTCGGCTCACGCCATCGTCATAACTATGCTTAAACTAACATTCGCTTATCTATATATAGCTGTGCAGAAAAGGCACACAACACATCCTCTCTCCTGTTCCAACGGCCTAGCTTGTTACTTTAACACAATGACACTAAATTTTCAAAAATTCTAAATGAAACAATAGGTGTCTATGACAATAAGTTTATATGTGGGACGGAAGTGGTCATTATGAAAGCAAATCAGACCACCCCTTTGTACAGCGGCTGGACAAGTGGCGATACTATTATATTAGTTTGTTCGTTAAGAATCCTTTGTGATAATTGGTGTCTATTGATTTCCAGCTGTTCCAAAGCCGTCATTCTCCGACCCTTACTACAAAGATGCAAACGTTGAGGCGCTGAGATTGAATTTATATTATGTGATTCATTAATAACGTGATTAGCGAATTGTGAATCTGTTTTTTTTACTGTTGAATGATCTTACATGTTCCTTAGCTCGAGTAGATATACTTCTACCTGTCTGTCCGATATAAACGGATGAACATGAGTCCAGTTTATTAATTTTATCTTTACTATTTTTAAGATGTCTGCCTAAGTTATTGTTGACTTTGAAAGCTACGTTTATTGAGTTTTTAATCTCCCGATGAATTTTTTCGCTAATGCTACCTAGGTAGTTAATTGATTTAAAGAAGCTGTTATCTTGTATTGTGTTCGGGTAAATGAGTTTTCTAGCCTATTATTTAAACATGTATTGCATGCTATGTAACTTTTTCACGGTTCCACCTGGATATTGAATGACATACACCCAGTCCTTTTTTTACGCGATTTTTTGGACGGCAGTTTTTCATACGTTTCTGGGACTTTTTCTCGCGGTATTTCAATTTTTGGAACCAAATTGTCAAAATATATGAAAGTTGTGATTTTTTTACGCGCTGTTTTCCGGAACCATTGATCGCGTAAAAAAAAGGACTGGGTGTATTGTATACGTATATTCATGTTTCTATTTAAAGAATTAAAATTTTTGTGCCTAAAAATCTAACAAACTCTTACATGTCCCTGAAATCACGATATATTTTTCATCTGATGTATTATACTTTATTCGCGCATTTAATTTAAAATAAGTTGCCATACATACATATAGTCTATTGTATTTGACCGCAATTAGAACTATTCAAATTTGCTTTTAAGGTGCTAACTGTCACTTCTTGATGGAAAGGCATGATATTTTAAATAATAAAAACACATTTTTTAGTACTAAATTCCACAATTTTTTGATCAGGACCGGTTTCGCTCATCGCGAGAATTATCAACTGATGATAATGTTTCATCCTGCGAGCATTAACATCAGCCGATAATGCTCGCAATGAGCGAAACCGGTCCTGATCTAAAAATGTATCGTGGAAATAAGTACTAAAAAATGTGTTTTTATTGTTTAAAATGTCACGCCTTTCCATCAAGAAGTGACAGTTTACACCTTAAAAGTGGCGTAATATTTATAATTTTATTCAGTGCGTATTTTTTTAAAGCGCTCAATTAAATTAAACGGTCAACTGAAAAAGTAGACGATTCCTGTGTTGTAATAAGAAGCCATCCCTCGCGCGGTGTTTCCATCAATTGGCACGTGGTCGCAACTTCAGTCCGCAAGCTTTTGTCTTGTTACTTTTATTATTATGTAATGGTGTTTTCCATTTTGCACGGCTGACCCACTTTTGCAGCGCAGCATTGTTTGGTTCGGATGAGCCTGCTCGCGTGCGCTACTTGCAGATTGCTGCATTGTGGATAGTGTTGTATGTGCAAACTTTGCAGTTTTTCACGAGGTGTGCGTGATTTTCCGACTAGCTTAATTTGCATACACATTTAAATTGCGAACGCCCTTGCTTTTCGTGCATTTAAAATTATAACAAAACCTGTAGCCGTAAAACACAAATAAATATAATACATTTTCTAGTTTTTATTCGGAACGTACAATAATATTACAATAACGGTCTTAATTAATTTGATATAAATAAAATTTAATTATTATTCAACTTTTTAATGTGTAAAAGTCAAATAATGTCATGGCAACGGAAAAATAAAATTGTATCAAGAAAGCGATAGATTTCATAACAATAAATTACACAAAATGGTGCGACACAAAAAATTTATCAGTATTATTCGATTGACAATTAAGCTAGCCAATATTTTGAAGCAAAAACATATTATATATTGATCATTGGCAAATTGAGCAAATAATCATTTTGCTGTTATTAAAAAAAACTGGATAATTTAATACAAAATATACATTTTTTTACACTATTTTCAGCTTTACGTAACATGTTTTTTGAGTTGAAAGTATATATACTAAATACACTTAGTGTAGAACAAATACTATGGCGGGTTTTTACATAAAAAAACTGTAAAAAAAATCCAAAATAATTTTCCTTAATTTAAAAAAAAAAATTGTGATCTTACAATAGTATTGTTTTGTATCAGTTAGTTTCTGCACTTATAATTATGAACCACGTCTCAGAATGAATATTCAGTTATGAGGCAATCATAAGACGTCAAATTTAATTTAAACTTCTTCATTATTTTCTTGTTTCATTGTTCCTTACGTGAAAAACAAGCACCTACACCCCTTGAACGGGCGGGCACCTACCTATATATCCATCATTGAGGCCAGTTCACGTGACCACTCAGGCTAACAACATTGCCTTATTGTTCTAAGGTTGCCAGGTAATTTATTTCGCCTGTCACATTTCCGAGGCTGGGGTCTTGAAACAGCGCCACTGTGGCAATTCTCATTTCTTTTATTCGTTCCCTGAAGATGTGCTTTGAAATGTTATCTATCGATGCAATACCGTCAGTTTTATTAATTGGTTGTGTCTATTTTTATATTTTATAGATGACTTGATTGCTTCCAAATTTGAAATGAAACCTGATTCCTCGTTCGTTCGTTATTCTTTTATATTCCTTTTTCAAAATAAAAAAATTCTTGCTATATCATTGTTGATTTCCTTTTTTTTAATAAGCCGCTGTGTTGTTTTCAAATCTTAACATTTTCTATTTATGACAAAAAAAAATCCAGTGACTGTAAAACTTTTGATTTATTACAACAGACAAATATATTAAAATTTATTATAAACTTTTGAGATGACTGACTGTAATGTTTTCATAATTGTTACTCAAAAATATTACAATGTTAAAACTTTCTTGAATGATCTATTTTTGTGTTACATATAGTTGGACTTATCATCCATAAGAACGCCAATATTATTCAATAATTTTTTGAAGTACTTGGTGTTGGAATATCGTTTACGAAACTCGGCAGAAAACACATTAAATCAATAATCAATATGATAAAATAATATAATTATTTATTTAAAAATATTATATATTTAGATGAAAAAATAAATACAATATATCTCCGGCAAAATCTTCAGGGAAGACAAATCCACGTAAAGAGAACTTGGACTTTGAATATTTCAAAAGTAAATTCAGCAGTTTTGATGTTAAATCTCCATCAAACTAATTCGATGTATATTTCAACATAAAACTCAGCTCTGTCGCGATAGTTTAAGCACTGTTACCTTTCTTATATTTTTGAGTCAATTTTCAACACACAGTATTCAACCGTCTCAATAGTTGAAGAATCTTCCTCTCGCGACATTATAGTGGTATAAAAAAACAAGTGTCTTTTTTATTTTATTAATTAAATTGGTATTAACTTGGTAGAACTCCATTATAACACGATGAAAAAATAGCAGTGTATTTTAGCTCTACAATTTTTTTGTATAAGATATAGTTAATAACTATTTCGGCTCATGCCATCGTCAAAACTATTTCTCAGAAAAAAAATTGTAGAACTAAAATACATTGCTATTTTTTCGCCGTGTTTTTTTATTCTGTTTTTGGCTATTTACAATGATTGAAATCACGTATTATTTTAATCGAATCAAAGAAAAATTTTCGTCCTAGTCATTTGACCGAAAACGCACGTAGCAACGAGCTTAGTCAAATTCATCACCGTTGTCACAGCAAGAACTTTCGCTAGGAGACATCAAGATATGCACGATAATTTTATGTGGTGGAAAACATCAAGATTTGAGTAACCCAAATTTTGCATTTTCCGTCGAGCGGGGCGCCGGTAGCCTCGTTTTCTACCGGCACGTATTATTCAATCACGCACACTGGGTATCTTTTGTATTGTGTTTTGTTGCTTTATTAATGCTCGTCATATTCAAGTGTCATTCTTTGGATAGATAAGATTTTCTTATAAATATTCCGGTGGGCAAAACATGTTTTACAAAACAATATTTTAATTCCATGTTATTATAACATGGTAAGTACAGTAAAACCCCGTTTTTACGTTTTCTTACTTCATATTTCCTGCTATGTGCTTTCATATTTTTATATACCTGTTTTATTTCAGTACATTTAGTAACCGATTTTATTTTTTTATTTTCTGGATTTTACGTTTGAATTTTTTAAATTCCAATGAATTTATGAAAATAATTTTTGTACTGGGCGACGATTTAAAATTTTTCAAATAAATAAATATTAGGGCACTGAAATGACAACATCTGAGAACGTACCACACGAAACTTTTACATCGATTTATAAGATTGAAAGAGTTTTAAAACAACAAAAAAGATGTGCCAAACCGATATCTGTGATATATTGTATTTTCTTTTCTCCAAACGTTAATCTAAGTTTGTCCTCTAGTTAAGTTTTTTATTATCAGACCTTCAAAATGTAAAAACGGTTTTTCATTGTAATTGCAATTTTGGCAATCTAACTTAAATATTATATTTTAATTCAAAGTATTGATACACGTTTTGCGTTCGATCCGGAAAAAATACCATCTTTGCCAACCATAATAAACCCACATGAGACACGTTATCTTAATGTAATTTTGGTTGATTGGTTAAATTTAAATGTCAAAGCTTATAAGACACGCTAATTGATAGTCAAACAAATTTAGTTATTAAACCAGCTCTAATAAAATATTCACGATTGAACATTTTAATAATTTGATCCGAATGCAGTGATAATAGCAGCGTGCTGAAATATCATAACGCATTCAGCTAGAACCTGTTTATAATAGACACTGAGGAATTCCTGTCACAAATATTTTGTATATATATCAGTTTCTTGTTACTCGAGCTGAATTCGTAATCTATGATATTTATCCTCATATTTCGTCGCGTTATACGAAAAATTCGTCGTTTGTAGCATTACTTTTGATTTCACCTATTATTTTGTGTCATTGGTAAGTGTATTAATTAATATTATATAGTGGAATCCAGTGTCAGTCAGGGCAACACCGTAAAGGAAAATTTAATTATGTTCACCCTTTGGTAGGGGCGTACATGTACGCCTAGGTTTAGTGACATCTGTTATCTATAATAATGTAATATTTTAAATAATAAAAACACATTTTTTAGTACGTATTTCCACAATATGTTGTGGAAATAAGTACTAAAAAATGTGTTTTTATTATTTAAAATATCATGCCTTTCCATCTAGAAGTGACAGTAACACCTTAAAAGTGATTAGTGTAATATTTTTTGTTGTTTTTTTAGACTTGAAACAGTATGCAACAAACATTTACATATGAGATAATTTTTGTATTAAACGACAGCCTAATTTGTCCAGATAATCTGCAAACGTTTGCAACACTGAATTAACTACACCGTGAAAAAATAGCAATGTATTTTAGTTCTTCAAAATTTTTTATAAGATAAGTTGATAGCTATTTCGGCTCACGCCATCGTCAGAACTAACATAATTTTAAAAAAAATGTAGAACTAAAATACATTGCTATTTTTTCACCGTGTTATAATGGAGTTCTACCAAGTAAATGCCAATTCAATCAATAAACTGAATTAACTTTTGAAATATTTAGCGTTGTACTATATTTTACATTAACAATTCAATAAATTATTTTAAATATTTAGTAGTATTTGAAATAAAAAGTAATATTCTTCCATATATGTTA
The DNA here is from genome assembly GCA_028555115.1 of Himalopsyche japonica. Lineage (NCBI taxonomy): Eukaryota > Metazoa > Arthropoda > Insecta > Trichoptera > Rhyacophilidae > Himalopsyche > Himalopsyche japonica. Next base: position 2,224,825 of record JAHFWJ010000776.1, read on the forward strand.
ATAGTAAAAACAATGAAATTGCACAAAATGTCTTATTTAACCAAAGCAAATGTATTTGCGTGCATAGCTCACACCTCACAAATAAGACTTGAATCGTCTATAAATCATATAAGCAAACTGAGTGGTATCGATTTATCTCACTAAAAAACAGTTCGTTCGAAAAAGCTGCAGGTTGATAGAGATACGTGGCATATTAGACAAATGGACGTTCTAGATCGCTGCTATAAAATGTAACGCCAATCAAATAATTGAAGTCGGCATCTGGCGCTCGGGTATCATAACTCGGAACGTCGGATTGTTCGTTTTGAATTCTTTATCACGACCCGATGTAATAATTTATTAATGACGCATTAACCTCGGCCGGTGGAAAGCTCTCTCCGGCGTGACGTTAGCGCCGAACGGCTGGATTTGAGATTCAGTCGGCGGTACTGCGGGGAAATGATTGCTACCCGGTCACGTACATTTTCAGGCACGGATTTATTACGAAGGGCATCTGTTATTAACGGACGCAGTAATTCTGATGTCTCATTAATCATTAATTTAGTTATCCATGAATAACAAAGATTGCCCGTTGTACGTTTCATGCCACTTCGTTAATGGACACGTCAACTTCTTGGTGTTCGGAGCAATTATTATTACATTATTAAAATTATCCCCTTTGGAAAAATAGTGCCTTGTTGTATTTATAAATAAGAGAATATCATATTGTATGTATGTAAATGTTAGGCGAAAGTAATTTCAAACTGAAAATATATTTTCACTGTTTATTAATTAAATCATCGAAAATGTTCCAAATCTATCAACGACAGTCATCACAATGTTGTAAATGATTACAATGAATGTTCCGAAATGAATATTATATCATTGGGAAGTATATGTAAAACTATAATTGATAATTGAGAATAATTGAGAAAAGAATTGATAATAATGATGGAATATGATATCACTGACACAAGTTAAAATATATGTTTACTAGAAATAAGCAGTCGCTCCGACATATAAATTCAACTGACGAGGCCAAATTACACGAATTTGTAACATCTTATACTAAGATCGAAGCCAAAAATATTTCTTTCATGTAATTTTGAATTCTTGGACACACGTACAAAAATATTTAATAAGTATTATGTAAAATATAAATATTCAGAACTCGTTGTGTATTTTTTGTTTGAATTTTTAGTTAATGTCCGTTTATTTATTTCATTTTTTTTTTAACATTGAATGCACGATAAAAGGCTTTACGTTTCACGGACATTGCTACCCCTGATTACGCGGCGAAGGGTTTATCGCTCGGAAAAGAGTGCGACGGTGTGGGGTGTTTGCGATTCGCGAATAATAACGTCGTAATGTTGCCAGTTCGCGGCACGCCTGACCTTGATATCACGTTTGCCCCCCTCCCCTCATTTTCCTCCTCTAACCCTCGACAGTTTCTTGCGAAAGTAAACGCTAGCGAAAAATGCAGAAATCTTGCAACGGTGCCATGTTTCTAGCGATTCGAAAGTAAAAAAAAGCGATTCCATTTTCAAATTATTATTCCTAGATATTTTTTGTATCCGATGTAGTTAGGCACTTGTGAATATTAAAATTTAATACGTACGAAGTCTTTTCATACAACGGTATTATATTTCGATGATTTTTTTTAGTATGAGCGACAAATTGCATACTAAAGTATCTAATTAATATCTATTTAAATTTACCTAAACGCAGATACATAGACATGGTCTTTCTACTTTCCATCTGAAAAGGTTTCCCGCCTCTGGCTGGAAAAGTTTTTTTTATTCGTTTATTTTCTACAATTGCATCTTTACTTTTTTGCACGCACAATTTATGATGGTATTAATAAAAAACAGAATTATTTTTCGATCACATTTGCGTATGAGACGATTTTTCCTTTTTCACTTTCTGATTGATATCAAGACGATATAGGGAGGGGTGGTTAAAAACGAACAGTAAAAATTAAAAATTATTTGTCAACAAATAAATATAAAGAAAACAATAATTAATTTATTATTAAATTAACAATTGTCTTAAAACCAGTGAAATTATAAATTCGTCAATAGTAATTTTGAATTTAGAATGAAACATTTATTATATATTTAATCTTATATAAACTGATAAAAGAGTCTACTTGAAATTATTACTTGATTATACAATCGGACGTGTGTAAAGTTTTTGTTCTATTGAAAATATTAACCTTTAAACATGTTTTCAATATTACAATAATTCAATTTGAATAATTTTGTTATGTCATGCTGTTTTATCTTATCGACGATAAAAATCTTTGATTGATTACGATGTCGTGAAGTCGTAGGGCTTACATTACATTTGTAACAATTTCTTTCAAATGGATTCTATTTTTTGTCATAATCGGACGAATTCGATATCCGGATAAGATTATTTTTAGATTGATATTTTAAGATATAAGAAACAGAAAAAAAAATATCGCGGATAATTTTGTCCATTATAATCTTCTAAACTTATCACATAAGTTTAGCAGATTAAGATAATTTTATGTAAATAAATTTTCAATTAGTAACGATTTTTTGACTTGTATTAAAAATATATTAATTGAAAACCAATAAATTATTGGTTTTCAATTAATATGAAAAATAATAAAAAAAAATATTTATCGGTGACGTCAGATTAAAAAAAAATTGTTCACTTATTATTTACTAGAATGCCTGAATATGTCAAACGTTTCAACTCGGATCGTTAGTGACAAAACAAGTGCTTGTACGATATAAATTTAATTATTGGGTTCATACCTAAATGGCAGGTATTTGCGACGGCCATTTATATTTTCGTATATTCAGATAAATTCATTTTTGGTCTTGGCGATTTTCATACGTTATCTTTTTTTTTTCATTTTAAATGTAAAATAGTCGTTTCATGATAATTATTCATTTTTATACGAATGCTATTTTGAAGTATCTTTCCTACGCGTTGGCGGAGAAAAAAAAAACAATTTAAATAACGCGTCCCCGCACATGTTTTTTTATCTAGGCCATTTTTTTACATTAAAAATGATTAAGCATTATAAAATCGTCTGGCAAACTTTGGATGACACCCAAAACGTCACGCTGATTCCTGCGACTGAAACGGAATTTAAAAAAGGAACACTAAGTAATCTGAAGTTAGTCACATTTGACTGAGTCATGGAATTAGCGTCGTGAGCATAGATAGAATCCAGTTTTTAAACTTATTTATGATGCATTTATTTTTTATTATAACAGATTTGATTACGATAAAGTAACCTTATTTTTCTGAGCTTATATTATCTTTTAAATTAAACGCAATTTATTTATTAGTTATAACACTTACGCAGTGAATACGTGTTAACTTCTTTTATTGGTATCGCCGAAATTTATTTAAAATTAAATTGAAATGTGTCTTGGGTAGGATAGTCAGGCGTATTTTTATTCTAGGATTATCCAGATATCGGATATTCTCTTCCGGAGCCGGGAAGAACCTTTCGGAAAAAGCAAGTGACATACTCATATATCCAGGAAAGGCGCTAGGCGGGTTCAGACTACTGCGGAACCCGGTCTCGCGCCCGGCAAAAAGATATATTTCCAATATTTAAAGCATAGGTTCCCAACCTGTGGGTCGCGAAAGGTTTTTTGACTCAACTAAACAAAAAAAATATGCTTTTTGATTGTATAGGGGGGTCGCGGGTCACATGGATTTTATGAAAAGGGGTCGCCACCCGAAAAGGTTGGGAACCTATAATTTAAAGAGTCAACTGATACTGTTACAATATACTAGTGTATGTGGTATTCATTTATCAATATAAAAAAAGTTGTCCGTTTCTGACATAATGATAGATTTTGATTACACGCTCTGTGTGTTTAATATCATTGGTGAATGTATTGGAACAAACGGACCATCGACTCTATAAATGCATAGTAACTGTGTTATGCAATTTAATATGTTATCAAATCATACAAAAGCTTCATCATTGGAATTCCACAAAGCCGTCCTTAACACTACCTGTCACCAGCAGTGGTGGATTGCGTGCGGTTCGCAAATCTCTGAACCTCGCCACACGCGGGAAGAACGTGCCATATTCATTACCCGGTAACCACAATTTTGTTACCATTCCTACTATGAAAGGTATATAACCCATATAATTGAACTATAGAAGAGCTGAAATCATCCAAAAAGTGGCTATGCGAATTCGAAAATGCTAGTTTACATTCTTTTCTAAAAAAATAAATAATTTATCAAATATCAGCGGAGGGAGTTATCACAACTTAAGTCCACTGACTGCTAACGTCTCAACTAATAAAACGGCAGATTACAATGTGTTTATAATTGTTTAAAAATAAAAAATGTTAAAATTTTCATATAAAAGCTATTTTTTGTGTCAATATATGGCTTGATTTATCATTATAATTTGCATAAGCCTGTTTTATTCTAACCAGATTTTTTTTAATATTCAGTGTTGAGAGTATTTCATTTGTGGCTCAACCGGAAAAGGTTTAGTGTATTAAAATATGAATAATAAAATATTTTAAAGAAATTGATATGTTTCGATAAGACAGTGAGATAAGAACTTTTTATCACCAATACCCTAACATACCTTAACCATACCTTCTAGTATATTTAATGTTTGATTTATAACAGTGGTAGTCAACTTACGACTTTTTTTGTTTTTGTTTGATTAGCGGTGCGACGCATCTGCTATAATACAGTATCAAAAGTATTGTTGTAGTACTTGGGATGAAATAAATAAACAGTGTTAAGTTGGATTGCTAATAAAACTGTAGTCACCCTGTGTACATAACGTATGCAAATTTTAAACATGGCAACACAATATAACCGAGTTCACTAGGCCAAAGCTTCAACACTTAACCTAACCTAACCTATTTTTGAAAAGGATGATCCTAAGCCGGCGTTTGTTCACAGCGAAGTGAATTATTGTTCAATAGGATGTTTTATTGTTATTCGGTTTTTTCTTTAGAAAAATATTATTTAATGGCTAGGTCACATTTATTTTACATACGAATGTTAACTACTGGAAAATTGTGCAGGTGGTCTGCCGTTTTTTCTCGTTTAAAAATTTCTTATGCCTTAGCATACATCATACGAGAATTATATTATTGTAGAATGTCAGATTAATCATGTATTATTTTTAATAAAACATAACCACAAAATACATATAGTTTACTACTTTTGAAAAGTATGTGCAATTCTAAATAAAGTATAGATTTTTAAAAAATTTTATCGTACCTAAGTCTTCAAATAATGCGTGACTAATTTAACCCTTCTTCGCTGTGCCAAAAAAACGTGCTCTCTGTACTGTTTTTTTTTTGATTTCATACACATCATACAAACATGAGTGATATAAAACATGTATAGTGGAAGCATAAGGATATACATGACTATACAGTGGAACCCCGATCAACCGTTCTCGCATAATACGTTTTCCCGGATGGGTCGCTTATTTTTTATAGTCCAGCCAAAAACCATAACAACAATGTAAAATAATCCCGCATTAGCAGTTTCCCGATTTATCGATTTCCTCGATCTATCGTCTAAATATTTTGGTCCCGTCTCAAATATTAAATAATAAATAAATATTTCTATTCAATAAAATTAGTGAGTTTGAGCTCATTAAATCTTATATATTAACCAAAGAAATTAATGATTATGAAAAATATAGTTCGGAGGGGATGTTTTTTTTATTTCAAAATTTCCCGCATTTTTAGTTTTTTTTACAGTCCCTTGAAAAACGTGAAATCGAGGTGTCACTGTACCTAGAATCATAACCCCGTATTTATTATATTTATAGAGAAAATGAAATTTTCAAAAAGTTTGCTTTTTTGCACACATGGACATTACAGAACTGATAGGGTTAATAAATGAAAGCGCTATTTTTTTTATTGAGAGTAAAAATTATCTAATGAAAAAAAATATCCCTATTGTGTGGGAAAACTTTATGTCGTGGCAACACTGCGCATTTGCATTGTTTTTTCTCGTTGTCATCATATTTGCATCTAATTAGTAATGCAAGTGATGTTTGCATGGAGTCAGTGCAAACTTCGCTAATGTCTTCTTTACTCGTTTATTTGATCAGTTGAACCAATGTGCTACCAACCTAACAATAATTATTATTGTGCTTACTCACACACACACACACACGCACGCATTTTTATTTTATTGTGCAATTTGTACTCCTGATCTGATGTCAACATTGCATAAGATTCTATCTCTTAGCTTATTGGCAATAATAATTTCGCGTAATTTTAATTTTTTTAAATGTTTCCCTGTATACCTAGAGTATTGTAACGCGTTTTTTTTAAGTTAGTAAGTCCAAGTTTTTTTATTTAATTTTTAACATTTTTTAGTGACAATTTGTTTTTTTTTTTTTATTTCGATGAATGAACATTTCAAAAAAATATTTAGTAATGTTCGTTAATCATTATGCATTTGGGTTTATTTTTTTACATTTAGCATTATTATATTTTTGATTATCGACATACATCCAGTCCTATCAATAGTTGGGACGTTACCAGTCAGAGGGCTAAATTATTATAAACGAAGTTCCATTTTTAAATCGAGATCTATTATTATGTGTATCTATTTAGACATGAATTGTTGACATACACTTTGAGCGGCCAAGATATAATGGTCGATCTTTAAGTTTAATTAGTATGCGGTCATAAACTTAGTTACAATTCTTTTTTTAAATTTAAATCATTGGAATGTTGTCTTATTGTTTGTTTTGGTTTATTCTAGTGGGGTGTTAGCAGCAGGAGCCGCCCCCCGCCCGCGACTCGCGGCCCCTCCACCCGCTGCCGCCCAGACCTCTCCAAGATTGCGGCCATGGGTCGGAAGAAAATACAAATCTCCCGGATTACGGATGAACGGAACCGGCAGGTTGGTACTCTCCAATTTTACACTACCCCCTCCCCTTCCAAACTCGACATACTCGCTTGAGAGACAAAGTCAAGATTTAAATTTTTTTTTCTTATCTCATTACGTATTGATTTTTATTGCTTAAAACAAACGTTTTCTGTAAGTTCCTTTAATGATGTCCAAAAATAAATAAGAATATACTTTAAATAGCATATCTTCAGGCTTAACAAAAATTGGACAAGTGCATCAATCTTAGTAATCGCTTAATTATTATTTTCATTTTTTTTTTCAAAACTAGAATTATTGTGACAACATGTCGCCAACTGTACGAAACCATTATTATTTTCTTTTTGATTGATGTATCTGTCAGACATCCATATTCACAGAGGAGTGTGTAAAATTCTGTTTTTAGTGCCTTTTATAAAAATGGTTATAGTATAACCATGAAAGTCATAGTAACAATTTTTAAGCTTGCTGTTTACTCCGCATTCCAGGTCACGTTCAACAAACGTAAATTCGGTGTGATGAAGAAGGCATACGAGCTGAGTGTGCTGTGCGATTGTGAGATCGCGCTAATCATCTTCAGTTCCAACAACAAACTCTACCAATATGCCAGCACAGATATGGACAAGGTAACATTTGCTAATATCTTTTTTATCAATCAAATAGGATACGAAAAACAGTATTCGTAAATAATTGGAAAACTATGAGGACACCCATCTACTTTGAATAAATAAGATATTTCTGTATCAAGCAAGTCATCCATAATATAATGTTGTCACACCAATAGCCAAAAGGCACTTCTGATATTTTAGCAGTTTGGCATGTCCCCATGAATCTGAAAAAATAATCGACGCCTCTGAATAAAAATCATATTGAAAATATATTTTTTTTCTACTCAAGTTTGGGAAATACAGCTCTACATGATAGGCAAAAGAATATTTGTGAAACAAAGCCTATGAAATCAAAATTTAAAAAAAAAAGAAATAAGTTTACATGTGTATTTGTGATGATTGCATTATTTATATTTTGAATTTTAAATACTAATTTAAGTGCATTGAATTGATTTTTTTTAATAACAACCCTTAAATCAATGAATAAATTAAGAAATATGTAAATTTGTTTATAGTATGTGAATTCAACCTCTTTTCATATTTGCAACCCAGCAACTTGCTGGTGCATCACATGTGCATCACGAATTCGTACAGTTTCTTGGAATCAATAAAATATTGAACATGGTGAAAAAATAGCAATGTATTTTAGTTCTACAAAATTATTTTTAACAAATATAGTTGATAGCTATTTCGGCTCACGCCATCGTCAGAACTAATCTTCTGACGATGGCGTGAGCCGAAATAGCTATCAACTATATTTGTTAAAAATAATTTTGTAGAACTAAAATACATTGCTATTTTTTCACCGTGTTATAATGGAGTTCTACCAAGTGAATGCCAATTCAATCAATAAAATAAAATATTGGTTTTTATAAGTTTTAGTAATTCTTAGATTAAAATTGAAAGAATCCATCCATTCAAATTCTAAATCGCTGATGTGTAGTGATAGATTGAATATTTCACGCTGGCAGTTACATGGTTAAAAGCTAAAAATGAGATTTACAAACTGTAAATAAATATTGCACTTTAATCCTCAAGTAATAAAACACATGTGATACAATTTTGATTTCATCGTGCTACAAAAAAAACAATGTCTGCTCAATTTATCAGCTATAATTCTGGTCAATAATATATAAATACATTTCATATTCTTTTTTGTGAGATTGAATTGAAAAATTTTAAATTGTGTTTATTGTGCATTTCAGGTTCTACTGAAATACACAGAGTACAATGAGCCCCACGAGTCCTTGACAAATCGCAACATTATCGAGGTACAGAACGTACGGCGCCATCTGTGTGCGTCGTAATGCATTGCCCATGCAAAGTTGAGCCCAAATAACACACCACGCTAATACAACCCGGCGACCAAGCAATGCGCTTCAGATTACATGACTTGTTTTTCAAAATGGCTTTTAGTGTAGACCTAACATTGAGAGACAAACCTCCATCAATTATATCGATATATGCAGTTTTTGTTTGACTTTAAGTAACAATATCTACATCTTTTTAATGATTTACATAAATTATTTGAATATATAAATTACTTCGATAGTATATTGAGGTTTCTTTGTATTCTTTTTGAAGATTTTACAAATTTTATTCTGCCTTTTCATAAATGAAAATATTCTATTTCTAGTTGATAGTATTAATATTCTAATATTTCGTTAAATTTTCTAAATATCTTGTTTTATATTGCCAGTCTAAAGCTAGTAATAAAATGTTAAGATCTTTTGATAAAGTAAATTTGCTAACAATTTATAGATGGTAAAATTCTATTTTAATTAGTCTGCAATATTTTGAATCATGTCGGTTTGTCTCTTGTGTCGGCCATAGAAAACTAAATTTCAATTTTCACTGCCATCAAATAAAAAAAAGTTTTAAATCTATTATATTTTATATAACATAATATTATAGTCATTTGTTTTGCATTTTAATATTGTAATTAAACTAACCACTCGTTTTGATATTGTGTTTTTTTTTTTTTTATATATATTGTCAGTGAAGCATGGCTTGATTGTTCTAGTAATGATTTACAAAATAATAACTGATTTTATTTCTAGAAGATGTTTTTTTTTTGTCGCCTTTCGGGTAAGAAATAAAAAATAGATTGCCGATGAGTGCATCTGTTGGAGTGTTATTTGTCAGTTTTGCATCTTTGCCTCTTACATAAAACCACACATATGTGCGCTAAAGAGTTTTGATATTTTAATTAACAGTATTTTAGTATTTAATGCTGACATTTATTGCAGTTGTTTATTATGTTAATTTGATAGTGAAAATATAAAAAATATTCTACGAGATTTTCAAAGTACTTCTAGATTTTTTTACAGCAAACTTTGTAATCAAATATGAGTTAAATGTTAAGAATAAGTTAAAATAGTTAAGAAGTATAAGTTAGAAATGGTGAGCTTTTTGTTTTGCAAATCAATCGAAAATTCTTTTGAGTTTTGTTATGTAGCAATATAGTGAAATATGTTTAAACTTAAATATTAATTAATATCAGTGAATGTCAGCATTAATATTTAAAATGGTTGGGTTACATTTTGCGTTAGACGTCAAATTTGGCGTTTCTCGTAAGATATTTCCCAGCCATTCGGCTACCCGCCGACGGCGGTTTCGGCTGCCAAGCCCCCTGAGCTTTTTCCACTGACACTCCAGGCCCTCACGAAGAAGGAGCACAAGAACGGAGTGATGTCGCCTGACAGCCCCGAGCCCGAAGCCGAGTACAGTCTCACGCCGCGAACCGAAGCCAAGTACTCCAAGATCGACGAGGAGTTCCAGATGATGATGCAGAGGAGTCAGAACGGCGGAAGGTCAGGCGGCGTCGGAGGATATTCCATGCCCGTCAGCGTCCCGGTAGGAGGGTACAGCGATCCCAGTCTGCTGCAGGCCAGTCCGCAGATGCACGCTTCAATCAGTCCAAGACCGTCCTCTTCTGAAACCGATTCAGGTGAATTCAACACTCGTAACGTGCTAGTCTTATTTTGCAATGTATGCTTCTGAATTATATTGGCATAATTTATAGTAAAACAGTCCTTTCAAATCATTGTTTATAGCAATAATAAGTTTGACCAGCTGACAATAAAATCTGTGTGAAAAGAAATGGGCTTAAAGATACTTGATTCAAAAGGTTATATTTCAATGAAAAATTTACTAATTCAGTGGCATTGATTCGATCTATTCCTTTTATCCATTACATACACAAGCATTGTAATCATTTTGGCATATCCAACTCACTTTTCAATGAACACCAGACAGATGATTTTAGACTTACTTCATGACATCTCAATATTTTACCCCCTTACAATCAGTGATTGAAAGTAATACAGTGAATCTTCAATTTAACGTTTTCCAAGGGACCCTGAAAAAATAACTGTAATTGCGGGAAACGGTTAATGCGGGAAAGCTTCAAATAATAATAAACAAGTAAAATCGTAAAAAATATTTATTTATTAGCTACTTGTACAAACTGTACAGTACTGTGGGAGTTTGACGGGACTATAAGAAATAAGCGTTCCATCCGGGAAAACGTATTATGCGAGAACGGTTGATCGAGGTTTCACTGTAACAGTAATATTCAGTATAGATCTTTTCTCACTCGTGTAGTGACCTAATGATAGGAAAATTAAAGTATAATTAGCAAACACTTTTCTTCTATACTTACTCTTATCAATCAAGAGAGGCAGTTCTTTTAGAGAATGATTTCTATTAAAATTAGCTCTATTCCATTTTGGGTCCTAATGTATCTCTCATGAGAGTACTAAATAATTTACCTAATCCTTTTAAATATCGTGAATGTAAGTTACTTTTGCTAAATGTTACATTATCTGTATATTGTATGAGAGTTATCTGGGTGGTTGCCGGCAGAGATTTGTGACCTTACGGTGCTACAGTGTATCAGGCGACTTGACTTGCAGCGAGATAATATCCTGCCGAGTGTTTTACAAAACAAATGTGTCGTAATCTTTACTATGTGGGATTAAATTCTTTGCCAGTGGAAATTTTTTTCATTTGATTTGTCAAAACCCGTTTCACTCTTTGTTAATTTTAATTGTTTGATAATGAATGAATCATCATTAAATCCTCTATTGTTAAATAAACACTTGCATTAAATAAGTAATTATTATTTGTGCATTTTTTTGTATAGTGAAAATTAATATATTATATCAAACTATCGGATATTAACCCTTACCACTCCGTTGGCGCCGCTACGGCAACATAGAGAATATTTGAACAATTCTGCCGTAGCAGCGCCATAAACAATAGGAATAAGTTTTATGAATCACAAGGTAAAAAAGTCCCATCGCAGGTATAAACATGTTGCTACTCAGTTGTGTACTATACCTGCTAGTGACACGTCGTACGTTTTGCTTTGTTTTGTACTCAAAACAATAACTACAAACTCAATTAGTGGGTGACTACAAAGATCTCCGAAAACGGCCATCTATTTCCGCTCCATCAAAGAACAGACTTGTGGAGGGACTGTGTGGTCTGTTCAAATAGGGCAGTGAAACCAGCGAATTCTGCGACATATGTCCAAACAAACCACATATGCATTTAGGAGATTGTTTTGAAAAATACCACACATTAAATAATCATAAAAATTAGTGTCTTGCACCATTTTTTTTAATAACAAATTTATATGACAATAAATACATATTTCTTAACGTAACCAGAACTTTTTATTTATTCCCACACTGAAAAATATTTTTTTTCAATTTTTTTAAAGTATACCAATTTTTTCTAATATTTTTGCATTATATTGCTTGGATTTTCTAAAATTCCATATGAAAAATGCCTGGAGTGGTAAGGGTTAAAAATAGTTCTACTGTAAACAGCTGATGTTTTTTATAAACACACTCGAGGATATTTTTAATGCAGTGAATGTGTTAATGTGAGCGAATGCATTTCCATTAGGGCATATTAATTTATTAGCGTAATAATTTGTTTTTTTTTTGATTTCTAGTTTATCCGAGTGGCGGCATGCTAGAGATGTCCAACGGCTATCCAGGCTCAACGTCCCCTCTAGGCGGAGGAGCGACACCCTCTCCCTCCCCAGGTCCTGCCCCTTCTCCTCACCCCTCACTGGGTGGCGGAGGAGGCGGTTCTAGGCATCACAAGCCTCACCACTCGCCTCCCGCTCCGCCTCGCACGCACTCCCATAACAGTCTCCGAGTGCTCATCCCACAGACTATGCCCCCGCCTCCTGATGATCTCTCCTACAATGAGGTATGTCAACAATCAAATAACTTCATTATTTTTTAGGTTATATCAAAAGAAAATAATCTTTTTAAACATTAATTTGAATTCTTAATTACACTTAGTGGTGTCAGAACATAATTTTCACATCTGTATTCAATGGATGTTTTTATAGTTACATCACATAATCCTGATAAATTAAGATAAAAGAGCAAATATCAGCTGGCATTTATATCTCACTCACACCTCTTATTAATCTCTTCCACACTAACGCCCCAACGTTTGGGACGGCAATGTGCAAGGGCGCTGTACGCGAGGGCCCCAGACGTTGGGACGCGAACATTCAAACGTTGGTAACGCAGGCAATCTTTTGCATTTAGGACTGATTTTGGTTTTAAAATATCGCCCAATTTGTCCTGATACTACCACCTCCATAAAATTGTCAAAAGTATTAGGTTTAAATGCTTAAAACATCGATTTTTCAAAACCTCCAAATTTATTCCGACCCCACCAAAGTAACATTTCAGTTTGAAACTGTGTGCTAAACTCGTGTCTAGCTTCGCACTGAACTTTGCACTGATCTCGCAGCATTGCAATGTGGCACTCCTTAATACGTGACAGTAATGGCGCTTGTTAATTTGAGTTTGATTGCTTGCCTCGTTACGTCACGGTAATGGCAATTTACGAGTTAGTTATTTGTTAGGGATATATTTGTTAAGGTGATTGTAACAACATAGGACATTTCTTTGTGTTTTTTAATGTTGTGAAACATTCCTAATGCATCTAGCTTCCATAAAAGCCAACCCAATTATTTTTTATTGGTGTATTTATAGCGCTATGTGGAAGGAGAACATTTTGAAAAATAGCAACGCAAACAGATTTTGTTTGTATGAAAAATTGTCGCACCGACCGGGTTAATATTAGATTGTGTGGGATAGAGGAAGATTCATCGTGCCACCCAATATGCATCAATTCAATATATTGATATGAATCATTGTACACTCTGTTGCAATCAAATTGTGATTATTATTTTCAGACTCCATCTTTAGCATACGCAGGGCTCGGCGGCTTTGGACCACAAGACTTTAGCATGTCAACGGATATGGGATTAGGACTTACATGGGGAACACATCAATTGCAAGCAACATTACAACACAGCGGGTAAATAGCATCACTCACTTATTTATAAATTAGATTAGATTAATTCAAATTAGATTTTTTCTCTTACAGCCACTGTTACCATACATTACCATAATAACAAATATACTTGAAATCTAATGGGTTATAATTGCATATTGCAATGATGCAATTCATCAATTATTTTGTAAGAGGGTGTGATTATTATCATATACATACATTTCATTAAAAGTAAAATTCTTTATACAATAGTCCTTTTTAAATTTTGAGTGATGATCTTTTTTTGTGTAACGAATGCAATGGATTTTGAGTAAATAAGCAAGATCTCAAAGTATCAATGTTTTTAAGAGAGCTTGCTTATTTTGAAATAGTAGTAAATCACTTTTAAATTATATACTAATGGATATTATAGGAAATATTTTCTAAGCAATTTTAATATGGCAATAATAGTGAGGACTATTTGTCTGATTTTTCCTTTAGAACTGTTGTTTACTCTATTGACAAGACAGCTAATTATGATGGACTTTGCAGACTACCTCAACTGTCAGTGGAAGGAAGTGGAGGAGGCGGCGGAGGGGGAGGCGGTCATTCAGACGGCAGCCCTCCTCCGTCCAGCGGTTCGGTTAGAATAAAAGCCGAACCAGTGTCTCCGCCTCGCTCAGAACAATCTCGCCACGCTCCCCACCACGTGCCGCATCACTTGTCCGCGCCGCATCACTCACACATGCAACAGCAGAGCGATGGTGAGAACACCGAATATTTATATAACTACAAAGGTAAAATACATGCGTTAAACAGAGGGCATTTTGCCCTCGTAGAATACATGTATTATCGATGTCTTTAAATTAGAATTCAGAAAGCACTCCCTCATTCAAACTATTTTATTTAGTGTCGCCGTATGCGAGACATTTTCCGTGGCTCGGACATTATCTCAGAATGCTACAGATCAGTAATAATTTATTTAGAAGACTTGCACAAAGTTTTACAAATAGCTTCGAGCGTTTTATTAATTTTTAGAATTTAATATTTTTATAATATTTACTGTAAATTTTATGTCTCCCATTTCCTATATATTTGATAAAGATAAAATGACAGGTATAAAGACAAACACACTGTCACTGTAGTGAGCCCGTAAATTTTCAATTATTGGCTTATTTCTATGATACTTATTGTTCCATGAATATTTTACACTTATTTTATACAATGAGTTATATTTCAATGATGCTTTGCAGGTTCTGTTTCGTCGTCAAGTCTGGCGTCCCCGATGGGAATAAACGAGAGCCGGGGCGGAGGAGCAGACTACGAGCAGGTGCCGCACGCCAAGCGACCCCGCATTTCGGAAGGTTGGGCCGCATAGCCCCCCGCTCCCCTCTACTATTGTTGAGGGAACAACTTGACTAACCGCATGCCCCCGGAACAGTTCGCCATGTACAATTAGAAAGCGAACTGCCGCTGTAAATTTTTTCAATGAGACCTTACAAACTTCGGAAAAGGGACGAGCGTCCGCCGTTGAATCTTTAACTCCTCACGTATTTCGAAAGTGTTTGTGCATTGACGATTATGAGCTTTTTTCACCTGTCCGTGATGAGTGATCGCGGTTGTTCAAAAATGTGAGATTTCTCGATGAACTGTACGACATGCAAAAAGAGAAGCTCACACTGGAAGAATTGGACCCTGACCGAAATCGGCGTGTCTCCGTTCGCATTCGTCTACGAATGAGGATTGACAAAATAATTTACCTTATATTATATCGAGGGTGTTTCTATACTGATGGCGATTGGAACGTCTTTATTAAAAAGTGGTTTATTAAAAATAAGAAAAATTGAAGACTTGGTCTTCACCCATAAAATAGCTTCGATTCGAATGTGTACCACTACTGTTGGTATTTTAATACAATTTTTGTATCGAGAAATAAAATTTGTAATCATTGTTAGATTGAACCCATTGTAGCCGGCGTGATTTTGCTGGACAATTTCTCGAGTGTGACGCCGCACTGGATGTGTTTTGGGAAGCGCATTATTGGCGCCGCCGCGTGTTGTTTTAGAATTACGTATATTATCACAGAAATGCTGTGGCGCACACGATAGCGTAGGCGATAGGGTCACCGCATATTTGAAGTAGATTCATCTTATCGGCAGACGAGGAGCGTGGCGCGTGACCTTCGAGGGGTCCGGAGACTGCGGAACTGCGATAATATTATTCAAAGTGAAAAGTGACTGAATGAAAGGAATCATTAAGTGTATATAGCAAGGTGGTTCACCACGTCATGTGCCATTTTAATATAAGCGATATTGACATGTAAACGGAATAAATACCAACCGGCCCCGCTGAGATCGGGGTGTGTTCCTCGTCTGCGGTCGGTTGGTCGTAGAATGGATAACACAAGCTTTAATGTTCTTATGACAAATATATAATTGCACCAAGGCACTTAGAATACAAACGGTAGGCGTTTTATACACTTCTGTATTATTTTTGAATTGAATTTATTCAGACAGTGGTCAGTCCGCGTCTACCTTATTTTATCCTTTAATTTTACTCAAACAAGACAAGACTTGTTGTGCTTTCCGAACTGTTTTTATTGCTACAATTGAAGTATGTGTATTTCAATAATTAAATAAATTTGTGTTTTGTATTGAAGAAATGAATCCTAATCTTTGTAATGTGTTTCTGTGCTCACTGCAAATTGTTACAATAAAATCCCTTGATGTAAAATAAAGATGTCATATGAACTTCTATATATTATGTATTTATTAAATGTTGATGATAAAATTTTGAACGTAACGGTAAACATAACGATGTTATAAAATAAATAATAAATATTGACGGAAAAAAAACTTCCCTTGTATATTTTTCCATCTTTGCATTGTAAAAGACTAATTATAATCAAACACAAATCTTTAAGAATTAAAAAATTATGGATGGACCGAAAATACCTTTCCGCGTTCACGGCTACGTAATAGTCCGCCCTCTAGATGTTATATAATTAAATACAAAATAATACATTATACACTGTTATCACTGTAATAGATATTTTCATGTTAATCATTAGAACTCAGTCACATTTTAAAATTGGACAGAGATCGATACGTGTCATCGCGCGGAGCTCACGCATGCTGAGCTCTCTGCAAAGCAGGGTTCCATTTGAATTGTTAGCGGTTAAGATTTGTGTTACGAGTACAATATGAAAAAGGAGATACTTCGCGGCCACTGTGTGTCAGATAGAGACGTGCCATTTGATTTGTTCGAGTTTAATTAAGTTTTAATCGTCACCAACAAGTTTCGATGAGAGCGATAAATGAATGAAATTTTTTTTATTACAAAGTAAATTTAATATTTTTAAGGGAAAATAAATAGTTGACCCAGATCTAGTAATTATTCGATAAGTTGTATGTGCGTTTAGGTACATAATATGACATGTATATTTTCTGAAAAGATATTCACCAAAGCTAGAAATTTACGCAGGAACAAAAAGTCACAGTCAGCGTAGCACTGCTGCGTTGAAAACCGGCCATTTGTTAACATTTTTGTAATATTATAATATGTTACTCGAATGTATTGACCTCTGTTTGTTTGCCATGTTCACCGGAGATATTCTTATTATTGTAAAGTTAATATTAATTATACTTACACTTGTAATATATATGCACATTTGCATATTATGCAGTTGTTATTGTTATTGTCATGTTGAAACGGGGGTGAGACTCTTGGAATGCGGCTTCTGCGAGGGCAGCGCCTCGCAAACAATTTCTGTCTAAATATTCTCTCAGGCTTGCAACACTGTACCATCTCAGCATACTTTATTCTGAAATAATTGACCTTGTAATATGGGATCATTATGAAAATCTGTTAAATTTTATGTCAAGCTATTTATTATATAAATTTGTTTCTCAAATGAAAATTTTCAATTAACAATCTACCAAAAGAGATATATGAATATCTCTATGAATAAATACATCTTCCTTCCGAGAAATTATACTTCAAAATTCAAAATATGTAATTTTTTAATAAATCAATGTCGATTATTTTTATTCTGAATCATATATTATGTAGCAATGAATATACATGTGAATCCACTTTTTCAAGAGAATTTTCATTTTAATAAACTAGTGTTGTATTTTTCTTTTTTTTTCAGAAAAGTATTTTGATATAAACAACACAAAAAATATTTTTTTCAAGAACAAGGTATATCATTTACATTTTTTAAATCAATATTTGTTTTTCTTACAATAAAAACTACACATTTATTTAGCTTTTAATTACTTTCTGAGGTGGTATCGTGTTGCATTATTTTCAATGACAATTCTAACAGACATTTGTATATTTAAGTATGGATAACTAAGTGTGACTACGAAGCTTTCGATGTTAAATGTATCCACCAGCATGTATACGTGTGTCATGTCCTCAACACCTGTTTCGTCAAACTCACAATATCACATCCTCATCACCTAGTTGTTATATTATTTATTTCCATCATATTTATTAGGAAGACAGTCCAAACTTTCGGCACCATTCCTTATAGAAGGCCAAATATTTTTTTTATGTAATCTTTCACTTTTCTATAAGTATTTTTGACTGGCCAAATTGTTTTGTTGTAGAATTGACAACAAATTAAAAGGTATTGTGGATCATTAAAATAGATGGCTTATCAGCTAATTCAGACGGCTTATTTTTCTCACTTGCCTTAAATATTGATCACCTTAACAAGCTAGACCACGATAATTACAAGTTTGTCTTGAGAATTGCTTCACTATACAAGACCATCTGCTATTTTGTTCGTTTGCTATATTCATCACTTTGACTATTGAGATCTCTTTTCGGCTTAACAAAATCAATAATTCTACATAATTTCTCAGTAATGTTAATATAGTTAAATCTTCTAGATACATGTTCATTTTTCAATTTTAAATAATGGCCGTCTAAAAGGAATGATCTCGAACCTCTCAGATCAAATCAAGAGTGGTGTTATATGTAAATTCTCCTTTGTCGACTCATTAATTTCTGAATAATTTTTACCGTACTGTCTCATTGAGGAATCAGGGTCTTCTTCTTAAGTTTTACCGTATCTTTCTGCTGCCTTTCCCTTTGGTGATAGTAATTTTTACTTTATATCGGAGGTTTAAAACTTTCAGGGTTTCACTATTACGACGTCGGCGACTGTTACGCATACAAAAAATGCGGGAGCTCGATCAGGAGACAAACAAAAATTCTTCAATAACCTAACTTTTATTAAAATGACATGTAAAATTTAAATTGAACAGTTAAACATACTGTTGCCATTTACAGTCGTCAATATATTTTTCATACAGTATTTGTTTCTGGGATTTACTAACCTTTATCATACATTCTTTAAACATACAGGCAAAAAAAATATCAACCTTGCACTGTTAACATTATATAGCCTTGTGTAGTATGCATTTCATGATTTTACATGTAGAAGTAACCATAAATCATTTTTGAAATACATTCAAAATAACACAAAAAGTTTAGCATTATAAAAAGTATATTTGTATGATTACATGGCTTAAAATTGAATAGGGTTTATTAATAATATTTTATGGTTGATATAATGGTTAAATAGTTCACTTCATTTGTAAAGTATTAGCTGTTTTCGGATCCCATAGTTTCTTTAGATAAGTTGATCGTTTTTATGGTAGAGGTTAGTAGAGCTGATGTTTTAAAGATTGCCAGCTAGCCAAAGTTGTGTTTGTTTTCCCCAGTATTGTTTAATCTGACATTGTTCTGTCCTGTCATATCTTCACCACTGTAGATGCCTTA
The DNA here is from genome assembly GCA_028555115.1 of Himalopsyche japonica. Classification (NCBI taxonomy): domain Eukaryota; kingdom Metazoa; phylum Arthropoda; class Insecta; order Trichoptera; family Rhyacophilidae; genus Himalopsyche; species Himalopsyche japonica. The sequence continues at coordinate 2,244,411 of JAHFWJ010000776.1, forward strand.
CTCACAGTGCCTAATGTAATGTGTATTGTATTGTACCATTTTTATGTACCATTTGTGTACCATGTGATCTTGATCTGCCCTTTAAACGTAGCTCGTACTTTGTATATAAAAAAATAATACAAACAAAAGTAACATATTTATCTATGACAATTGCGCAGTTCTAAAAGAGAATTTTATATGAAAGATAATTACATTTCTATTGAAAATTTTCATATTTTAGTAACGAACATGATGCTATTTTTGAAAACAAATTGAAATTATAGATTAGTTGGCGTGTAGTCGTTGAACACATCCCGCGTACGATAGCTCACACAACACAAAAAACATGTTATATCAGATGATTATTGTATATGTGCTGATGATTTTAATTATTAATGTAAAATATAAATATATATATTTTTAAATCAAAGTCAATTCAACCTCTCTCCCTAAGATTGTTTATGTATTTAATTAACGTGAAAATGTATGGTTTCTAAAACCTCGATTATTTGTTCATAAGAGTACCATTTCTAGTAACAATGTTTGCGGAAAAGCGAGCATTTATTTATATGTAAATATGTTTTTCAAAACACTTGCTTTGTGCCTTCGCCCTTCCCGTTTCTGATCCGTATTGTATTGTACTTCGTTTCGTCTAGTCTCATTTAAAGGTAATATAATATTATGTATATTTTCTATCCTTTTGTTTTCATTCGAATGTCTCGATTCAATGTACTCTAGAAGATATCTCCTGAAACTTTCGTAGTGTACTGTTAGGAGAAAGCATTATTAACACTGTTAATTGTAGCAATTAATATAATTGTATCAACTGTCAAATATAAATACGTACTTTATAAACAAACAATTGATTATAAGAGGCAATCACAAAGTTGACCACATAGTTTTGTTGCACACTAGAAGAATTTATGTGAAAGAAAAAATATATGTTTTCGTCTCGATGCCGGCGACGATCGCGAGACCGGGGCCGGGAAATACATTTTTGTGCCGTTTTCATATTCGCAACTTTTCCGCTCTGCCCCGCGCAGCGATCGTTTTGGTTGTTAGACGAGGGCGACACGTTACTAAAAAAATACTATGTGGTATTGTAGTCATAAGACAAGATTTATGTAAATTGATGAAAATTATGTATTGTAAATATTAATGCACATAATTGTGGTAAAACCGTACCTTTTAAAAAAAACTGAGTAAAGAGAAAAATTATTTATGGTGGTTATGCGGTTAATGGATTTGAAAATTTTCCTACGATTTTTTTAGTATTATTTTTTATACGATATTTTGATGCTTTTTGACTTTTCTCGATATTACGTTGCCACGTAAAACGGAGTGCGGAGAGTTTTTGAAACCGAGCGTAGACTCGCACGCCTCACGTCCGGTGTTGTCGTAGAGTAAACATTTTACTTTATGGATTTTAATACTCATCAATTCAGACGCTAACCAAATCTTAACATTTATGAGAAAGTGCAATATTAATCACATCTTTACATTATGAAGAATTACTATAAGTTACATATGTATAATTTTAGACTACGTTTTTTAGTGCCAAGTTATTCGTCTCGCAGGAAGCTTCCAGTTTCCGCCGAGATGATGATTTTTACTTTGTGTTGACTCATTTGCTTACTGTCTAAACTTAAGGTTCAATAGATATTTTCGTTCAATAAGTTTGGCTAATATTGTGCAAGGGGTGCTATGCGTCTGAGCCTCGTTTATATTTTTTAAATAGGAGGTTGTCGCATTGATGATGTGCGTCTGTGTTTCTTGTTTTTATGTAATTATTTTCGGTTCATAATAATTGGTTTAGTTGTTAAGCTGGATTTTGCGATGGATACGACGGAACCGTTATAAATTATTTTCATGACTGTTTGAATGATTTATTACTATAATAAAGAGTTGGATGTCACAATGTGTATTATTTTTGCAACCTGCCTACTTTAAATCTCCACTGCCCACTTCTTCATCTATCAAAATGAGAGAATCGTCCAAATCGATCGGGGAAACCCACTCTCCAAAAACTGTTTCCTTGAAGTCAGTATAAAGTCCGTTTTGTGGATTCTCAAGGGTGTCGAGAGGTTGGACTATCTCTTCGTCTGAGCCGCCTTCGCTCTTCGTATAATGAAACAGTTGATTGATCTCACTATCCCAATCGACATAGCTTGACTTTCTGGAGTGACCGTTTGTGAGTTCGTTTCCTGTATACACATTTGCAATGTCGGCATTGACTTGCAAGCACGTGCCGTGAACAATATTTTCAGAATCTAAGCTGTCTTCATCTTGCACTAAATTTGTATCCGTATATTCAACAATATTAATTTGAAAAGGCGCATGCTGTCTTTCACCAACTTCGTCAACTTTTTCAGTTTCAGTATTATCCACATCGGAAGTGCAGTCATGGTGGTCTTTGTATTCATCCCCTATAGTTGAAATACGTCTTTCAGATATTATTTCGGGGCTTCCGCTATTACTCGAAGAGTAAATAAATTCACCCCACTCTTCAGTTCTACTGTTCGGAGTGGGAACAATGGGATATTTGGTCGCAGCCGAAGATACCGTCAGACCGGAAGATGGCGGCAGAAAACGGTCAAAGATTCCTCCGCAGCAACCCTTCGGCTTATTCTCCAAGTCATATATAATAACCTCATCTTTAACTTCATCAGTATTAGGATTTTCATCATTGCGTTCTCCAGAATTTCGGTCATTACATTTAACGTGTTGAACGGAGATGGAATCATCATTGGTCACTTCACTTTTCATATCAGTATTCACAGTACTCGTAGTGACTGTTGTGATAGATGAAGACGGTCTATTTCTTCGACACATGCGGCCACAACCTCCCAGCCATTCTGAGAGAAGAGCAGCCCCTGCAGCTAAACAGCCGGCGCCTAGCAATAGAAACATCCCTTGGGTGTCACTTAAAGACAAGCCTCTCTCGTCTGCTGTTGCAGCTCGCAGAGAGTTTCCATTACTCACCTAGAAATATTAATTGGTAATATCAAAATAATCAGTAATATTTTATATTTGAAATTTATAGATTCAAAATGATTCACATCTGTGGGAATCAAATGTTTGTACACAAATAGCCTACTGAGGTGTTCATTTAAATATTATATATCAAATCTAACTGAAAAATGTTAAATTCTTGTAATGTAAACCTTAGTTTTAAATAAACACATTCATACTAATAATTGCCTTGAATACCCTTCCAGTTAACATTCAGAGAGTTTTAAGAACATGAGTGAAAGAAAGGATTCTTTTGTGACACGTTTTGATTTCGATTTGCCATTTAAAAGTACATCATAATTTTATTTGAATTTTTTCTGAATTCAAAACATGAAATTTTTACCTGCAATAATTTACCAGATGCGGTTCTTTGCATATCCCATTTGACGTCGTTTTCCATTTTGTATTTGATTCCAGTTTGTATCATTCTTAATATACCACGGTTGAATTTTTCAGTATAAACTGATTCTTTGGGGAATGCTACTGATACTCCAAATGGCGCAAAACATTCATCGCTGATATGTAGAACCGATCTCTTTGATGACCTTTAAAATTTTGTAAGTCACAATTGAAATAACTATTTCAGTCAATTGACTTGAGATATAAGTGACTCACTACCTACAACTAATTAACCTAAATTAGTTTCCATGAAGTGTGATTTTTCCATAAAACTTTTAATATTTATGCAGTCATTCATTGAAAAAAAAATATTAAACAATTTCTAATTTTTCATAACCTCACTTTTCAAAAAATAATTGAACGATGCCATCATAGCTATTCTCATTCATTGAGTTATTTCCAGAGCTTGTTTAGATATCTTAAAATAGGCTGTCAAGTGCTACATTATTTTTGACCATAAAAGATTTTTAGATTTTCTTGTAAAGAAAATAACCTGTGATAAACTTTGTGAAATGGTTAATAATCTGTGTTGTGTAAGCTGGGCTCTTTAGAGTTTATAAAATATATTTGGATACCCAAAAGCAGGTTGCAGGATGCAACAATGGAATATATGGATTTATTATGATGGACTCGTACAAGAGTAGAGGTCATAGCAAAGAATGAAAGAGGGAACATATGTAAACAGAGTGCTTTGCCCAAACTTTCTTATACTTGATTCTAAGGATGCATAAGTACAAAATAAGACGTAGTTAGTATGTATTTTGATAGTAAATAATCATTTTTATTGAAAATAAACTGAATCCTCATAACTTACTCTAGTGAAAAGTTTGACTGGACCACGTATTCCAATTGGTACTTAGATCCTAGAAATGCATAAGACCAAAAGAAAGCTTTTGTTGTATTCATTAAGCCAGCTTCAATGTTGGGGACTAGCTCCAAGTGCTTCAACAATTTGTTTGTGTACTTATCGGATGAATTTGCGAACCACAAAGGCCATCCACCAGTTTCTACAAGTAAAGAAATTTAAAAATACCAAGGAATCAAAGTGAATTTATTGACTATTTAAAAGCAGTAGATTTTAAATAACCCAATATATTTTTAATTTGAAAATGTACAATTGTGGTTTCACTGTATAATAATTACCCAAAGTCCCAACTCTATAATTTCCAGATACCAATTCTCTCACTGAATCCACAGTGGATGGATAAACAGGTAATGTAACGAAAGCTATTATTGAACCGGTGTAGCATGCAGTTATTATGATAGTAAAGATCCAATACCATCCTGGAAGAAATGCAAGTTAACATTATGAACTGTATATTGTAATTTTTTTAATTAATTTAGTAAATATTCGGTGAAAGATATTGTTTATTTGTTATAATCCTACCTATCAGCAGCCGTGTGGTAACTTTTGTGGTCTTGCTCCATGAATTCTTGCCAACAAAAGTGAAGCAGTTGGTAAAAGTGCCAAACACATACCAAAACATATTTTCTATTTCACCGGAGTTATGAAGTAAATGTCTTAGTGTATGCTTATCCGAGAACGCCAAAGGGAAAATTCCAAATAGGTAAGTGATGGTAAGTGCTACCCATACTGTCCAATGAAATGGTCCCATGATTGCTCGGTATCTGCGTAATGGACACATATTTTTGTAAATTCATGTATTCATTTAAAATAATAATTTAACATGATATGAGCGAAGTAATTCTCTTTTATTGAGGTCAGTTTTTTTACAAAAAAAGTTTTAACAATCTACACCGTGGTGTTTTAAGTTTTTTTAATTTGAATATTAATGTCAAAAAATATCTAACATAACAGCGAATGCATAAGATATTTTAAATGACAATTTTGAAAGCCACCCAAGATCAATTCAATGTTAAAAATCTGAATTTTATATTGATTTTGTTGGGACTAAGTTTAGATCCACCTGATTTCCAAGGTGAATCATTCATCATTAGCCTATATTCCATTAGGTATACTGCTATTTCTAAGAAATTGGGGTGAAAAGTGATTATATTTATCAAGCATTAATTAAAAAAAAATTAAAAAACATGGTTAGTAATTTAAATTTTTATTTTATAAATCAATTACCTATTACATCAATGTCTGACCAAGAGCCCTAAAAGTAAAAAGGTTGATATATGATTAGGCTTTACACTATATATGCAAGATCATGGGATGTCATAAACTTTCATGATATTGAGTTACATTTAGTAGATCTTCATATGGAAAAAAAAATATTGATTTTTTATGGATGAATATGACCACTTTAAATTGTTTTTTGAGTTTTTAGAATTACGGTCTTTAATTTGAATGTTTTTTTTAATACCTTGGCAAGGCTGTTGATGTCAAGGATATAAACACAGCGCAATCTTGAGAATGACTAATAGACATGTCCATAATGTCCAGTCGTTCAGTTGTAATGTAGAGTCCACCGATACCGAGATCTCCATGGCCTTTTATGACTGATATGCCGACTGAATCCCCAGATCTATATATTTTTTTATTATAAAAGAATTAAATATTGTATGTGTCGCAGCAATGTCCATGATTCAAAATATGTGACTTCTTTTTCCAAGCTGCACATCTAAACCCTAAGCTGGTAACACTTTCTATTTCCCCCTCTTTATGTCTCTACCCATATCTTGTCATTCGGTTGACAATCCAAGCAGTGCATTGATAACTGACCTTTCGTCAGGTTCAGACGGGAGGAACGATCCATAAACATCGACACGTATTGGTTAAATTTTGTGAAAATATGTTAACAACTGTTTTCTGAGTCATGTTGTTACATAAATAGATTCTAAATTATATCTAAAACATGTGTGACGATGAAAGTGAGTTCGAAAGCTTGGCTTATTTATATGTTGTGCAAATTTCATAACCACCGCGAAGTTAAACAATTATAAAAAGAAATATTCTTATTGAAAAACGTGTGTGACAGAAAATCGTTGGCAACAGACGTTTCGATGTCTGAGGACAAAGCCGCGCACGCCGGGCGCGCACCGAAGACGGATCGAAAAGATCGTTTGTTGGAGATTCTTTCGTCCTCCCGCAGAGGCTGTTCCGACCGCCCGAATACAACTGAGGGTTTTGGCAGGACTGTGAAGACACTGAATGTTCCAAAGGCAGACTCGGTCACTCTGAAGATCAGTGGGATCCGTCTGTTGGCACGGCTGAATGAGCCGGACTTTCCGTCGGCGTGAATATAAGTCGAAGCCGGTGTCCACTCGTAAATGAAGGAGAATGCCTGGGACATGGACCCTCTTCTGAAGATCGCAGGTTGTCCTTTCGAGTGAGCGAATTTCGACATCCAGGCTAATTGCAGCCAACAGTGTCAGACCTACTTCAGAGAGGCGCAACTGAAAGCATCCTTTTAGAAATGATCCATCTATGAAGGCACCGCTCCATCACGCAATGCTTTCAGAAGGGAAGTGTGGAAGGCAGAAAGGATTCCAGAATTAAGGTAAGTGTTTTGAGTTCTCTTAGCCACGAAACGGGAGTGTAGAGAAGGGAAGGAAGTCTTCAACAGAAGGTTAATGGTTTTTCAGATCCCAAACCGATTTGGCCTGTCAACCATGGTCGAGTTCTGCACTTCATGCAGAGGGACGAGAATGATCTCGAGACAGAGTATAATGATAAGTATTCCCGCCATTTGCACGGTCATATAGCCATATGACTTCTTGATAGCAAAAACATCCAGAGCATGTCACTGCAACGAAAGAGCGAATTGTTCCTCCAGTCATCCCAATGGCTTCTGAGTAGATTAAACTTTATGTCCTCTGCCAATTCCCGAAGGAAGGACTGCATTGCGGTCAATTTCAACAGCGCGGCCCTCATGTGGGTAGCTTGCTGCCTCGCCTTCGGTTACGATTCCAGGTCCAACCATTGAGAGTTGAACGACACTTTATGTAGGGGTAATGGTGACAAAGCAACTGCCGTGGTCATCCAACCGTAAGGAGTTGAAGGCGGTGTACAGAAACTCTGCATTGGTCGACAGATACGACATCTCACTTACTGCACAGTACTCACTGTAAATTTACAACTGCACAGCCGATTGTCTATCTTGTAGAACACATATTCCCGAGTGGCACGCTCTCAGTGCAGCAACAGCGCAGTTCTTCAGCCAATAGGGCACGCTAAAAATCGACATCTACGCCGTGGCAGAGTCAGAAAAGTTCTAGGTAGTGTATCACCTGACTACGCCGACTATTGTCGCTTGTATCATAATGCGTTCAGATGGTGGTGAGGCTACAACTAGCACGTTTCGCTGAACATAATTCCCCAAGTGTTGGCCATCTGAATACAGTGAGAGTGATTAATTTTCTCGTCGTACCAGACTGGACAAGACCCCTTTGGAGAGCAAATCTTAAGAGAAGGGTGATAGGCCCACCACATGATAGCTAACCTATTATAAGTAATAGTGCGCATATCAACCGGCCTACCTCCTCCAAGGACATAATATCTGTTGCTCCAACGGTGGAAGATTTTGGGTCGGAGAGTCTGATACGCGAGTGGAGTCTAGAAGGAAAAGCTTTGTTGTCATCAGGATGGTGTCAATCCTCATTCAACATATACCAATTGGTATGGGTTAGTTGGACCACCTGGTACAATCTTTGACCAGTGGTTACAGATCAGCCTCATGCGGATAAGTTGCCAAATACCAAGCACACCTCTTCCTTCAAGATCGGTTAGCCTACTCCATCAGCATGGGCCACCCGGAGCAATCTTCGACTATTGGTTACAAATCGGCACCATTGGGAACATGGTTTCAGATACAGAGCTCACCTGTACTTTCAGGAGAGTTTAGTGTACCCCACGATTCTGATATACAAGTCAGCGTATATCAATAGTAACCATCTGCAACCAAGTGTATTTTAGCTTCTCAAAATGTCATCCGGATGATGCAGCGCGGTGGGAACATAGAGAGGAGGGAGTAGAAAGTGTTGCCAACATAGGATTTAGATGTGCAGCTTGGAAAAAAGTCTCACTCACTTTTTTGATTCACTCACGATTTTGGACATTGCTGGAAACACAATAACAGGTAGGTAAAATTACCATATTATTTAAGGCATTGGATATTGAATGTATTTTTTGATAAAGGAAATTAGTTTGATAATACATTTCAAATTTGATATTGAAATTCCTCAATTGTCTGAAGTCTAAATCGTACTGCTGTGTGACTTACCCGGATGATAAACTGTCTGGTTCTTTTACGTCAATAGTGAAATTGTTTCTGCGACCGAGAAGATTTAGCATACGGTATTCAATTCCATCCCATGATACTTTCCGATTTCCCAGATTGTCGGTATAAATTCTGTCAATTATTTCTTTCATTAAACAATTTAAAAATGATTGTAATAGTTACATGTAGTGAACAAACTTGATTTCCGATATTTAATCATATTTGTAATTTCAAATGACCAATAAATTTATATAATTATAAGTTATATTGTATGCTTAAATATGCTAGAGATCGATTGTTGACTATTAATATGCCACCTATTATCACAGTGGTAAACTGCTAGTCAATTGCTGGCTGTAAATTGTTGGTGGTAAATTGCAAACAAAATTTTTCCTAGGCTTTCATAAGATACAACCTAAAAGCTGTTTCTTAACGCCTAAATGTTCTAAATCAATTGTTTTACATGATTATTGGCTTACTCTAATCGTGGCTCTCTGAAAATTTTCAAAGCTCAGTAGTTTAGATTATTTTGTACCAAAAAAGCATGTCTGATTGTTTCAATTGCTAAATTGGATTGACTCGTACTTCATAAATGAAGAACAATTAAATTTCTTTATCTACTGTATGTTTTTTTACCTTTTGAAAACGAATGGTGGTTGATCGGCTGCTACAACAACAAACCTATGTCCAGCATAACCTTTTGTCATCTTTGGAGGGAATAAATCAATATGCGGCCTCGCTAACTTCCCTTTGGCCCATGATGTTAAAACTTCTGGCTTACTTGCTCCCAAGCCGTCAACAAACAGGCTATGCGTATACAGTATGTAGGGAGTTTCCTATAATATGGTAACCAACGGTTTTATTGTTTGGATATAAATGAGTGAACACTCAAAGACATGAGTCTGCCAAATGGCATTCCAAAGTGGATCTAGTCCCTAATAGATTTTCATGCCTAGAAATTTTTGATTACAATGTTTTGAACAATTTTACTATCAAAGAAAGTGTATAAAAATAATAATTACGAGTTAACTGGATGATTGATAGTTTTAAAAGATATGTTAAGTCTAAAGTAAAATACTCAGAAGTCATAAAACAAAAACGTAGCTGGAGAGTATAATAACCAATAATATTCCTATGGAGCTCGTAGTTTATTAATTTTAATTTACTTTTCTTAGTGATAGATATTTTTTTTTAAATATTTTAGAATTCATGAACAACTCATAACTGCAAAAACATCAATAATTACACTTTATACAGTAATAATTGTGAAATTGAAAAAAAGTAAACAATATAAAATCCTGATTTTGCCATTTTGACATGAAAGCATTCACTACAAAATTTAGACTGAACGAGTGTGCAAATTAAATAATATAAACAATATTTATACCAATGTGTCATCATCTCGAAACGATGGAGCGACAACTAAAAGATTCACAAAATTTCTTGACACTTTGTTAAGCAAGAACTCTTGAACCCTCCATTGTGAAGATCTGGTCACCACTACGATCTTGCTGGTCGCTTGCAATCCGAGAACCTCAGCAGAATTCATAACGTCTCCCATAAATAATATATAATTGACGCAGTACTGTGACATTGTTTTCAGTATGCTCGGTTCAGTAATAGTGTTATTTTTTCCAATTCTCCCGTGAACGTAAGCGAGTGGAAAAGTTTGCATGAGCTGTTGCAAAAGTAGGGCGTCACTAGACTCTGCCACTTTGTCGTATAATATAACGGGCGTGCAATCGTTTAGATGCTTTACAGCGAGCATATGAATGAGACCGACGAGAGACGGAACTTGATCAAATGCAACGTTTGTACCGTGAAATGCTCTTATCCACATTTCTTCACGTGTCTTTGGATGCCCATGGAATGTAGAATCCGGTGACCTTTTGTCAATATTGTGAGCCACATTTGGAATTGTTATATTGTTGTCAAAGTTTTTGATGATCAGAGACAGAGTTAAATTTAAATCATCCGGTAAATTACCTCCTTCTTGTCCTAATGATACTGCCTTTGATGGGTAATAAATCATTTCTTGTGATGATACAAAAACTAATTTAAAAATGGAAACAGAAAACGCTATCAGAAACATTTTCATTATGTTTATCGTCAGAAAACCGTCTATATCATTTTCTTATATTTTCTGGTACTCCTTTATATACTTACTTGATATCCATTTTTCTGCTTTGCCGACATGCCATTTGTATTTTTTATGACTGTAAATGTCAAATAAGCAGGTGGGTTGATTAAAATATGCAATTTTAATGTTCTCAGGTATATTGGAGATACGTGACAGTATGGTTTTTGTATATAAATAACTATAGTAGGCTTATCAAATACTATTTTTAACATATACTTAATCTACTATTCATTTCAATTATTGAATTCACTTTATAAAATGTATTTAGAGTTTGTGCTGAGAAAAAATAATGCTACTTCAATATAATTTATCATATCGACTGAAGGCGCTTGATGGAATTTCAATATCTAATCAGAATTGTTGTAACCTTGTACGATTCCACATGCTTTTTCACTAATGACCTGGATTTCGTCTTTAGGCATCTTTAGGCATATTAATTGATTGAATTGGTATTCACTTGGTAGAACTCCATTATAACACGGTGAAAAAATAGCAATGTATTTTAGTTCTACAAAATTATTTTTAACAAATATAGTTGATAGCTATTTCGGCTCACGCCATCGTGAGCCGAAATAGCTATCAACTATATTTGTTAAAAATAATTTTGTAGAACTAAAATACATTGCTATTTTTTCACCGTGTTATCTTTAGGCATTCTATCATACAAATGCAACAAAACTGACGCACAATAAACAGTTAGCATTGTCTATATACCAAAGGGTTTTACAGTTTTTAGATGTTTAAATAACGAACTTGCCAAATTGAAATAAGTAGGTATTTCTTCTTCTTCAAAAAAAAACACCAATTATATTTTAATGATTATTTATTGTAAAACCCTTTCAAGAATGACTCATTAATCAGATTAATCGTTAATGAATAATATCTCAAGCAATTGTGTTTATTATTATTAAATCAATATTATTAAATTTGTTTTAGCTGCCATTTGGTTCTTGCTATGGGGTTTGTGTTTTCCTGTAATAAATACCTTCGGTATGTAGACGATGCTAACTGTTTATTGTGTTTCATTTCTGTTGCAACCGTGTGATAATTCTATCTGCCTGAAGATGCCGGAAGGCTAAACCCAGGTTGTTAGTGACAAAACATGTGGAATTGTGTGAAGTTATAACAATTCAAATTTGCTACCATAATAATTTAATTTCTATTGTGTGTTCTGGCAGCAATGTCCAAGATCCTCAGAGATGATGTGTTTCTGTTTTCGAGCCACGCATCTAAACCCTACGTTGGCAACACCTTTTCTTCTCCCCTCTCTTCCCTACCCAAGCCACGCCATCCGAGTGACGCCGTTATGTATGTCATTGATGACGTTGTTTTTGAACGCGCCTGAAGTGTTACGCGATTGTCGCTACAAAAACAAATCCGTAAACATCGACACGTGTTGACTATTTTTAAAGTCACTAAATAAGCATCCGTGCGTAAACCACTGTAGTGCTTCCAAAGTGACGTGACTTTTAATATATATTATATATATATACATATCGTAATCATACGTGATGTATCGTTGGCTTCGCACGAAGACTCCGCGTCGGAAGACGAAACGAACGCCGGCCAGACGCCAAGCGTGGCGGGTGATCGTTCGGACAGACTGGAGAGCCAGATAGTAAGTTCTTGTTTCAATCGAAACAAGATCAACCGTCCACCTCACGGCCCGAAAGAATCCCCCTCGAGTCGATAGGAGATTCCTTTCGCCTCCTGAAGGAGGCCACCCCGTCCAATAAACAACAACTGACAGTGTTGGTTGGGACTGTGAAGAAGCCGATTGTACCCAATGCGGACCCGGCCAGGATATCGACGATGATCGACATCCAGCGATGTGGCTCATCAGATTGGGCCGGGCTCTGTTACTATGAAACGCAGAAAAAATATGCTGCGACGCCGTTGTTCACCGCGCATTCCATTCACCCTGAAGCCGCCCTTCTCCCTCAGACACCACAGCTACTGCAGGAATTCCAGACGCAGGTAACGGGCAAGATGCAGGCCCAAGTAACTGTGTTAAAGGAACTGTAAATCTTGGGAGCGGCAGACGGAACGCCCAGCTACCTCTCGAAGTTATTTTTAGTCAGGAAACGGATGGCATTTTCAGTTAAAGTAGACATTTCACGAGCTTACTTGGTTGAATTTCTTTTTTTGCAATCCTTATTGATTGTTTTATAGTGTATTTGTTGAATTTTTATATTCTTATATTTAAATATGTTAATATGTTACGGTGCAAAAGCATTGAATTGATAATTTGTAAGTTTTGTACCGTATAGTTGTCATAAATAAATAAATAAATATCAATGGCGGAGAACGACCAATCTTCTACTTGAAGATGTTGAATGGTTTTCTTTTTGGATCCCAGACCTCAAGCTGTTCAATACCATGGCTGAGTTCCGCAGTCCCTGCAGAGGAACAACTGAATGATAAAGATAGACCTGCATCAGGCATACCTCCATTTTCCTATAGCGAAGCGACATCGGCAACTCCTCCGCCCTGCTTCAGAGACGAGCTGATCCGGTTACAAGCTGCACCTTCGGTCTATCAGCGGCTTCACGAATGTTCACATTACTGACGAATTGGGTAGCTGAAAAACTTCGGGACCGAGACATTCGGAGGATTACGTACCTGGACGACTTCTTGATTGCAAATCAATCCAAAACAGTCCTAACCTCTCAAGCATTAGAGATCGTAGGGTTTCTAAAAAAGCTAGGTTGGACAGTAAACTTCAAGAAGTCAATTCCTGTACCCTGCCAGAAACTGGAATTCCTGGGAATCGAGTGGGGCACTTACACCAAGAGCATATCCCACAAAAAGTGCACAGCTCTCCGCAACGCAGTGCAAGAGATGACACAGAAGCAGGAATGGTCCCTCAAATCAGCTCAAAGCCTGCTAGGCAGACTAAACTTCATATCCTTCGTCACTTCCCGAGGACGGCTGCATTGCCGTCACCTACAACAACACATCCGCTAATTGCGCCACCTGCCGCCTCACCTTAGGGTTGCGATTTTAGGTCCAGCCGTAGAGGAGTTGAACAAATGGGTACAGACAATTGGAGGGGCAACACCCACTGCACAGACCAATTTTTCGCCACTTCCGAACCACGAACGCAACAGATGCAGGTTGGGGAGCTCAACTGAACAACACCCTCATGTCGGGACAGTGGAAGTGGCAGCATCGGTCATGGCACTCCAATCGGAAGGAGTTGTATGCGGTGATATCGGCAATCAAACTGCAAGCCGATGAAATAAGAGGAGCAGAGGTACTTTTACATATGTATCTCACGACAGCTGCGACTGCGGCGCTCTGTATTACAACACTTTCAGCCGCTTGTGGGACTACGAACTGGTGTGGGTCTTTACCCACCTGAACATGATTCCCCAAGTATTGGCCCACCTGAACACGGCGGGAGGGAGATATCTCCTCGTCGTACCAGACTGGAAGAAACCATTCTGGGGAGCAGACTTTCAGAGGAGAGCGGCAGGGCTGCCACACACGATACCCAACTTGGCATCAGTGCGGGTGGGGATGTCAACCGGCCGACCACCTCCAAAATACAAGACCTGTTGCTCCATCTGTGGAGGATTTCGAGTGGGAGAGTCTAATTTGCGAGTGGAGCCCTGAAGGAAAAGGGCTGCTATCATCAGGGTAGCGTCAGTCCACCCTGATGATAGCGTACCGATTGGCATGGGTTAGATGGATCACCTGATGCAACCTTAGATCAGTGGTCGCAAATCACCCCATCCGGAACAAGTTGCCAGGTACTTAGCTCACCTCTACCTCCGAGAAGGCTTGGCGTACTCCACAATTGGGGTGCACAAGTCAGCCATAACAACCTTCTGCAAACCAGTGGGCGGCGTGGACATTAGCGGAAACGCCCTGGTGAGGCGTGTACTCCGAGCCATATCCCTAGCCAGAGTAAAGACCCCGAAAGCCTCTATATGGGATGTCAGGAGGAAGTCCGTCACTTGAAGGCAACCACTCCACCTGCATCCAGCCTATATCAAGTGTCTTGTAGGACGGCAACATTGCTACTACTGACGTCGGTTAGACAAGTTCATGAAGTTCAAGACATTGCTCAGATATTCAGACAGCGGGCTTAGAGAGGAACGGGACCAGATAACTCTATGGCCTGCGTTCGGGTCAACTACCCATCAGCAATCGGGTTGGCACATTAGGAAAGGAGACACGCAAAATATAGCCCCAATATATTGGCTTCGCCAACTGGTTTAAGCCTCGGAAGGAAGTCGAAAGAAAGGCGGAGACCTCCAAGAACTATTTTTTACAGCTATGGGGCCCGATAAGCCGGCCTCCTGGACAGCCATAGACGAGAGGTAATAACTGGCGAGAGTGATCGCATCCGACGGAAGGCCTTATCACTAACCCTTTCCAACCATTCTAGATGGCCATAAGATCGTACCCGGACCATCAGCTGAAGACTGGTTAAGATCTCACATTGATGACATAACTCTTCCCCCACGAGCCACCAGGTGATAACAAACATTCACTCAGAGGATCTTGGACATTGCTGCCTGAACACACAATATAGGAGTTTTACCTACCAATGAAACTCTTATTGTGTTTCCAGCAATGTCCAAGATCCAGGTAACCCCTACCTGATGCACCTTGAGTGAAAATAACGGCATAACATAACGGCGTCACCCGGATGGCGTGGCTTGATTAGGGAAGAGAGGGGAGAAGAAAAGGTCGGCTGTGTAGTTGTGGAAACAACATTATCTAACGATTTTGCGGATTCTAGAATCATATTAGTAATGTCATCCTTACTTGATAGGGTTATCGCATCATTATCCATATAGAAGTCTACAAGTCTATCTTCCAACTCTTTCTGAAATTCAGCTTTTTCTTTCAAGTGTATGGGAGCTTTGGGTTTCTTTATCAGTTTGGATCTCTCATGAATGATGTCAAATCGCACTTTACACCTCACCATTCGGTGGTCACTGCCGGTATTAAATCGGTTGAGAACCGTGCAGTCAAGAAACATATTTTTCCTGTCGGTTAGTATAAAGTCGATCTCGCTGGTTCCTCCTGCCGGGCTTCTCCATGTCCATTTTCGAGATGGTTTTGTCTTAAAAAAGGAGTTCATGATGTGGAATGTTAATATATCCCAATGGATATATTGGTTTTTCACTGACTTTATTATGCATTGGTACTAAAGATCATATTTCATTTATTTCTCAAAATAGTAAATAACAACTTAAACCCATAAATATGAAATTCATGAAATCATTGTTTTGAAAATTTAATAAACACAAATCCTGTATGTGTTTCAGGGGTAAATGTTTTTTAGGATTGGATGCTTTTTGTGTTTATAGGGTAAAATAAAATTTTTAATTAAAGAACTCTTTGTTATTTCATAATGTAGGAATTTATTATCACTCACTGGTTTCATACATAGTAAATCAAACAGTAAAATCTAATAATTTACACATTGAATTTGCAAACGAAACTGTTTTGTAAATTCCTTCAAGGGTTGTTGTAAAAAATACCAAAATGACATTCAGAATTTTTATTTTAATCTTAAATACTTACTAAGGTAAAAACTCTACGTTTATAATTAACTCTAGTAATCTCTATTTAAAATCTATTCACAATTTCAGCTTATAAATACTGATGAAGTATTCATTACGTACCGTGGCTTCTGGAATCTTTAAACTGATTCTAGAAATTTCTGAATCTCTTGTAAGAATGAGATAAATAAACCGCCAAGGATTTCAGATAGCATCAAATAAATGAAATAATATTCCATCTTTACAAAAATTCCGAAATAAATATATTAATAGGAAACTAAAAATCCTTGGCATTTTTTATAATTGTATCCGAAAGCACGTTTTTACATTACATTTACATTTTTTTAACAACTTTTGCTGCGAAGATTTTTATGGAACTGTTAATTTTATTTCGTCTGTTTGATAAATTATGAAAATTCCAAAACTTATTCATACAAATTATTTTTAATAGTGCAGTAATTTTTTGGCATCCATTAAAAATCGATGTCCGCACAAGTATTTACAAAAGATGTTAGCCGCCATTTTTAACAATGCATTTGCGAATAATAATTATTATCGAGAGATAGGACTTCATATTATTCTTTGAAACGTAAACGTTTCTACGTTATATGGGTGTGTGCCACATCAGGTACCGATAACTCGATGTAATCAAACACCTAAACAACGTTATTTCATTTTTCCCGCGTGCGTGTTCTTTTCGCACGTTAATTTTGTGAAACAATCAATATACTTTACTTTGTCCATTTCTGATGTCGCAAAGCACTTTTTGATGCAAAATATTGACGCACGAGTTGATCGTAACCGAAATTGTCGACTACAAAATTACAAAAATACTTTTCGCAATTCCGGCTGCCGTTTAGAAATGAAGAAGAGATTTTAAACCAAATAAATTAATCTAATTTGATGGCTATTTTATGCAATAACTATATTTTAAATACTCGATAATAATAATTAAGATACAATCTTACATGTTACTGTCATAAGCATGGTAACATTATCGTTATCACTGTAAGAAAACAGTATTTAACAAGATTTGAAATAGATTCAAGAGAATGAATAAATAAAAGGTTTTTTTTTATTTTTCATTTTACAGCTGTAGAAAAACTATATCATACATAATCTTCTAAGCTTTATAAATAAAGTTAAAAACAGTTAAAGATAACCGCTCAAGTAATTGCCAACCTAAAATAATTATAATTATGATGTAAATAAAAATGACATTGGGAGCCAATAAAGTAATGAAAGCAAAATAGAAAATGAAAGGCAGATAACTTTTTTAGCATTAAAGTCCAAAACAGTTTTTAACTAAAATAACACATTTCAAACCGAATATTTATAGGCCCCAATGTAAAAAAGATCTTTTTCATCATAATTCAATAGTTTTTTGGCAAGAAAATAATGTGTTAAATTAATAAAAAATTAAAACTATTTAAATATTTTTGAAAACAGGAAAGTCACTACAAGATTACACACAAAGAAAATAGTTAAATATTTAGAATAAGATAGGCAACACTTTTCTGTTTTCTGATTGATAGATTAAACCAAACATAAAACAGATTAAAAACCATTGAATAATGTCAAAAGAATGTCGGTTCCGAGTTATTAATCTAACAAAAAGAATTAAGTTCAATTCTTTTAGTTAAATAAAACTGCGGGCCAATAATCTTTTGTTTATACAATGTTGCCATATGCAGTGTGTAACTGGTAAGAAATAATAAAGCCATGTTAAGACATTGCCAAAGATGAGTATATAAATGCTTACGAGAGAATCATAAGAAATAATAATTATAAAAATCGTAGTATCACGTCTTAAATTATTGCAGGCAGTTGATTCATTAAAGTTTTGGTGTGAATCGATTAATTTATTCATCTACTTCGTTGTCTACTCGCGATGATCTGATTCCAGTCTTTCCTGTCCACGGGTAAATTTCGGGGCACGGCTGGCACGTCCTCATGTATCTGACGCCAGATTTGTGCCAGAGGTTACAGACCTTGGGGTTGTTACATCTCTTTGGCCGATCCTGTGAATAACAATATAATTTTTTTATTTAACATTATTAGCCAACTTAAAGAGGCATCTAGCTCGTAACCACATATTGGAGAGACACTATTACGTACCCGGTACATCAGGAGTCACTATGAGTTTATTGTTCAAAATAAATACATAAACAAAAATGTGGAAAAAAATTAAAATCATTTTTTTTACCTGTAAAAAAGTTCACTGTTTTTATTGCAGCTATTTGAAAATCGAAAAATTGATTAGTCTTTAAAAATCCACTATATATCCATAATTCTTCCCATAATATTATTAATTGAAGGGCATTCATTCTATCATGAGAGCAGATATTGATGGAAACATTTCATTTTGACTATCAATGAAATTAATGTATAAATTTATTTACAGACCTGGTAATTACACTGGAATGGCTGGAATGAGTTTATTCTCGAAAGAGGAGTGGGATCTCGCACCCATTGTAGTGCTTGCCAGTTTGTCACCAGGAAAACGTCCTTCATGGCGTTGATTGCATCCAAGAACATGATGAATCCTTCTTTGTGATGCGCCTGTGTGAACCATGCAGCATGGTAGAACAAGCCGAATGGTGCTCTGCAATTAAAATTAAAAAGTATAGTATGGCAATTTAAATGTTTAAATATAACTTTCAGATGAGACATAAATTTATAATATCGACTGAAGGTGCTTGATGGAACTTCAATATCACATTTAAATTGTTACAACTTTGTACGATTCCAAATGTTTTGTCACTAACGACCTGGGTTTTGCCTTTTGGCATCTTCAGGCATTCTATTATCCGGATGTAACAAATTGATGATGATTGCAAATTGTTGCATCCGTGTGATGGAATGCCAGAAGGTGCTGAAAGGCAAAACCCAGGTTGTTAGTGACAAAACAAGTGGAATCATACAAACAACCTGGGTTTTGCCTTTCAGCACCTTCAGGCATTCTATCACACGGATGCAACAATCTGCAACCATCATAAATTTGTTACATCCGTATAATAGAATGCCTGAAGATGCCGAAAGGCAAAACCCAGGTCATTAGTGACAAAACACGTGGAATCGTACAAAGTTGTAACAATTCGAATTTCGTTGCAATGTTATTTCAAATTATAATGGTATTATTTGTATATATATTCAATCTAACGTATTAAATAATTTAAAATCCTTCCATTTTACTACATTTCAAATAAATTAATAAGAATCAAACTTAGTTTTAAAATTCAATTGTTTTCTGTTACAGAAATATCTAATCGCTAAAGCTGGTTTAAAGATTGCCTCAACAACAGTTTTGATCCAACACAATGCGTTCAGTTTTTTCCGCTCGATTGATAAATAAATCATTATGATATATATATAGGGGACAATGTCTTGAAACAAACCTGTTTGTGGTGTAATGTCTGTCGAAGTTTTTCAGAAGCATTTTGTAGACTCCTTCTGCAGTTGGTGGATTGCTGCACGCGTCTCCCATAGAGCAGCGACCTCCGTTCAAATCTTGCCACATCACCATAGGTACTTCCCAAACACCTACAAGTAATAAATAAATAAATATTTCAAATGCATATTATCAGATGTTAAATTAAGATTATTTGAATTATTTGACTATTGCCACAATTGGATGATAAAACGAATAACTTATTAGGTCACTGTCACTTCTTGGTATAAGGCATATGATGATAACAGCACATTTTCAGTATCATTGTTTGTAATTTATATCTTATCAGTTGATAATGATGGGGATGAACGAAACCAGTCCTGATATAATGTGGAAACAGTACTGAAAGATGTGCCGTTATTATTTAAAATAAAATGAATTTTTATTAATGATTTTACCTGGATAAGACTTAGTGGGGCACGGCGGGATCATGCAATCGTGGAAGAGTTTGTAGTCGAGAGTGTAAGGCCAGCTCGGAGGTCTGTTTTCATACACAGGCATTGAAGAATCGTAAGTGAAATTGGAGTCGTACAACATCTTGAACATCTTGTTTCCACCGACAGAGAGGAAAGGTGCTCTCATACCCTTAACATCTTCCAGCTTAACACCACCGTAAGCGGCGAGAATTTCCCTCTGACCGGCAATTTCTCGGTTCCATTTCTTTTGAGAGAACTGTTCTCCGAAACTATGTCTGTTTTGATAAGAAAATAATATTAGAATAAGGTAAATATATCAAAAATTCATTGAAGGAGATGATAATGTTTCTTGCTGTCTTATGAGATATTTTGTATTTATTCATATGAATTGTTTCAAAAATAATTATGTTACCAGAAAAAAAATATTTTTATAGATGTTGCCAGAAGACATTGAATATAAAAATATAATGTATCGATAATTAATGATAGATAATAAATATTATTTTGCTTTTGACAAAAATGATAAAGGTAAAAAAATTAATATATAATAAAAATTGATACACCAGGTGGAATAATAAAATTATCAATTTTAATTTAATAATCAGAATAAACTTCCATAATGTTACCGACGAATCCATCAAAAAATAAAAAAAATGTTTTTATGGTTTTTTATGTATTTCACCAAAACATCACCAATATTTTTTTGCCTTTTGATATATTGGCGCCTCGTCTGGCAATACTTGTATAGTCACCGCTGGCTTGATATAAAAGTATTGTTGGCAAAAATTCTGTTCCAAGGATTGCATAAAATCTTTGGTAGTTAAACTGTTCATTTGATATGATATATTGAAAAGTTTTTTAATTAAAGAGAGTGAAAAGTTCAGTCAGTGTGATTAGTAGTTTTCATAAGCATTTATGAATAATCAAATATTTTTGAAAGTTAAATTAATTATGTTTTGAGTGGTTTTGAGTGATTTTTATCTGTGTGTCGGTGTTGCAAGAATGCTTGAAAGAAATTTATATTACGGTGACCATTTTATAAAATACAAAATATTTAAAAGAAGATTCATTAATTAAAAGCTTGAAATGTTATTTACCAAAAAACTTATGAAATTAACACAATAATGTAATAATTAAATAATAATAAGCTATGTTTTTAAAAGCATTGCTGCATTGGTGTTATTGCTTGAAGCCTTATTTATACAGGTAGTGTCTTTTTAAAGAATTCAAAAAAGGGAGTTTTGTTATGTGGATTTGTGTAAACTATGTGTTAACAAAATATTTTTTTGAAGAGGTAAATTGATTGAGTTTCATGTAGGAGTATTTTGTTTTATATTTGAAAATTTGGGCATGCGTGAGAATATTTCCAATGTTGATTTTATGTACATCATTTCAGTTAATGAGTTATGAAGTATTTTGTATTAATAAATAATAATACAAAATACATTAGGGCTTTGAACTGAAACATAATTTATTATAGGCATTATATATATATATATATGATTATTTGGAAATACAGGAAATAGCTGTATTAGATTTTTTGGGATATCAAAGATGTTTTTTAATTTGTTTGTTTTGAGTGAGAATTTGCTCATCCTTTTGGCTCTAAGAATTAGATACAAAAATGAAGAGAAAGTTTTGGGCATTCAAATGATTTTGATTCATATAAACTATGTGAGATTCAACTCAAAGCCCCGTCAGTCTACTTTTGGGTGTCAAATTCATATCCATCTATATATAACTCACGAGACAGTATGGGAAGCCATCTCATGGCCGGCAGAGTAGAGGTTTTGGACTTGGGAGTAATCGGTCCATTCGTGGGAAACGTAAAATGTAGCAGAGATGGGGCATCCGTTAGGGTTAACACGGTCCTTTTCAAAGAGGTCGCTGTACAGGCCCTTGTTGAGGTCGTTCACGGAGTCATCAAATGTCAAAAGGACCATCTGGGGCACGTTCTCAACGGGGAGGTCACCTATTGGTTTTTAGGTTTTTGGGGTGGGTTGTGCATAACGGGACGGGGGCGTGCATTGAAATTTTATTTGCGTGATGTGCGTCGGGTTCGAGGGGACAAAATATATGATTGCATAATAAAAACGGCAATGCGGAGGAAGCGTCAATTTACAGAATAGAATAGTAGGGTTCGAAGAGAAGAAGGAGAAAAAAGAAAACACAAAATTTGTTAGTACGATAAAAATGCTTTCTTAAAATCTAACAAAATTGTTTGAAATTTACACTCCATTAAAAAATCATTAAAATTGTAATAAAACATGTGTTTTATTTGTTGGTATCAATGTAAATGATTTTGATAGAAATTTTAATGGAATATAAATTTCAGCAGTGTGAAAAAAATGCAGATTAACCAAAAGAAAACATGTTAAACACAGCCGGGACCAAAGGCCAACGGTCACATATGCTTCTTCACATATGCTGTATGGGTAAATCAAATCACCGATAGAAAAAATGACAGAATGCAAACACAGTGCGCAGCATATGCATTGAAGAAATTCAGCACCGGGTTTTGATGATTCGACTTACGATACTGTATGTGATGCCATCTCGTGGCCGTCCGCGTACAAGTTTTGCACTTGGCTATAATCGGTCCATTCGTGAGACACGTAGAATGTCGCCGATATGGGACAAGTGTTAGGGTTCACCCTTCCCTGCTCAAAGAGATCCACATAAAGTCCTTTGTTTAAATCATTCACGGCGTCGTCAAATGTCATGAGTACCATTTGAGGCACCTCCTCGACTGGTAAATTTCCTAAATATTTTGAATAACAAGCTTTAGAAACAATAGCTTTATTGCTGGTCAACAATACCAACATAGGATAAAATATTTTTGACTTACCTGAACCAATAAATAGTGCTCAATATTGCTATGTAATTGTTGCATATCGGTATAGTAAATATAATTAACACAACCAAATAAGAAATCTGACTAAAATTGGAAACAAATTCAATTCTATAGCACATTAAAATTATCCTGACGAATGATAATAATATAATAGTTTATCTATGAAAGTATCACATTGGTCATGTTTTACAATAGTACACAGTGTAGGCAATAGAATAAAATAAATCAATCATCACATAAGAGACATTGCAGAGTAGTTTCATTATTTCTAATGTATTTGAAATATTAATTAAAAGTGATTGTTTTTTTTTTTTTTTAATCATTTACATAGATGCTTACCTCGGTGAGCTCTTTCATCTAAACGATTTGATGTATTAAAAATTATAAGAAATGCAACACTATCTGATCTATGTTATAGATAATATCTTACCGGGGATGTCCTTTCCACCACACCAACAATCAGGCAATAAGCAAACATCCTTTCGGCACTTAGCGGCAGTCTTGTCAACTTGGGGTGTTGGGTATACAGTATCGGGTCTTCGTGGAGGGAATCGGTAAATATCCACAAACTCCGCAGCTTTCGATACGATTGATGTGGAAGGCTTAAGAGTGGGACGAACACGACTGAAATTGAATGAAATTATTTTATAATAAAGATTTAAGAAATGACAAACTTTTTTTTTAATGTAATAACTGTTACAATGATTCTTCCATGTCAAATATCTTTAAGGCTGCGGGTGTGGTTGATATGTAAACTAAAATTGGTAGTGTTTTGATCAAATAACTTACGGAGGCGGTGTTCCACGGTTTGTGTTTGTATTGACAGCTTGTTCTCCGCCACTGGCTGTTGAGTAATGGGCACTTCCTCGACCTCGAGTATTTGTTCTGTGAATTTTATTATAAAAAGATGTACAAAAATGTGCAAGTACAATATCAATTTCAAGCTTGCCACTACGCAATGAAAATGCTTAAGCAACTAAGCAAATTCAGCACCCGTTTGTGATGTTGATCATCTATTCGAAGCAAAAAGATGCCGAACGAATATATCACGTTAGGTTTCAATTATGGGAATTAAATATCAGGTTATGTTAGGATGTGGCTTAGTAGATGGTTTATTGCTACAGTGATTATTTCTACGTTATTCAACGACTGAATGTGCTTTCTACCTAACGAAAATAACTGAAAATGGTGGTGCATATTATTGATTGTTTTGAGGAACATATGAGTCGTATTCGGTCAGTTCTCGATGTGCGTTTTGTCATGTTTCGGCAGTAGAGCTCGGATATGGGTGTAAAGCTTCAGGAATAGCTTCTCATTCTTTCTTTACGACAGTCAGATAAATGATTTTTATTATATCGTCAACGGTAGTTAGTCTTGCAACAGTATTCACGGAATGAAGAAGCTCGTATGAGGTTGGCGTCTGCAAAATCGTTTTGTCCCCCAAACAGTAAGTATAGAAAGAAGCGCAGAAGAAGGGTGAAAAACAAGGAAGGGTGAATAATTTGCAAAATTATTAAGAAAGATCAACATGCTAGTTATTTTTCAAGGTATTAGAGACACAGAGCAACTTATCGTTTATTGGAAGTGTAATAAATTTTCGAGCTCTCAAAAGTAGACCTTCACCCGGATTCTCCCGAACGATACTTGCAGGAAAGCTACATGAGGCGGGTAAAGCCCGTCGGTACAAAGGAAGGTTTGGTTTTAATGAAAGAGAAAGCTTTAATGCTCTTTTTAAAACTGTCTGTACCTCTGCAATTTTATTTCGTTGCATTTTGGGTTTTGCAGACTCTTGTCTGTGCATTTGGACGGAGAAAAACTTCTTCGGCCGGCGGTCAGCGCTGACGTCATTGCCTTGATGGCCGCGTTGACGCGCAGGGCACGGCTGGGCGCGGGGGCGGTCGGAGTTGGGGGCGAGGTCGAATGGGGGGCGGGACCGAGCAGAGGGCGAGTCGTCGTGGTCTCTGTCGGTACTGTCGTGGCTTTGTCCATATCGTCTCTTTCTGTCGAGTGTCTAATGTTTAAGTCTAGTTTAGGTTTGGGAGTACTTTTTGGTTGTTCTGATACTTCATCGATTGCGTTAAGATTGTCAGTAGCGTCATTGTTATTGTTTAATTTGAAGCCTCCTAAAAGTCGCTGCGGCGTCTCTAAAGTTGATGATATTTCAGTTGACTCATAATCAGGGGTTGTTGTGAATTGCGGCTGTCTAGTTCTGTTGAATTTTCTATTATCGCTGATCGGTATGGCGGATGCAGGAATATCGAAAACCGCACTTGCAAATTTAATGGCAGAGTTATATTCCTCGACTTCCTTTTCTTCGTCATCGGCAATTTCATCGATATCGCTTTTACTTTCCCATATTGAATCTACTTTTTCAGTAGTTGAAACTTCCACAGGAGCGACAGTCGTCTTTTGAGTTGTGCGCCTCACAAAAGCGTTGAATTTATTTTTAGTCTTTTCAAAACTGGGGACTTCATAATTTCCAGGAGTGTTTATTTTGTCATCGTAATCTTTCTTTTTGATTCCTAAATTGTCTTTCGAGTCTACTTTGATGGCCAGAGCTTCATTGAACGAAGATATCAAATCTGATTTCTTGTTGAAAGTTTTCGGTGTAGTGGACTCTTTGTTTCTAAAGAAATAAAATGGTGGAGGACTATCGGTTCCTCTTTCAATAGCTGTTACAGTCTTATCGAATTGATAACTATTAGAATCATAACTATTTTGAAGTGTTGTCGTCTCTATTATATCTTGATTGCTGTCTACGGATTGCTGAATGCTTTCCGTTGTCGAGCTAACTGTTGGTCGTTTTCTAGATCTTATCGAGGAGCTTGTGCTAGGTAATTCGGTCGAAGTAGAAAATTTATAAAAGGCAGGCTGCCGAGCTCTGGTGTTAAATGTTGATGTGAATTCATTTTCAGACGATTGACTAACTTCTACAGGATGCGACTGAATACTGCCTCGTGACAGGGGACCCGTTCTGGGTATCTGTGTCGTGGTTGAACTCTTTTCTCCATCCCGTCTCAAATTCTCCAAGCTCTTGAAAGGCGAAACGTGAGGTTGGTGCGAAGGAGTGCTATCCGTCTTCGCGTTGAATATATCTCTAAATATTTTACGTCGCGAAAGACTGTTAGGTAAAGTATCCAAATTGTTATTACGTTGATTTTCAACCGTCTTTTTAATGTTTCTTGTATTGTTTTTCTGATCTATCTGCCTGAACATGTAAGGCTGTCTCAAAAATGACAAGATTGAATCAGATTCATCACTGTCCGAGGGTTGAATTGGTTCTCTGTCGCTTATAATATCCAGAAGGAGAGGAGCTGGTCTTTTAATCACTGTTTTAAGATACGCTTTGGGTGAATGTATATTTTTATCTTCTTCATTGATTGATTCGATTTCTATTTCGGCCACCTTTTCCTCCGGTTCAGGAAGAGAATTAAACATTTCAACAACTTTCGGTGCTTGTGTTTCTGTTTCTATAACTCGGAATGGGCGGTTATATATTGGAACAATTTCATCAGAATTTATTCTCGGACCGTGTGTTCTCTTACCCGTGTGCGATTTCAACTGTATGAGAATGGGCTTTTGTCCTGGCTTAGGAAGATTTTCTATCAAGAATGATATGGCGGTGGGTCTTTGAGTAGTCGAAATGTCAATTATATCGAGAACACTAGTTTCAGTGGATTTATAATCATCACCTTTGGCTTCAATGACGGGCAACTCGTTAACTTTGAACGAAATCCTTTGAGGGAGTGTCTTAGATGAAGAGCTTTCTTCTGAAAAAGGGTCAGCGATAGCTACAAATGAAGATGTTTTTGAAACCTTGTCATTATAGTTATCGTCTTTTTTAAAAGAGAATCCTGTCGAAAGTGATAAAAAGCGGGATGTGTTTGCTTTCACCGTGGGGGTTTCGATTTGAGAAGCGTTTTTAGTCGATTCAGTATTAGTTTTGTCACGGCTTAAACTGGGAGGTGAGACAACCTCAGGAGGCGGTGTTTGGAAAGTGTCAATACTTGTCCGCTTAATAGAAGTGTGGGTTCTGACAGTCGGAGAATAGGACTGCGGAGAAGGATGTTCCTCGGCTCTGAACCGACTACTGAAACGGGGAGAGGGAATGGTCACCGTATCGGTTTTGGGTCGTTCAGTCGGGGGAATGAGATTTCCTTTAAAGCTTTCACCGGTTGTCGATCTGTTAAACAAAAATGAAATGTCTAATGATTGACATTCCCAAAGCCTTTTCTGTCACTATCGAGAAAAAGGGCGTGAAGTAACTTTGGGTGCTAATATTTTTTATATGAGGAATTAGAAAAGAATGATTCCTAAATAAGAAGTGAAAAGATTTCAGGTTCATCAATTAATGTTATTGATGTAAAATTAAACACAAATGCCATGTTTTCGGACAGTCAAAAATAGGGAACTGTCACAATTGAATGTTCACACTATATTAAGGGTTAGTGATAGATTAACAATATAAATGAATCTGAGAACTAATCCGGTTTTGATGATAAATATTATTACCATCCTACGAATGTAGAATCCATCTTCTGATTACAGTACTACGGTTAGAGTCAGTTGACAAAATTTATTAGTAATTACACTCGAAAGTAAATTTTTCACACGAACAATAATTCTAAATGCATATTTATAAGTGAGGATGGGATGAACGGATGAAGAATTATGAGGACGTTGCCTTTTATTTTGCCTAAGGACATCAATATTGGCTTTCCTATCAGCAGAGAGCAAAAGATTGATAAGATACTACAAAAGCAGATAAACTGGGGACACTGAAAGCAACAGAAACACATAATTACAGCGATAAAGCGAACAAAGCAAGCTACTTCTGTGGTATTTACATTTATTTAAACTATCATAAAAACAACTGAATTATTTACATGATGAATAAAAATGTTGACGAATAATTGAGAAAGCTTTAAAAAAAAATATCATGACGTAGAGATCTTCTTTTAACAGCAAAGACGGGACGAGTACAAATTGGTATTTTCTACAAATAAAAATAGAAAGTGAGGTCTGTTTGATAATATCAATTGGCCGTATTTCAAAGATTTAAATATTTTTTTATTTTAGAGTAAGTTTCCAATTGATGTCATCAAAAACATGAGCATTCTCACATAGCTTATCAATATATTGAGTGCAAATAAGCAAATTTTAACAACATAGAGCTGGCAGAACTAATATAAATATATACAACTATATTAACCAAACTCAATGTTGCTAAATCGTCACATTGATTTGCAGTATGTTACCTCTGAATTTTATAATATGCCTGTTCACAAAAATAACTTGTGTAAATATCATAAGAGAAGTTGGTACTGGTGCATAACCGATTGTTTACTAAAGTGACTGATTGATTACCAGTTACTGACTGATTAGAAAGTGATTGAGAATCAACTGGACATTAATGTTCTACTGAGCTGTTTAACGAATGTTCCTACAATGGATCAATACAAATATGTGGCCTTATTATAGCACAAAAATACTTTGCACCATTACATTTATGAGTATCAACTATCCATACACTGCAGCAGTCTCAACAGTTGAGACATTAGCAGTCGGTGTGTTAAATATAAGTTATGAAGATAATGAATAATCAATTTTTGACTGCACCACGTGTTGTGAGTTGAAGAAGATCTCTACTATGTGGAATGAAGTGAAATGGCGATGTTTGATTGACAAAGCGATCTATATTCGCTAGTCTGTGCTTTGTAGTACCTTTGCAAAGGGGGCCTGGTAACAGGGGGAGGAGTAGTAGTAGTGGTGGTGGTTGTGGTAGTTGTGGTGGTGGTGGTGGTTCTGGTGGTGCTAGGTGGTGCGGTTGGGGTGGGAGTGTGGCTCACTCTCACAAAACCCAACGTCGACAGTTCGTATCCCAACTCATTCCTCTCATCGCTTTGGAATACACACAATAAGGATGCTGTTAGTGTTTGCAGTCTCCAACATGAGTGCATATCTCGTGCACTGGTTCTTTCAGTATTGTCGAATTGGACAATCTCAATAAGTTAAATTTTATATCGGCATGCAGTTCCGTAAACTGATAAGTTTTAACATTGTCAATAGGCCATATTATAGATACTATGCACTAGACACATATTGTGTATTAATTTTAAAAATATTATAAACTATTCTTTTGAGAATTGACAGTTGAACTACATCAAGTGGTTAAATGGTAAAATTAATATCATAGAGAAATCTTCAAGCTTTTAAATCACTTGTTATATATTTTAAGATTGATATCAAATGTTAAGAAATTCTTATTCCATTGCTTCTTCATCAAAAGTAAATATTTTCATTTGATGCTTAAGTAATCTAGATAAATTTATGATATCGATTGAAGGTGCTTGATGGAATTTTAAAATAAAATTTGAATTGTTAAATCTTTGTACGATTCCACATGTTTTTTCACTAACGGCCCGGGTATCGCCTTTCGGCGTCTTCAGGCATTCTATCACACGTAAGTGACAAAACATGTGGAATGGCACAAAGTTTTAACAGTACAAATTTAGATAAAATAAAAAAGGTACATTTATTAATTTGACGCAAATCATCATATATGGCTTCGATCATATGATACTCGATAAAGTATTATTTTTTTTAACATGCGAACTTAAAAACGTTTGGTATCAATCAGCAGATATTTTGATAAAAAGATTTATTAAAGTATATTGAATACATAAATTTAGCCTTAAAATATTTTCTTTTGTTGTTTTTTAAATCTCAAATTTATTTCTTGTATTAACAAGTCTTATACTCAACAAAAGGATATTTATAAAACCACTAATTGAGATTAAGTCAAAAGAAATACTCATTGATGTATTGAATTATTGGTTTTTGTAAATAGACTGAAATTATTCCTGATGACTAACCATACATTAAAATATACTGTGTGTGCTTATTTTACAATTAAAGAGTATTTATGAAATATATTTGATGTTTTCTAAATACATTATATTTTTTACAGTGTCAAAATCAATATACACATTTAACTATTAATTACAGGAAAATTTTTGGTGCAGAAATATGATAGAAACATTTGGTAATAATGTACACCAGTAAATTTTATAGAACAACTAAAACTTTGAATTGTGAAGTTGAAAAGTAAATTAGTATCAATATTCAACTTCTTAATAAATAGACTAAACTCTTTTAATGTAATTACAGTTAATTTACTGTTTAGTTGGTCTGTAATTAACTTTACGATTTGTAAGAATAGAGTGGCGAATTTGTCTACAATTTCATTTATGAAATTATATTCTAGATTTTTCTACACTTGGTTTATACATATAACTATATTGCAACAAATAATTGAAATATTCCACTACTTTTAAAAGTTTTATTCTATACTAGATAACCTGTTAATTTAATGGGTTAGAGTGGTTAAATAATATATTTACAATTTGGTTTTATTAATACTGACCTTGTAGTAGATTGGCGAATAGGGTATTGATTCTGATCATCAACCTGTGGATATGATCACAAAAGAATTGGTTAATAATTAAAGAAATGTGGTGCTCAGAAGGATTTTTAGCTCTGAATCAAGATAATAAATTATATT